>CM067373.1:105335433-105345433 GCA_034401795.1 Chaetoderma sp. LZ-2023a
TATGATTACTGGATACCCGGTCGCAAATCTATAGAGGCGTGACGTCGTGAACTAACAAATGCTCCAAGACGAAATACATCGTTCTTAGACTCGTAGTCCATTGCCCATGCCTGACAATAATAACAAATAGGCCAGCCCAAATTTACAGATTTGAATATATCAGTCTGGCATTTTGGAAGAATTGAGTAACTGTTTTGCCAGTAAACTCGCGATTGTGTATTCTGTTATATATGGTCTTCTTGGCGATCATTTCGGAAACTTTGCCAGACCGACACCGGCGAAAAGAGCAAGCGAGACATCTTTTGTTTGAAATGATATAGAGAGCCTGGGTAGAATGTCAACCATCCATGCACCACGAATAATGAATCATTTTGATACGCTGTTGAATGACCAACCATGCCAGAATATCTCCTGCGGATATCATGTGAAATGACCATTTGCAGTCAAACAGACACATATTTTAGGCGAATAAAAATTGCAAAGCTAACTGACATTCACGTTGTTCAATGTCCAAAGGATTCTTCTCATGCAAATTGTCATTTTCTGCAACGATGATGTTTGTGGTGATGATATCGATGATGATGAATCAACGACAACGACGACGACGGCGACGACGACGACGACGACGACGGTGGCGGCGGTTGTGTTGTTGTTGTTGTTGTTGTTGCTATTGTTGTTGTTGTTGTTGTTGTTGTTGTTGTTGCTGTTGCTGTTGTTGTTGGTGTTGGTGTTGCTGTTGCTGTTGGTGTTGGTGCATCGGCCTCATCGTCAGCGGCGTCAGCGGAAGCAGCATCGGCGGCATCGTTAGTGTCATCGGCGCCATCGTGGTCATCGCTGTCGTCAGCGTCATCAACGTCGTCAGCGTCGGTGGCAGCACCCGCCGCGGTTGCTGCTTCCGTTGCCGCCCCTGCTACCGCTGGTGTTGGTGGTGGTGGTGGTGGTGGAGATGGTGGTGGTGGTGGTAGTTTTGGTGGAGGAGGAGGAGGGGGAGGAGGAGGAGAAGGAGGTGCCCCTCGAGTCTGTTCAAGAGTGACTTTGAAGCTGCACATCTTTTACAGTTGCAATACATTAGAATCGTATATGTGTATGAACCTCTGCGTCCATGTCTGCGATGTTAGAATCATGGATGTATGATTAGATTGCCAAATAGTTTATGTACTACGCACGACCGTTGCCATGTTGAACGGTGAGTTACTTGTCAGATCAGTCGAGGTAGGGTAGCAGCTTAGCAATTGAAATACATACGTTGATATGAGTAATCTGGTAGGCTAGAAGTTCAAATAATCTCCATGTCAATGGAAATTGAAAAGGAATCGAAGTTAAGACAATGGACCTTTCCACTTTATTCATCGAGCATATGACGTCATAATCAACTACGTGACGCGTAGAATGACATCACAATAAATGATGTCATTCTAACGTCATAAATAACGTAGATAAGTACGTCACCAACCGATATTTGAATACGGACTATGCGTTGTTGTATGAATTGTATGATAATGCTATTATTTACTATTTAATACATATTATGTTGAATATTTTGAAACTAAGTTGACTGGACGCTGTTACTGCCTAACACCCAGTAAAATTAGTTACAAAATATTCAACAGCTTACCTGTATAGTTTTCAGGAAATTGATAGTTAGGGCATTCGGGGATCGATCAATCCTAACACGGCGAGGTGTGGCTTAGCTAGAATATATAGAATCTGTATAGTTCGATTGAACCCAATATGGGTAAAGCGTGGGCGGAACTTGACTAGAGATGGTGGGTGGGGTGGGGGAATAGCTAAATGTGTATTCGTCCATTAAGTAGCTCGTCAAGAATTACGGGTTCGACGGACTCTTACTTCAGCCATCCGGAATCCCAATTTCAAGATAGCTATTCAGGTAAGCCGTGGAGTATTTTGTAATTAATATGACTGGGGGTTGATTGCCATATCAGCTCACAAGTGACGTATTGATTATGACGCCAGATACCTGATTGACACATCGGTTCCCTCCATTAAAAACTACTATCTCAATGCCCCAAAAACTAGTGCTCGGTACGAATATTCGAATATTCATTCATTCAAATACACCAATATGAACGAATATTCCTATAGCATACAAATATTCGGATATCTATTAAAAAGTACATTGGATAGAAAATGAAATTCCTTTTTGAAAATGGCTGCGAAAACGTTGTTTGGTCCGAGCACCGTGAAACTTACTCAATGTCATGGTCCTATATTGACTTGATTTGGTATTAATTTTAAATTGGATTCAATGGCTTTCGAGACACCCATGACATGTATAGAAATTTGTATTATGGATGTTTCAACTGCGACTACGCCTACAGGTTTTATAGGGTCACAATACGTGACTTGGACGTTACCATTTGCTCTCAACGACGTGTGCTGATTTTGGGGCCAACGGAAAAGGTTACCCTTATGGTCAAAATCACCAGTTATGTTTCTGCCAGAAGAGAATACATGTCGACTTGAACAGTTCAATAGTCATATTAGAACTGCGTGACCCCATGGCATCCAAAGTCACCCCACCCCTACTCACATTTCTCGAACTGTGACTACGCCCACGCTTTTATCCCAAAGAAGCGGGTTGATTTGAGTGGGTGTCAAAGGTAAATGGTAAATTAATTCATCTAAGACATTGATATATTCGTGCAATTTTGTGACGGACATTTAGATTTTCGTGACGGACATAAGTCATCATGATTCTAACATCAACTAACATGTGGCGTATTTGGTTATGACGTCAGATACTCGAGTTACAAATCGGATTCATCCATTCTACTGATGAGTATGCGTTTAGTTTAGTTGAATTAGCATTTCATGGACCATCGACGCTGGCTTTACTTCGAGATGAAACGGGGCATGCTTAATAAAGTCAGCTTTGCGCGAAAATATCGCTCGGAGGGCCCTTCAACAAATATGCCTCTAATTACTCCTTCCGCGCACTTTTATTTGCTTGTTTATCATATGCGTGTATATATTTGCTGTATTTCTGGACTATAAACTGTCGATAATAATCTCGCGTGTAATGATGACTGGAGTGCCCGGAGTGAACCGACCCTTCTTTTTCTTCTCTGAGTTTCGTTTGCACAATATTTAGATGACATCTTTCTCTGAAACGAAATCAAAGGATATGCGCTTCGGGGCGAACAAGGAATTCATATTCGTGCGAGTGGCATGCCTCTCTCGTTCACTCTCCAGCGGTCTCAATTCCTCTTCCACCTTCTCTGTCAGGAACATCAACAAGATGGTGTAAATTATCGACACGCGAACAGCTTGGTGATATTGAAATAAGAGCCGGCCTGTGTAATTATTTTGTAAATGATTCTGTCAGTGGATGTCCCGCTAAAGGGTGGTGTGGGCAAAGACGCGTGCGATATTCATTAGAGTGGTGAGCGAAGAGGAGCTCATTAGAAACTACTCCATAAACGACAATGAAAGACTCCAGGCTTGAAATCAATATGCTCAACTCATCATGATACTGTTATGATGATGGTAATGATGATGATGATGATGATGATGATGATGATGATGATGATGATGATGATCATGGTGGAGACGACGATGAAGACGACGACGACGACGATGACGACGACGACAACGACGACGACGACGGTGACGACGACGACGACGGCGACAAGCAATAGCAGAAGCAGCAGCACAATCAGCACCAGCGCCAGTACCACACTGGTAATACCATCACTGCCACTGCCACTGCCGCCGCCACAGCCACCGCCATAGCCACCACCGCCGCGGCCACCGCCACAACCACCACCACCACCACCACCACCACCACCACCACCACCACCACCACCACCACCACAATCAGGGTCACAGCTACGATTACTAACATCGCTATTACCATCACCATTGCTATTTTCACGGCCACCGCCACCGCCGCCACCGCTGCCGCCGCTGTCACCAACACCAATGCCACCACCATCGCCAACGCCATCACCACCACCACTACCACCACCACCACCACCACCACAATCAGGGTCACAGCTACGATGACTACCATCGCTATTACCATCACCATTGCTATCTCCACGGCCACCGCCACCGCCGCCATCGCTGCCGCAGCTGTCACCAACGCCAATGCCACAACCATCGCCAACGCCATCACCACCGCCATCACCACCCATCATACTAACATACGCCCACTCACATAGCTACGCTGTATGTGGATTCGATACGGGAGCGGTGTGGGAGAGCGAGGATCGTGCAATATGACGATGCCGCCACCAGGCTCCCCGCCAAATCATGCTCCTATAGCTTTTCTTCTCTGTTGACGCTCTTGAATATGCTTCAAGTAGAACTGAAGCTATCGAAGAACAACAGTAAAATTTGTAAGCAACTAATATCCTCAAAATAGAGCGAAATTCAAGCCTTTGAACCCAAAAGGCACCAACATCCTTGACGATTTTATAAATATTATGCTTAGTATTTTGAAATTAATTTGACTTGGACTTGTTGCTGCCCTTGGTCTATGGATAACACAGGTTCCTGTTAAATTAGCTTCAAAATACTGAACAGGTGACCTGTGATGGTTTGAAAATTGAGAGTCTGGAATCTCACGGTTCAAAGGCTTAAGGCATCGAACACAATTAAATTGACAATGCTTACTAACCATTTGTGAAGATAAATGACAAGACGGAAATACATATCAATCAATCAATCATATTATATATTCTGTGAGTAAGACGGCTAAGGATGAATGGATGACGAGACTGTCTAAAAATTATGAGATTTCTTTAAAGCCCCATAAACACCATATAGTTATTAGTTGTCCTATTAACCACGTTTGTATCAACAGCACCCCAAAGCGCTCAAAATTCTACTTATATCATTTAACCCTTTAATGGTCAGGATTTTTCAAGAAAATAATAATTCTTACAATAAAATTGGCAAAAATAACTTTCTGTTATGTAAATAGATATTACTCAAGGCCAGTACAGGTGCTGTTTTTTGGCCGGGAAATGGTCAAGAAAATCCAATTTTTTTCCTAGCTAGTGTCTATTTGCTGGCTGAGAGAAGACTATTTTTGAAATGTTACCACTGGAGTGATTGGCTCGGTTACCGGGCCAGAGCCAGTCATTCCAGTGGTAAAACTTCAAAAATCATATTCTCTTGGATGAAAAAATGAACATTCCTCAAGACAACCACATAATCCGTCTTTGGCGGTCGTGACCATTAAATAGTTACGTTAACATAAGAGGGGTTAATATATTATAATAAACGTGGACGTCCTAATACACAGCTCACAGCCAAAGTCCCGTAATGGATAAATAGATTCGATATATTTACACTTTAATTTCCTAGTTACATTTCCTATATAATTACCTTGATATTTAGATTTCGGGAATTCATGTTTCAAAACTTCAAGAAACGAATCTCAACGCGAATGTGTCTCTAAATTGGTTTGTAGTGCATGTATTTCTTCGAGAGATTAACAGCAGAAAATCAGTTTAAAGCAGCGCATCCCGCTGAAACATATCATGCCTACTACGAGTGTAGCAAATTAATTCGTGGCAGCATGCATATAGTCAGTTGCATTAGCAATTTCAACGTCTGTTACATAGGAGAGAGGCTCATCCCGTGGACCGCTTGTGATGAGTGGTCCAACGCACTACTTAATTGTTTGATCGCTTCTCTGATAACCCGTGTTACTCGGCCGGAACTGGGCTAATACAGGGCCGATACAGCCCGTTATTGGCCCGATACCGACACAGTAACTTGCGGTATGAGGGTTGGCATCGGCTTTGACGTGAGTTACTCTGGGAGGTGATTTCCCTGGGTCTGTACTTGGACAGTTGCGTCTGATTCTGTTTCTGTTTGGCGTTTTGGTTTGACGCCTCTCACTCAGCTTTCTACCGACTGAGAGTTCTTTCCTTGGTCTGAAGGAGCACATGCGTGCGGAAATATATTTGCGCAACTGAGTACATTTTCATGGTGTACATCAGAAAGATTGAGACATATTCGCTGAGCTTCAGTTTCTTCTTCCATTCGTGATTTAAACAGAAAATGGCCAGGGGTTCGTCTTTAGATGTTGCATCTTCTATAGTCTGTTCATCTGCGAGGTAGTTCTCCCCTGATAACCCAGCTTACTGGGCCAATGCTACATTGCATGATGATTTTCGTGACAGTTATGCTTGGTTATGATTGTAACATTAGCTAACATGTGACGTACGTGATTATAACGGCAGATTCTTGAGTGACGGGTCCGATCTCTCCTGTTAAGAGTTATTAGCTAATAGTGAAGCTCTGGCATTGTATCATGTATGCGACATGCGCCATTGAACAATACACGCGACGGTAACAATTTGGCTATTTGGCCATACGTTGTCAACTAACACGGATAGCCAATGTACCTTTCCAGTTTTAGCTATGCTCTGCCCATTTCTAACTAAGCTCCACCCACACCTCGCTCGTGTTGGGATCGATCGATCTCTGACCACCCTGACTATCAATTTCCAGACAACTATACACGTAATCTATTGAATATTCAACAGCATATTTATTATATAGTAGAGACATACAATTCGTACAACGTGTCTGACTATTAAGAGTTAAAGACGGGCCATATAGAATCATTTATGACGTAATGATTCTGATGTCATCATAAACGCCGCTTAGCTGATTATGACGTCATATGATGCCAGACGATAGATACACACTCTGAAAAGGTGAATTGGTTATTGGCTATGGTCCGTCGACGTACTGCCACATTCCGTCGGCCAATGGGCTATCGGGCGATAACTATGTTGTGATTTAACGCATTATCTTTTAATACCAACGTTATTGACCTTTGACCTACGCATATAGGTAAAAACTTAATTTATTAATTTTATACAAGCTGTCGAACAAAAATTTAATGTGCTTTATCAGGGCCCCTTAATGTCATTAGACGGGCCTGATAAAGCACATTAATTTTTTGGTTCGAAAGCTTGTATAAAATTAATAAATTTAGTTTTTCACAGGTACGGCATTCTAAAGATGTGTCTTCTGAAAAGAAACATTAACCAATATCGCAAACACTAGTAGCCATACCGATGTGTTGATGTAAGAACTGCGCTGATTGGCTGGCTTCGAGGCTTGCTACGCTTTTTGTAACATTGTATCCAACCTCACACCTTGTATTATGTTGGATTACCAACTACCAAATTTTTAGACATCACCAACTTCAAGTAACAAAGATCGACCACAGTATTCCATCGACCAAACATGTACCGCTATCTTGACAAATTTACTCGCAGTGGATAATGGCAAATGTCTTCTTCGAGTTACGACCAGCGTATCAGCGCAAAAGAACCCATCTTTAACTGACGTATAAAGTCCTGCAAGCAAATTACGAGCTCGTTAATGATGCGCGGTATCCAGCCTTCTTCAGCAGCCAGTGAATGGAATGATTTAATTAAGGGCCACCAGGCACGCGAACGCGAGACACTTGTCATGTTGCATGCCAAGCCGTTTCTGCTACAACTTGTCACTCCAGCGATGTGAGCGGCTTGTTGGGTCGATGGAGACCTCTCGTTTGTCCACATACACGGGATAATATTTATACCTATTGACCCGACTATTCCGGGATAATGATCCGCTATATCAATCGCTTGATTTCTTTGAGGCAATCCGCTACTGCGTAGGGGTTGTGCGGTGGGCGTGATGGGCAACAAAGAATTATTATCTGTACAATTACGTTTATAAATATCATATTATAAATCGTAAGTTTATCGGTATTTGCCAATACTTAACGGGCAATTACTTTGCGTGCAGATGGAATTTTTTAAAATCCATTGATCAAATTATCTACAATTGTCGTAAGAAAGAGACGAGATATGGCGAATCTAAAACAGATGCACATTTTACATATCGAGATTAGCCTCTAAAGCCGAGCTTCCACAAACAGAGTCACAGTACTATATATATAGACCCATTTCTAACTATTTATCCATTTCCAGCTAAGCTCGTGTGTTGGGAACAATTTAAAAATAATTTTGAGCTCTGAATTACCAGAATCGCAATTTCAAGGTAATAATGTGAAAGAAAACTGTTGAATATTTTGAAACTAATTTGACCAAGGGCTGTTGGTGCCGGTTTATTAAAATGGAAATCCTTAAAAAAAATTATATTCGTACACTAGACGGATATTTCGATCTTCATGGCATATGATACATCATTAATTATTCTGACATCAGCCTACACGTGTAATACCCCCAGCATATGACGTCATAATTAACTGTGTGACGTGTAGAATGACGTCATAATAAACGACGTCATGAATGACGTAGATAAGTACGTCATAAACGCATATTTGAAGACCGACTATGCGTTGTTGTGCTAATTGTATGCCTTTACTGTTTAATAAATATTCTATTGAATATTTAGAAATAACTTGACTGGGCGCGGTTGCTAGGTAGCAACAGCGCCCAGTCAAATTAGTTACAAAATATTCAACAGCTTACCTGTATAATTCTCAGGAAATTGATAGTTAGGGCATCCGGGGATCGATCAATCCCAACACAGCGAGGCGTGGGTGGAACTTAGTTAGTGATGGGCGGGGCATAGCTAAAACCCGGAAGTGTGTATTTTGCATTATTACGTCATAAGTCCTTTTACACATGAAAAAGAGTACACCAAATACTATGATCTATACCGAGCTAGGAAAATACCCCCTACACATAAAGATACAATGTAATATGATTCGCTTTTAGGCTGACATAGTAAACGCGGGATACGGACAACTGTCATCGATACTATATTATGTTAGTCTACACCACACAGAAAAAAAGAATACCCAGTTTAAATGAATAGAGAAGATAAAAGCAATCCTAACATTAACAGGTTATGCTGAAGCATTTGAGAAAGACAACATAAATAAAACACAATTAACTAATCAGGTACAAACAGTTTTAGAAAATGAATTTAAAGAGAAATGTAGAACCTGACATCAGCGAGTCAAGCCGGTTATCATTCTATAACAAAATAAAAAACAATGTAAAGTTGGATCGATACCTCGCAATTCTACCGCACCGCGATGTAATAACGTTATGCCATTTCAGAACGCTAAATCACAAATTAGCTATTGAGACTGGGATGTGGACGGGAACGGAAAGGAGTGAACGTCTTTGTGATATATGTAACTGTGTAGAGGATGAACTGCACTTTCTTTTTGTCTGTCCTAAATATAACACATAAAGACAAAAATATATACCTGAGTACTACACTACCAATCACGCAATAGAAAAAACAGAAGGGCTCCTTTCAATATGGAACAGGCCTGTGCTAATAAACCTGTGTAAATACCTTATCCATGCGAAGAAAAAGCTGTAACTCGTGATTTTAAACTCGCATACAATTATGCCTGCTCTATTTAAATTGTCCGCGTATATGACCATTTTAATTAAACTTAAACAATGCTAATGTGATAACAAACTATACATAGGATTTATGAGAAATATTGATGATGCTCTATTAATCGTGATGTTATAATGCTAACAATATGAAATATGTAATTTATATCTACCGCCGGTATATTAAATGTAAAAAATTCCCTCATATGCTTTATGTAACGCCTGAGTGGATAAAACGTGAACTTGAACTTGCGACAGATTTGATCGATCTATTGCTTGTATACAGCGTCTACAAATACCTATGGGTCATATCCTCCATCCACTCATACGGTCAACCTGATTGTGGAAACTCTTTGTCCTAGCATCAACTAACACACGTACGGCAAACTATGCAATTTACATTAGCTTTTTTACTTTCAAGACATATCTCGATATAGACGTAGCCGTTTTAATTGCGTTTTCACAGTAATATCACTTTCTATCACTAAGTTCTTGTGGAAATTAATATGTCAAATCCGAACTAGGTCAACTTGTACACGTATTTGAATCGTTCTTGACGCTTTGAACAGTGGATTCCCGGGATCTCAATTAATGCATCCGATCTGTCAGTCAATTATATAACGTCACAATCATAATTG
>CM067373.1:105350433-105372933 GCA_034401795.1 Chaetoderma sp. LZ-2023a
TTCAATGCTTTAATGCATTGAATTTTCAGATTCCTAAATAATATGTTGACTATTTTGAAGGGTAATTTCATTGATAGCCATTGCACTCTGTGGAAGCAACATGTGTCAGTCAAATTACTTTCAAAATAATTATCAAATATTATGTTCAATATTTTGAAAGGAATTTTTACTGATATCTGCTACTGCGCCTATGGCAGCAACAGGTTCCAGTCAAAATACATTTAAAATAGTTATCAGCGTATGCAATATCTGTATGAATTTAACAAATATTCTGTTGAATATTTTGATGATAATTTGACTGGCACCTGCTGTGGGTCAAAGTTTCCAGTCAAATTTGTTTCGATATGTTCATCAGCTTACTCAAGACCTGAACTAAGATTCTGGCATTTCTAGATTAAAATGTATAAATGTTAACTTTGTTTGAGATCGTCTTAGTCACATATGGCTGAGTATGTACTTATAGCCAGACTGAATGACAGGAGCTTCTAATCATAATGCGCGAACAGTAAATTAACCCATATCAACAGAATTATCAGCATCTATTATTTACTGATCTTGGTTACTTTTAAAATGTCTATTTGCATTCCAAGAAGATAATCTTTGAAATTTTAACACTGGAATGACTGACTCGATTACCAAGCCCGTCATCTCAGTCATACATTTTCAAAAATTGTATTCTCTTATAATGCAAATGGTGGTTCAAAAAGCCCATCTTGACAACTAATGGATTAAGAGATTTCTGAATGAATGGAGTTAACAACACCTACCCTATTCAGAGATTGGACAACCAGAGATAAATTACTAAGCTCAATTATTCCAGTGGTCTTGTATGAATGTGTTAAAGGGTCAACACATTGGATAAGAGAATGGAGGCACCATTCCTTACTTTTTATATGGTGATCATATTTATTATGCACTAGAGATGCGTTGCTGTAGTTTATCTCAGAAACAAATGAACTAAAATGTGTTGGCTTACTAAGATCTCAACTGACGTAAGTCAAAAGTAATTAAAGAATATACATGATTTTGCATATTTAGGTATATTGATGTCTGAGAGCTACATGCTAAGAAATTCATAGTGAAATGGGTTAATAAATCACAGAGAATTACATTTCTAATTTCTTGCAACAGAAATGCCATTTTTATGATTTAACAAATAATTTGGCTGAGCGTTATGAAATTAATTTGACTGGGTGCTGTGGCTGTTATTTATAACAGCAGCTAGTTCCAATCAATTTTGAAAGAAATACAAAATGAAAAAGTAGTGCGTTTGAAAAAAATCAAATGCATTTTAAAACTCAAATGCAAATGCAATCCTTTTCGTACAAATGCAAATACATGAGATTCAAATGCAAGTGCAAATGCAAATGCGTCAGAAATTTCATAATTGCATTTAAATGCTGAGGAAGCTAAGGATTTCGGCTGAGGACAAGACACAGTGGGCAAAAGCGAAGAAGGAATGATTGCAGCTGTGGGATGTTTCTACTACTACAGCCGCGGAATACAGTAATCATACATAACGTGCGTTATCAGTGAATAGATGGTTGTCTCAACAAAATGACATGCCACAATAATAATTCAGAGACAATACATCGTATGTAGTCACCGCCGATTCGTGATTCCTAAAGCAGTGTTCGTATTAGAATGTGCAAGCATAACACATGTGCTAGTGTCCTTCTAGTGCCGCGTATCCAGCCACAACGCTGATAGCGCAGATTACTGGGCCTGCACTAGACCAACACTGGGACGTATTGACCAGGTATTGGGCCAGTACAGGCCCAGGAAACTGCATTATCAAGGTGCATGTTTGTTCTCACACAAATCTCCTCAGAATTAGAGAACATCTGATTTTAATCTATTTCTATACTTATCTATTATCCATCATCTCGCTTGGACAGCGTAATTTCACGTGAAACGACAAAGGTTACTAATTAGCTGGAATCACATCCTTTAGCAAACTTTCCGAAGCTTCTATAAACACGATAAACAGGTCCAGTATGAAATGTCAACGTGTCAACAATACTCATTTATATATCGGTAATACGGGTAATTTTCTAATCGGCCAATGGCATACGGTTTCCTCTAAACAAAGCGCTATAACGAGCATAAACGATCCCGGGAAATTTCGCGAAAATTACGCCCGTTATTTCCAAACATTGCCGGGTTTAGTGTCGGCAATGGCGGCAATTTGGTGCAATTACGTTGCTGGTAAATATACGTAGTTTACTAGAAAAGTCAGAATCGTGAAAATGAATGTATCAAGCTATAATACCGTGTCGATTACTGAGTTATCGATATGCGTCACAGATCCAGTCACCACTGAATAAAAAAACACGCACCTCTGATCCACTAACTACTCTGTTATCCATATGCGCCAAGGGTCCCCACACCCAGTACTGAATCGACAAGTGGGATCGGTCGTTAACGGATTGACTGGATCCATGACGCATATTGTCGTCGACAGGAATCCAGTCAGTGTGCTGACAGCAACACATTTAAAATGGGCCGCATGCACCCTATGTATTGACGTCTGTCTATGCAACTTGAACGTTTTAACACTGAAATACCGGAAAATAAAAGGTCTTGGACGATCGTTGGTCTTAATTCTTGTGTTGCTTTCAATTGCATTGGAATATCGCCATGTTCTATGGTCTTTCCTATATTGCACGGTCACCCGGAAGCATCTAAGACATATATAATAAGAACCGTGACACAAATGTTTCACCATCTCATTGCGGTATACGAACGGGAATGAGAAGCCACCAAGTCAATATTATATTACTTGAGTCACCCAGCATGCAATGCCGAAGACATCTACATACCGTGGACACTAGCTCACTGTGGACTATCAGGAAAATAAAAACTGACACGCTTTCAAATAAATATGCAAACGAAAACAAAAAGAAAACACTACTGATCACGAAGATGTGAAACGGATTAGTAAATTAACAATGACAGATAACAACACAAACTTGACAGGAGCATACAGGAGAGGATACCATATTAACATTGCGGATGTATAACAATATGCTAAATATATTGAATCTAATCTGTCAGTCAAGTTTATGACGTCATAATGGGTAAGCAGTTTGATGCCTCAATCAAAATATGTCATGAATGACGTATCTGAGTCAGTCATACACGCTTAATTGTCCGTCAAGCTGTACGAATAATGCGTCTTTAATATTTAATCACGATTCTGTTGCATATTTTGAAACTAATTTGACTGGACGCTCCTCCTGACATAAGCATCAATAGCACATAGGCACATTATTTTCAACATATTCAGCAGCTTGCCTATATGGTTTTATGGAAATTCAGGTTCAGGGAGTTCAGGGTTTGATCGATCCCACACAAGCAAAGCGTGGGCAGAGTCTAACTCGAGATGGGTGGGGCATGGCTAAAACTGGATTCATCCATTCCCGCTGCCATATGTTCAACCTTTCACGCACAGTAATTTGCAATTATGTTCAAGCAGAGGAAACAACATAATAGCCCATGCAATTCTATAACCAGTGAGCGCACACCCAATAAAACATCTGGCTATGGTAGATGATGCCCTACATTTTGGCAATTTACTTAGTGGCTCTTTGACATAGATGTTTGTCCCATGGAGCTGAAACTCAAACTATTTCTATTCCACCCCAATTTGAATGATGTTCCAATTTTCATCATTCTACATTCTTCTAGTCCAGTGTTATAGTAAAAAATGTGTATTCCGGTTTGCACGTGACCAATAGACCTATATTTAGTCCATTTTACCTTAATATCCAAGTATATGCCTAGCCAGGCGAAATATGAATGGACAAATTTGGTAATTCTACCCGCTCGCATTCCTAGATGATTGAGCTCTCCCCCCCCTCCCCCACCCTAACCCCCTCTCTCTCGCCTGTCGGTACACGATTGTATGTATTAAATTTGGTGATTCTGTCTTAAGTATTTAAGCATTTTATTGATATTGATTAATTGTTACTGTGTAGAATATTGTAAAATCGTTTTCCCCATGGACGTAATGTATGTATGTATATATCGTATGACCCGTCTCGCATTCGCTAGATGATTGAGCTCGATGGTTTTGCCGTATGCCTTTGCCTGGTCCACCCTAACCCCCTCTCTCTCGCCTGTCGGTACACGATTGTATGTATTAAATTTGGTGATTCTGTCTTAAGTATTTAAGCATTTTATTGATATTGATTAATTGTTACTGTGTAGAATATTGTAAAATCGTTTTCCCCATACGTCATGTATGTATGTATATATGTATGACCTTGTTGTAAAGTTTGATTCGGTTCGGTTTGGTTCGATGGTTTTGGTATGCTTTGGTTCTGGTCGCGTCAGTTCGTTCTGTTTTTGTTTCTTTTCGCTTGATTTCGGTTCAGTTTAGTTCTGTCTGTTTCGGGGGTGGGGGTGGTGAGTGTTCTGTTCTGTTCTGTTCTGTTCTGTTCTGTTCTGTTCTGTTCTGTTCTGTTCTGTTCTGTTCTGTTCTGTTCTGTTCTGTTCTGTTCTGTTCTGTTCGGTTCGTTCGGTTCGGTTCGGTTCGGTTCGGTTCGGTTCGGTTCGGTTCGGTTCGGTTCGGTTCGGTTCGGTTCGGTACTGTACTGTTCTGTTCTGTTCTGTTCTGTTCGGTTCGGCTCGGTTCGGTTCAAGGATCCGATCTGTCACTCAGGTATCTGACTACATAATCTAAAACGTCTCATGTTAGCTGACGTCACATTCAGAATAACGTATACATGCGTCACGAAAATCGGAAATTTCGACACGAAGTGCGTGAATTGTATGAATTTACAATTTAATAACCATTCTGTTGAAAATTTTGAAACTAATTTGACTAGGAGCTGTTGCCACCACAACATTCAACCGCTTACGTGTATACTTAGCTTGAAATTTACATCTTGGGAATTCATGTTTCAAATTGTTAAATGATTTCCAAAACGCGCAAAAATTGGGTGGAGCTTAGCTAGAAATGGGCGGGCATAGCTAGAAATTGATCCTTCTATTAGCTAATGGGTGCATGCGCTAGATGAAAGGCGCCCTTTGACTTTCACGCCACACTAATCGCCGTTCATGTACACCACAAACAGATTCTCGTATGCCGATACATTTGACCTTTGCAATACATAATTATAATTATTATAATTTCTGTTGTTACATAATGCCATCATAGAGATCAATCGTGGCATAAATTTATCGAGTTCTTTAAGATATCTGGGCTGGTCCAGGAATTTTGTAGGGGAGGGGGTGCATCGAGAAAAATGGCACACACATGGAGTTAATTCGTTAGTGGATACCGTTGGCGTGGTGGGGGTCGGGGAATCTTGTTCTGGGAACCTCTGTCACACACACCCACCAACTTTCGGAGAACATGAGAAATTTAGATGTCATCAAAGATAGTCTCCGCCGATTGTTTTTGTGGATACACTGAACAATTGACCTTTCCACTTTTAGCTATGCCACCTACCACCCCCCCCCCCCACCCCCACCTCAATCTAAGCCCCACCCACATCACGTCCGTGTTGGGATTGATCGATCTCTACACACCATGACTATCAAGTTCCAGAAAACTATACATGTAAGCTATTAAATATTTTGGCAGCAACAGTGCCCAGTCAAATTAGTTTCAAAATATTCGACAGAATGTTTATTAAATAACAAATACATACAATTCGTACAACGTGTCGCACTAGTAAGCATTAAAAACGGACTATTTCAAATCATTCATGACGTCATGATTATGAGGTCATCCTACCCGCCACGTAGTTGATTATGACGTCATTTGATGGATGGATGGATTAACTTGGAAAGTTCCATTGTCGAAATTATATGGTCTCAGATTGTCTCTGTATTTCTGAAGGTAAGATCGTTTAAAATCTTACTAGAATTGTTGGAGGAGAATGGGCACACCAGACACATGGCTAGCATTGGAAACCTTCTGCAAATTTAGATAAATCAGAGCGTGGTCGCTGCATTTCAGGAGGCAATATCAGTTGAAATTTTACAAGATTATGTATAGGTCTTGGATGAGAAAGGGCTCACTTGTCATACTGTGGAAAGATTCTGAAATTTACATGCCACCAGTTTTCTTCGTGTTGCAAAATAAAATCTTGTGTTGCAAAAATAGAAAAAGAGCACTTGCACAGACATTGAATGGAGGGGTGAGCACTCCTACCAACTAATACATATTTATTTATGGCCAATAGCCCTTTGGACCCTGAATTCACAGAATTTCTGCTTCAAGGTAAGCGTTAAATAAACAAACCACTTTTAGAACTAATTTGACAGGAATCCGCTGCTGCCATAGTCAGCAACAGCTTCCAGTCCCAATCGTCATAAAATAGTCTACATAATATTTAAAAATATGTGTAACTGTTTTCAAAAATCGTTATTTCCGCTTCAAAGGGATAAACTACAGTGACCACAGAAACGATATAGACTGATCAGTGACTAATTTTACAGATCACGTGTGTTTATTAACCACTTTTGGTGGTCTCCTGAGTACTCGCTATAGAAGATTTGACTGTAAGACACAGAAGTTGATCATTTCTATGGCGCCAGTAGACCGTTCCAGGTTTAGCTATACAACACCACCCACACCACTCCCCCACCCTATCTCTAGCTAAGCTTCGCCCACAGCACGGTCATGGTGGGATCTGTCGATCCCTGGACTCCCTGACTATCAAGTTACTAACAAAATACTAACCATAAAATAGCATCTGTAGGCGATATATTATTGCACATTTGTAGCAACATCTTCTAGGCAAATTATCGTTTTAATGTTCAATAATGCTTCTTATATTAAACAATTGTTATGCTATATTAAGTTATGATTCACATTCGTTCATTTGTGAAAATTTATAGGGGCCCGAGGCAGCAACCAATTCCAGTTAAATTATCCTTGAAATATTAGAAAAAGCTTTGTTTATGGCGGCTTTGAAATAAAGAAGCTCAAGTATTTCGCGCGAATCGCGCCCTTTAGAAAATTGTCTGTGCTGCTTAAATATTGCCTTTGGTGTGCAGTTGGCTACAGGTTTAAGAATTTAAATTTTAATCACTGACTCAGAACATCGTTTTCAGTATCCTCTGAGAACAACAAAATATGTCTATAATCACATACTATTGCTATATTACTCTGAATCATCCAAGGCAGCTGTCTGGACAATTAGTAGACTTGCTGCAAGATGTACCGTTATATCATGCGTATGGCCTCGAACGTTCCATACCACTCTCACTGCATCTGCAACGTAGGTTATCACAGTCACCGTTGCACAAGCACCGTATGACACTGAGCAGAAACTCGGGAGCTGTCATTGAATCCATTTTGCGCGGCTCAAAGCGTTGACCTGTAATTTGCTAACCGCAATGAATTGACCTCTCCACTGTATCCACCATCATATGACGTCACAATCAACTACGTAACGTCATGAATTACGTAGGTCAGTACGTCAGGAACGCATATTTGATGACGGACTATGCGTTGTTGTACGAATTGTATATCTTTACTATTTAATAAATCGTCTTTTGCATGTTTTGAAACTAATTTGATTGGGCGCTGGTGCTGCCATAGGCAGCAACAACACCCAGTCAAATTAGTTACAAAATATTCAACAGTTCACCTGTATAGTTTTCAGGAAATTGATAGGGCATTCGGGGATCGATCAATCCCAACACGGCAAAGTGTGGGTGGAGCTTAGCTAGAGGTGGGCAGGGCATAGCTAAAACTGGAAAGGTCTATTGGGTCAAGCTACGTTCTGAAGTCGTTCAAACATGTGCCTGGTAGTATACTCTGCGTGAATGATACCTGATTTCACGCGGTATCAGAGTAAGTGCCTGTATCTGAAGCTACTGGCATATAGTGGCTACTTTCTCCGCAAACCTTCTCGCCCCCAACGCATTCAATATCTTATTTCTCTTTTCGGCAAAGACAGATATGTGCATTTTCACCTGCAATTTTCAACCTGTGCTGCGTCTAGAGTGCACTTGGTGAGAATTTCAATCTGGACATTGACAAGAAACATGGCTTTGAACTTTCTTTACAGCAGAACCTTTACTTATGCCAAACAACCCTGATGTTGTGCCACAGCCACCAGTAGCGTGGATATCTGGCAACATAGGACACAACTCTACCCCATGGCATAGCTCACTGACTGTCTACAAGACCATATTCATAGCACTCTTTCGGTCAGATCGGAAGACCAGCCCCTTAAAGGCTTTGGCTGACTTTTTCGAATAGTAGCACAGAAGCTTAATGAGGTCCGTGTCCCCACCGATCACAGGTGTCATTCCCGATATATAACAATTTAATTCACAGCAGGATATAAATAAGATCATCAGCATCTGCATCCACATTGTCAGTCTTTATTCTGACTTCATGCATTTTCTTATTTTGCAAGTCGATAAACAGTTATCACTATTGGCGAGACAAGTTCTATCTTTGACTTTGTGGCAGCAAAAGACACCTGTGGATCAACGGTACGTTTTGCTCTTCTCGAGTGTCCTACGTCTTTAGTAGAAATCCCCTGGATGTATCCATCATATACTATGGTGGCATTTGTGCACGGGGTTTCCACGTATTTAACGTGCATGCCACAGATATCCACGTATGTATCGCCCTTCTTCCAAGGTAGCATATGTGTCAGGGATTGACCACCTAAAATATGATACACCGGTTCCTTCCTGGATTGCACTGACTGGACTATCTTAACCAATGATGCCAATTTACTTCAATATTTCCTTATTTGCGTCTCTCAAAAGGCTGTGGTCATCGAAAGGAGAAGTGGATACACTTGATAGTGATATTTCATATTTGAGTAAGTCATTGAGATCGCAGTCGGTGTTGCTCCTAGCTACGATTAGAAGTCGCTGAAAGAGGAGTTGTAGATCTTAGACTATTGACTCACCACCTGCACAAACGGCATTCTGCCCCATCCTATTAACCCGATGTATTTTCTTGAACGAATTTCAAAAGGCATTATGTCCAATCAATTTACATAGTATTGCTGAGACAACTTGCTCAGCCTTTTGTGGATTAGCAGAATTGTTAATGAGTACACCAGTTGCCATATTATGGAGTGTTTCCTTTTGTATCTTTGCAATCCTAGACTTTCATGGAGTCTGTCATCTCTTTAATGCTGGTCGCCCATGCAGCATCGCGCCTCTGTCAAATTTTATATAGGCCTACTTTTGTTAATGTCTGCATACGCAGGCATGTACAGGAGCTATCGGGCTCTCTGGATGCCCTCCATAACCCGCCCACGAGTTACACCATGTGTCTTCAGTGTCCTCATCAGCACATGTTCTATAACCAGGTCAGTGGGGGAATCCAGTTTTAGCTATGCCCATCATAAGCTAAGCTCCACTCACGCTTTGCCCAATTTGGGATCGATCGATCCTGCACTCTCTGAATCGCAATTTCCAGAACACTATACAGGCAAGTTGTGGAATATTTAGAAACTAAGTTGATTGGGTGAAGCACCCAGTCATATTAGTTTCAAACTATATTCAACAGCATGTTTATTAAATGGTACAGAAAGACAGTCGTACCATCTGACGAAATATTAAGCGTTTAAGAGGGACTAAATCGAGTTATTCATGACGTAATTAACTATGACATCAGAACACACGTCACGTAGTTGATTATGACGTCATATGATTGATGGATTAACTGGATTCCACAGTTGAAAGTCCTGACTAGAACCTATCACACCGGCGAATGACAGAATCATGTCTTGAAAGTTCACGTTCATGCACATTTGGATTGCTCAGTTCTCGATCAAGTATGTCCTGGATATAAATGTGTGTAATGCGAGAAGCTGCAATGTAAGGAAACATATTCCAAATGAATGGAATTCAAATGGATCCGAAACTCATCTGCCCTTCTGCAATCACGAATCAATGGAGTAGGTCTACCATACTCATGCGTATATTGAAGCCAGAGTGGGCCTGTCGGGTACGTAGCTGATCATGTTTGATCTTTGCGCAATTCGAACTTGATCACCTGGTTCTGGACAATGGAGGAATCCAGTTTTAGCTATGCCCCGCCCATCTCTAGCTAAGCTCTACTCATACGGGATTGACCGATCTCTAAACGCCCGGCATATCAATTTCCACAAAACTATACAGGTATGCTGTTGAGTACTTTGAACTAATTTGACTGGGTGCTGTTGCTACTTATGGCAGCAACAGCGCCAAAGTCAAATTAGGTTAAAAAAATCCAACAGCATGTTTATTAAACAGTAAAGACATACAATTCGTACAACAACACTTAGTCAGTCACCAATTAAGCGTCATGACGAACCTAGCCATATCATCCATGAGGTAATTGATTATGACGTCATGCTACATATCATGTAGTTGATTATTACTGATGGATAAACTGGAAAGGTCCATTATGTTTTAACTAATAACCCCAAGTGTGACAATAGACATTTCCAGTTTAAGCTATGCCCCGCCCATCACTAGCTAAGCTCCGCACACACGTCGCCGTGTTGGGATTGATCGATCCCATTGACTATCAATTTCCCGAAAACTATACATATAAGTCGTTGAATTTGTGTAACTATTTTGACTGGGTGCTGTTGCTGCCTATGGCAGTAACAGCGCCCAGTCAAATTAGTTTCAAAATATTCAACAAAATATTTATTAAATAGTAAAGACATACAAGTCGTACAACAACGCATAGTCCGCCTTCAAATATGCGTTCGTAACGTACTTATCTACGTTATTCATGACGTCATAATGGTGTCATTAATAATGATGTCATTCTATACGTCACGAAGATGAGTATGACGTCATATGCCTTACTCTATTGGGCCACTTTCCTATCCGCTTGCAATGCATTTATATCATCTAATACCAAGCGTTTTGAAGATATGGGACCCCAAATGCTTCCATGGCGTCCATATAGAATTTATGCAAACTAACCAATTTCCGGTGCTCCGATTTGGTTCTTTTTTGGCATATATTAGTTGGGGTGACGCCATGGACGAAATAAATAAAAGAAGGCTTCTGTGGCAGCAACAGCGCCCAGTCAAAGTAGTTTTAAAGCATTCAACAGCGTGATTTTTAAATAGTAATGTAATACAATTCGTACAACAACGCTTAGTTCGTCATTATTAAGCGTTCGTGACGATCTTATCTACATCATTCATGACGTCATTGATTATGATGTCATCCTACACGTTAAGCATTTGATTATCACGTCATATGAATAATTGATAAACTGGAAAGCTCCATTGCAAATAAGCTCTTTTACAGGTCCTCTATCGGTACTAAAGCCAAAGGAGGAATCCAGCTTTATTTGTACAACTTGTCGAACTATTAACGTTTGCAACGGACTATATCACGTCATTCATGACATAGTTCATCATAGCGTCAACCTAAATGTGACGTAGTTGATTATGACGTCACGTGACTGCCTGAGAAACTGGATTCCTCAATTAGACCTACAAACAAGTTTATTAGTATAGCATGATGTGCTAAAGACATTTTGCTATAATACTAGACCTATGATAATAGTCTTATATTGCATGGTTCCCACAGTTGCTACAGCACGCACGCACACACGCATGCATACAAACACGTACGCACTAACATACGAACAAACAAACACGAGCGCAAGAATGCAGGAAGGTGGATGACGTGACAAGTTAGTCTTTGTAGAGCGATGAATTATCCGGTAAAATATCTACGATATTTTAAGACGTGTCACGCTTACCTCCCTTCCATCATACAATAATTGATACACGACTATTATTATATAAAATCTGCACAGATCCCGATTCTATAGCAGAGCAGCAACAGCAGCAATATCAGCAGACCCAACAGCTGAGGTAGCAGTAGCAGTAGCGGTATCGGTATCGGTATCGGTATCGGTATCGGTAGCGGTAGCGGTAGCGGTAGCAGCAAAGAAATCTAGATACTTGAGTGACATATCGGATTCCTCCATAAGGTATACATTCTGAGTATACTTCAATAGAGAAATCCAGTTTTAGTTATTGATTATGACGTCACATGCCTGCCTAAGAAACTGACTGCCTGAGAAAGAGCACGTGGGGCGCCCATCTCTAGCTAAGTTCCACGTGCTGTTGACCGTGTTGGGATAGACCGATCCCTGCGCTCTCTGAATTTTTCAGAAAACTATACAGGTAAGCTGCTGAAAACTTTGAAACTGATTTGACTGGGTGCTGACATCGCCCAGTGAAATAAGTTTCAAAATATTAAACATCCTCTTTATTAAATAGTAAATACAATTCGTACAACAACTCTTGCTTAGTCCGTCATCAATTAAGCGTTCGTGACGAACATATCCACGTCATTCATGACGTCATTGATTATGACTGCATCATACACATCACATAGTTGATTATGACGTCATGTGATTGACGTATAAATTCGAACTGTTCATTGGGGTTTAGAATCACACACTATTTCAGTCAATGGGCATTGTTTCTGTACAGTATAAATTGGCAATATCTTGTCACAGACCCGGGGTCACGGATGAAAAAAACCATGGGGAAATTAGTCGACATCCGCGTAATTGACTGAAAACAACAGTTTCAGTGTTCTTTGTTTCACTTAGGCCATTACAAACGTAGAATATGACCTAAATTCGGACCCGGAACATATGGACCCAATATAGGGCAACTACACAAATACTTTCTATATCGTCATACCGTATATACGAACGCTGTAGAATATTCCTGTAAAATTCGGTCATTAGAACGACACTTTGGCGGGCGAGCCTAGAATTAACAAGACATGCCCGCTGGACTAAATACTGTTTAATAAAGAACGACAGAGGTGCATATTCAAGCCCTCAACCGTAAATTTCCACACATATTTCCACAGAGCTTGGGGGCAAACAGTAAATAATTACCCGTAATATTTTTCTCTCGTCAGATTTTCAACCGTCGAAGATTGCAGACCAATTTTCGTCGTGATGTGTAGTTCGTGTAAGTGAATTGGTATGGAATACACCGTTGGAGGCAAGAGATGCAATTTCTTTAACCATTTAACACTCATATCAGCCAGAAACGGCTTCTGCAGTGGTCTTGAGAAATGTCCATTTGCAGACCAAAAGAAGACTATTTTTGAAAGTTTACCACTGAGATGACTGGCTCGATAATCGAGCCAGTTATTCCAGTGGTAAATTAAAAAAACGGGATCCTCTTGGTCTGCAAATAGACATTTTCTATGAGAAAATTGAGATTTTCTTGAACAAATTCGAGGGGTAAAGTGCTAAGATTAAATAATTAAAGACCTACGATATTTCCCCCTCAGAATGTAGTTTGGCTCTTCAGTAAGTTTGATGATATTGTGCTTATATGTTAACCTGACTACCGCCAGGGCAGATCTGTTACCTTCCGGCATTAATATTCACACGTGAGAATAATTGTTAATTTTGAAACCGTGATTCTGTAAGTCCCTACTGTCTAACGCAACAGCAGCTTACCGCAGCAGAATTTTCAAAATAAACATCTAATTGTCTTCCCAGCGAGAATTCCTATAATTGTCAGCCCAAAAAAACCACAACCAGGGTTAAAGCGAAAGAGGACAACGAACGACATATACCTTCCAGCGAGAAAGAAGATTATATTTCTTGAAATGATTATACTCACAATTTTGGAGAGGTAATCTTCGCTTCTAGGTGGACAAATATCGCACACGTAGTGTTTCCTGCAATCAAGGTATCAGCCCTCCATAGCTATTAACTGTCTCGCTGCTGCAAGGTACCAGACAATAATTTCAATGGTTATATCGCCGGACTCGCAAAATATTTTGAAAACAATTTGACTGAAAGTTGTTGGTGGCTAAGCCACCAACAACTTTCAGTCAAATTGTTTTCAAAATATTTAGCGAGTCCAGCGATATAACCATTGGAATAAGTCGTCTGCTAAGACTCTTAAGGAAGTGGGTGAGGAACTGCTGTGGGTGGTGGCGATGATGGACAGATATCTTCTCCAAAAATTACCCGCTAGAGACACATCATTTCCATTGTCAGCAGTAGGAAAGAAAATTGCACCTTGTTGGCCAATAATTTTTATGTTCCACGCGCAATTTTATCGCGAGCGACACATCAATATAATTGCGCGCAATTATTTTTTCACGGTGGAATATAAAAATCGGGGTGGTACTGCCGCGGTGAAATAAGGGGCGATTTTACTTCCAGCTAAGATGAACCGGCAACTTAGACTCACTTAATTTTATGCTTGAAAATTATTTGTGTCACGCGTGTGTTTATTTGTTTGAATATCCTTAGAGAGTTTTTAACTGACATCCCCTGAAACTATGTGCGTCTTTAAAAACAATAAACACCGTATGTGGTCTAATAACAAGATATGTAAGCCTGTCGGTGGTGGTCGTGACCGGTGGGTGCGTGGGGGTAGAGTGTACAGGGTGGTGTGTATGTGTGGATGTGGGGAGATCATATTAGTTAAGTCATGTTTTTGGGTTGTTATAGAACTGCCTTCAAGACTATGTTGGCTTGAACAAATTGACTTCAGGTGAGGAAACAACCCAGATAACGCAGCTTATTGGGCCGATACCGTGCCGAAACTGTTCAGTATTGGACCAGCATCGGTCCAGTAAGCTGCGTTATCGGACAGTGATTTTCTGACGGATTGTTCTAATCAAATATACTAACTAGCTTTCTGACGAATACACGCATTAAATATGACCTACACGTAATGGAGCATTGCAGTTTACCCACCAATCATATGACGTCATAATCAACTGCGTAACGTATAGGATGACGTCATAATTAATTACGTCATGAGTGACGTAGCTAAGTTCGTCACAAAGGCTTACTTGATGACGGACTAAGCGTTGGTGTACGGATTGTACGGCGTTACTATTTAATAAACATACTGTTGAATATTTTGAAACTCATTTAACTGGGCGCTGTTGGTGCTATAGGCAGCAACAGCACCCAGCCAAATTAGTTTCAAAATATTCAACAGCTTATACGCATAGTTTTCCGGAACTGAAATTCAGATATAATACGATACGATACGATTTTGTTACACCCAGAACATTTGTACAATGATATATGGGGAGGATATATCACATTAAATATGTGCGGAGAGTGCATGGATCGATCGATCCCAACACAGGCTAAGCGTACGTCGAGATAAAACTGAATTCCTCCATTAGAATGAAGCATAGTATGGAGACCACCAGGTGTGTCATTATAATGCTATCTTGTAAACCATATTATTAATTGGAAAATTAATAGCTTCTCAACTTTTCTTCAGAAATGTTTCAAAATAGAGTGCATTGGACGAAAAGTGCCACATTTTCATCGAACCACATCTTGGAGAGTACTTTCATTATTGGCGCTTATAATTGCGTTCATTAAAATCAATTAATTTGAATCCCTATTACGGATGTGGAAGATGGAGTTATGTATTTTCGTGGTGCCACCAGTACTAATCGCAATAACCTTGCGCGTAAAATATCAGCCTCTGTTACCAATCTGTTAATCAGTTTTAATTTAAAAAAGTGAAGTTGCTGTCTAAGATTCGTGTATAGTATTGGCGTATTTCTACCAAAGAAGATGGTTTTGTGACAGATATGTCAGATACAGCGTCCAGCAGTAATTCCACCGGATAAATATACAGCTAAGAAGACAACTAAATCAAATTTCAAAAAAAAATTATACAAATTTAATGTCTTATCGAGTGTGGGTGTGTTGAGTCTGAGGATTAATCAAATCTAAAAGTATGGGTACGATTTGCCTTCCGGATTTAACATTCATGCTTTACATAATTAATTCACCTTTCCAGAGCATCCATCTATCAATCTGACGCCATATGACCACATAATCAGTGGTAGGATGACGCCATAATCATTACGCCATAGATGATTCTATTTGGCCTGTCTTTAACACTTAATAGTCTGATACGTTGTATCTAAAGGTATATACTTTTAGAGGCTTAAACTGTGTGCCTAAATGTTAAGAAACGAAATAATTCTTAACATATGATGATTTCATTACGTATAAATTAATATAAATGTTAAGTTGTGAATTTGAATTAGGGGACCGTGCCTCTATTTCAATTTCATAACTAAAATTGCAAAATTTATTTAGCCGGAATGAAATCATCATATGTTAAGATTTATTTCGTTTCATTCCATCGAGGCACATAATTTAAGCATCTAAGAGTAACCAATTTTAACACTTTTAATAGAATAGAATGAAAATCTTCCAGCCTTTGAAATGAAACCAAACAAAAATAAGCTTATAGATCTGGACGGAATCTTTTTGGGAGAAACAATGAAGCATATGTGTTAAGCGATGTCCAGTCTGCGTGAGTCCTATCAAGAATTTGCAGAATAAAGATCGGCCTAGTAGAATCAGAACGTTGAAATACTACAGCATATAGCAAGCTAAAGGCCATCACTAGGGCACCCACCAAGTCATTATAGGAAACTCAGATGAATGCTAGAAACTTACAAGTCCTCGTCTCGTATTCCTCGCATATGAGTTTGTCGTTTAACCGATTCTTTATCTTACATGAGAGAGATAGTGTGATAGATATGACTGGAGGGAAGGAGGGCGGGAGGAAGAGAGAGGAGAGAAAGAGAGAGAGAGGGGCGAGGGAGTGAGAGTGAGAGGGAGATGAGAGGGTGTGTGAGGGGCGGGGGTCGGGAGTGGGTGGGTGGGGGTGGGGTGGGGTGGTGGGTGGCGTGGAGAGAGATAAATTTCAGGACTACGAGGGAGAATTCTTGGATGGCTCTCGCTTGGATAGTGGAAAGGCTCTGACTGTTTTGTGGACACTGAGATTGGGGTTATAATAAAATCACAATAATCAAAGCTGAAAATGACAAAACAATGAGGAACCAGAATCAGCTAAAAGTAAAATAAATTAAATGAATTGGCTGGCAGAAGTAACTAGTCAGAGAATTCACCAAACAGGAAGGGTCGTCAGGAAGCAAAGTCGCGAGAGTTTGAGTATTGGAGAACATGCTAAAGACAGATGAGATCTTCACCCCTTCACAGTTGTCTCCATCCGTGAAGATTCTCAACCTTGCAGAAACCTTTATCCAGACTTCAGTCTGGATCGTGATGGGGATCCACCACCAGTTCTGTGGTATCGAATGAATTTCTCTTGAAAGGGGAGTCAGCAGAATCAAATCTTTGACCTGTTCGAACCTAGTTGCATGGAATGGTGCCACGGCTCGGAACAAACTGATCTTCGTGTTGCTGCTGTACAGTACAGTTCATAGATAACTTAACCTGTTTCCAAAACAAGAACAGAAACATGTTAGTTAGCAAGAAATGTTCTGTTGAATATTTTGAACACTATTCGGCTGGAAGACATTGATGCCCCAGACAGAAATGTCTTCCAATCCAATTATGATTAAAATATTCAACAACACGTTGCATATCTTGTTTTGGAAGCGTGTTGCTTTATTTCTGATCTGTACTGTACCATCTTTATGGATGTCCAGACAGCTCGCAGTAACTAGATGTGCATTAAGATCACATCGTCTAAAACTTTTAGGCCGATTTTTCATCCATTTTACATATCACATCAGGAACGCAGCCAATAAAGATGGACCTACACTGCATTTTGCCAGAGTGTACTGAGTCCCCACGATTCATGCCCAACCTTTTATCTGGATCCCTTCTCCGGCCAAACCATATTATGTGACCAGTCTAGAGACGGATTCTACATTCAATTCAAATCGCAAGCCGATGTACACAAGGAAAAGAATGGCTGTCGAAGAATCCTGAACTATGGATTCGAGACGCTATCGTACGCTTTCTTGTACTAATTCCAGATCACGCACCGTTCATGACAGAACTGTGAGCAGTGTGTTGGTGGACCAGGAATAAAGTAGCTCTTCACTGATGGATAACGCCTACCAGACGGGAAGGTTGCTGTAGAGAAAAAGGCTGACCCAGGAGGTAACCAGGTGATCAAACGTTGACAGATCTGAAGAGGCCCGGACGAAGCATAGTTCAATCCTGAGAGACTTTTAAGTATATGGCGGAAGTAATCGGAGTAGTATTTTAGCTAATGGAGCGCGAGTGAAAACACAAAGTTGGAGATAGCCGGGTCTCATAACGCTAAGCGCAATAATGTTATTAAATAGGAACATTGCTAAATTAAACACTTAAAATCGGAGTGAATCTCGTAGAGCGCAGGCAACTTTCGGCTGTTTCTAATGTAAGATGGCCACTAACATCTCAGTACCGTGAAACATTATAATACATTCACATTGACTCTTTCATCATTAAACAAAGATGAATTGAATGTAGGAAACGATTAGTCTCCATGTTCGACCAACTTAACTACATCAAACGTCATCGAAAACCAGGAATTCTTCCTTGAAGCATTCGAATTTATAACCATTGGCGTGTCCATCTCTCGCTTAAGATGCTGTCATACCTTTGCCAAGGGACAAACCACTGGACACCGGTTTCCCTCTATGCCATTGGTACGTGAGTCGGCCAGAACTGATAGATCCGAGCTGCCACTCAAGTACATTACGTCATAATCAATTACGTCACATGTAGACTGACTTCATAATCAAAATGCGTAATGAATGGACGTATTTAGGACTATATCTCGTGACGAACGTTTCCATTTTCGTAACAGAGCCATGAGTCATTTTGATTATGACGTCAGCTAACCTGTGACGTATTTAGTTATGACGAAAATAATTGAGTGACAGATCGGATCTAAATTTCAGTCCCGTGCACATAAATGCTTCATCATATCATGATAAGCGCGTGCAGGGTCTGATGAAGCATTTATGCGCGAACGCTTGTCCAAAAATAGATCATTTAAGCATATGACGTCATAATAATTTAGGTCACGTGCAATCAAAATGCTTAATGATAGATAGATAGTTTATTTCCACAATAGACCATCGGTCCTTGAGTGTACAGTGATACAATTATTATTGGCGGATGACTAGGAAAACATATGTATAGACAGACTCACACGCACACGGGCACACGCGCGCAGGCACGCACACACGCACGCACACACGCGCACACGCGCGCGCGCACACGCACCCACCCACCGTCACACACACAACACACCCTCATTCACTTACATACACCATCCTACAAAGTGATTCTCAGGATAATGCCACTGCGTTTTCAAAATTTTGGGAGAAAATGCTCATTCGTTGAGTTCGTTACGCTTCAGGAATGCACTGTAAACATATGCTGCCAGTTTCTTTAAAACATTGCCGTTAGAGGACTGCAATAGCTGTGATAGTTTATAAACATTTGGACGAAACCAGTAATACCTTTTGATTTTTCCTCAAATCTAAATATATTGAACATAAAATAATAAAATGAAAGTCGTCCTCAATGGCGTTACAGAAAGGGCATTTTCGTTCACTTAGTGGAGTTGAAATTGGTTTGTGCCATCTACCCGTTTCTACATGAAGTCTATGAGATCCCGTTCGAATTCTACTTAAAGCCAGCCGATGTTTTTTCAATCTTTACCTTATCTAAATAACATTTGTATGTAAGTTCGTCAGAAATATGTTTATACAACAAAGTTTTATTGCTGATTTCGAGTCGCCCCCTCCACTCGTGGAGGAACATGTCTAAAGACCCATGTTTGTATAACGTAATAAAATAATTTCTGTCCATATATTGACATTCCGATTCCCAAATGTAATTAAAACCACGTAAACATAACATATCTCTAAACTGAGAAACCCAATTTTTACATTCATTATTTACAATGCGGTCATTGTACAGTGCCATATACACACATTTCGGTATCCAATTAATCCCATAATCTAAAATCTTAAACTAATATTTTTTCATTTTTATCTCTCTTGAAACTCGAATAACGCATCTAGTTCACCCACGAACATTTATATGTCCGTCATGTGTATACGAATTGTATGTCTGATTGTTTTACTATTCAGAACATATTTTGTTGAATATTTTGAAACTATTTTACTGGGCGCTGTTGCTACCATAGGTCAAATTAGTTTCAAAATATTCAACAGCTTACCTGTATAATTACCTTGAAAATCTGATTCTGAGAATTCAGTGTTCAAAGTATCTAAATCGACCCCAACACGCGCAAAACATAGGCTATAAATGAACGGGGCTTAGCTAGAAACAGATTCCCCTGTTTAGTATTGAAACGTATCACTGTTATTATTTATATAGAATACAATTTCTCTTTAACATATTGTAGCGTTGGTCATGGCATCTGAGTAGTTAGCGCCGAAATTAAATTTAGATTGTGGTACGAAGTGAGGCGAGTGTTTAGGGACGGAGCGTCACACTAATATTTGGGGCCCTAGACGAATTGGGCAAGGGTATGTGAGTGGGTTACACCCTCTCTTAAGGTGTGTGTGTGTGGGGGGGGGGCGGTTGGTGTTGCGGGGTCGGGGAGGTGTAGGGGGACCGGGGATCGCCTGGTCCATTGGTATTCTTTCTATGTAGATATCTCAGAGAATATTTCCAGTATTTATGGGGATAGATACAGACATTCGACTGGCTGTGAAACTGTGTTTTAATCAGTTTTATCAATAGTGGGTACAAAGGAGGGATCTGATTGTCTTTTGTTCCCCTTCTCTCCAATCGCGTAATCTGTTACCTTCACTACTAGGTTTCTTACTTGTGTCCCCCTCCTACACGTCCATTCTGCTCACCAACACCAGAACCATTATCAGCACCACAGTCATTAGCATTACCGTCATCAGCACCACTGTCATCCGCACGACCATCACCAGCACGACCGTTATCAGCATCACCGTCACCAACATCACCGCCACGAGCACCATCATTAACAGCATCACTGTCACCAGCACGGCGGTTAACAGCATCACTGTCACCAGCACGACCGTTATCAGCATCACCGTCACGAGTACGACCGTTAAAAGCACCACCGTCACCAACACGACCATTAACAGCATCACTGTCACCAGCATGACCGTTATCAGCATCAACGTCACCAGCACGACCGTTAACAACATCACCGTCACCAGCACGACCGTTAACAGCATCACCGTCACCACCACAACGGTTAATAGAACCACCGTCACCAGCACGACCGGGAATAGCACAAGCATCACCAGCACGACCGTTAACAGCGGCACCGTCACCAGCACGACCGTTAAGTTAGGCATATATCAATTTGATAAGCTTGCGTTAAAATGGTTTTCATCTTATTTAGAAAATAGAAAACAATATGTGTCAATTTCTGACAAAATTTCCGGACATCTGCCGGTAAACGTAGGCGTACCTCAAGGTTCTGTATTGGGACCTCTCTTATTTATCATGTATGTAAACGATCTTCATATGGGAATAACTCGTAATGTTGATATGTACTGCGATGATACGACGTTGCACCGTAATTTTGAAAAACTCCCACAGATAACAGACCAACGGACTAGCGATATGTCTGTGATAGAAAATTGATGTCAAAATAATAAAATGGTGTTAAATACGGAGAAAACAAAACTTTTAATGATAAACACTAAGCATAAACAAGGGCAGATAAATCATGAGGAAATTAAGATACCAATATTTAATGGTGAACTAGTCATTGTATATGAGGGGAAACTTTTAGGCGTACATATTAATGACACTCTTTCATGGCACAAGCACTTAAGAAAAATCTGCAGCAAAATAGCTTCACTTATCTATATGTTAAAGAAAAATAAGAAATATATGAATGTTGATGAGCGAAACCTGTTTTACAAGGCATACATCCTTTCACACATTGATTACTGCTGTCTTGTCTATTACGCTGGCACGCCTAAATAAACTTGAAAAATGACAAAAGCGTGCAGCTCGAATAATATTAGAAATCCCCTTTCGAACACCGTCAAAACAAATGTATGTAGAATTAAAGTGGACTACACTAACGCAAAGAATGACAATTAAAACAAATATTATGACATTTAAATCATTAAACGACCTTGCACCGAAGTACGTGAAAGATCTGTTCACATTTGTAGAAGACACGCATACACTGAATTTACGGTCAAAACGAATGGTCAATTAAAGCCTCCAAAATTAAGACCAGATTACGGGAAAACAGTTTTACATACACAGCACCAAAAATGTGGACTTCTTTAACTATTATTATTATTAAACATTCTCAGACACTCGGATCATTCATCGCAAATATGTGTGATTGTTTAAACGTATGATGATGATAATAATAATAATAATAATAATAATAATAATAATAATAATAATAATAATAATAATAATAATAATAATAATAATAATAATAATGTTTTCATTTTCTGCTGTTTTTCCCCACTGCCCCGGAGATAAGGTTACCCGTCTTCGCCGCGGAATCTCCCGCGATTTACAACAATCAAGGACACGCCAGGAGCAGCCAAGTGTGACCACCTAAATCAACTCCACCAATAGCTTTGCTTAATTTACAGAGGACATTGAAAACGAATTGTGCACAAAACAATAACAAAAGTAACTTATAATTACAGTGCCGGACAATCCAATATGATCAAATATAAGTACTAGGAAGAACTGAACCTGAT
>CM067373.1:105377933-105412933 GCA_034401795.1 Chaetoderma sp. LZ-2023a
TTTTCTTGTCTTCTGTAAAAATTTTGTCAGGTTTTGTGATTTTCTGTGGAATATTTTACTTCTATTTTGTCATTAACCTAATATTGTCTTGATTTTCAATTATTTAAAAAAGCCCGCTTAGAGATTTCGCCAAAATTTGGTGTGTTCATTAATTAGTATGAAACTGAATAATAAATTAATAAAAACTATTATTATTATTATTATTATTGTAATAGAGTAATCATGCATCCCTTGTTTCTTATTAAAGCTGAATGAAAGTAAGGCAATACTAAAAACAATAAGATTTTTCAGTAAAATGAGCAAATTTGCTAACCTTATCGTTTGAGATACTCTGGCATCGCCATATGGACTGATAGTTGTTGGCTTGTTGTTCTCTAGGAAAATAACAGCTTTCAGTCAAGTTATTCTCAAAATATTCAGCCTGTTTTATTTTATCACGCTTAAATTCAACATAGGTAGGCCATGTCTGAGAGATGCGGAATGAAATACGTTACCAATGCTTATCTATGGCGGATAACTCTCCTCGTCCGATTTCCATCCCGTATCATAATATTTTGAATTGCTACAGGAAACGCGTGTGCGTTATTGGCTAATCGAACCAGCAAATGAAAACACGCATTTTAGCAAAAACCCTGGAAACTGACTGCTTGAGGGCGGGACATTCGCGTTACGTTGTCCAATCGGATCGCGTTGTTGATATGATCCCGGGTTTGTTTGACAGTTTCCAGTCGAGTAGCGTCGGTCGTGTGTCGGATGTTGTGTACACAGTGTGTTAGGGAAGCCTGATCTGTTTTCTATACATAACCCGGCTCGTTGTAAACTATCTTTTCACTCGAGTCCAAAATCTTGTTATGACTGTATCGAAAAAGGCAGATTAGCTCAAGATAAGGGGATTAGAAGAAAAATATGATTTTCTAAAATCGTAAAACAGTAAAAGCTGTCAATAACTTTGTGCCAGTTTATTTTAAGGCTTGGTTGTCGAAGACTTGTGAAGTTAGCCCCGATAATTAACTGATAATTAAGTTAACACGCGTCAAGTGACATTGTTTTAATCGGAAGTTAAAAACAGAATCCATGCAAGCAAAACAAAACATTTATCTAATTAATTAACAAATACACTGGAAATGGTGAACCTGGATTACGCCATGTCTAAAGTGTCCAATAGGTGTTCATTCAGCATAAGTCGTGTATTAGGCGAGGATCTTAGCAATGACAAAAGAGACGACTCGCCATCGCTGGTAAATGGTGATAATTCTCCGCGCAGAGATATTGCGCCTATCATAACATCGAACTATGTGATGATGACGAGGACATCGGCGGACGATGAGCATCTCGGTGATGAAGATGGAGAAGAAGACGAGTGTGTGGATGTCGAGTCGCTAGATTCTGAAGACGATGACGATATGGATGGTGAGATGACGAGAGAAGCTTACGATGACATAGCGCATGAAAATGATCTGGAATATGCTGAGAAATTCGATAACGAGCAGATAACTAACAAAGATGTGTCGGAAAATAGTGATAAGGTCGAAAATGGTGGAAATAATAACAATAATAACAATAACGAAAACAAGGAAGATAACGATAAAACTAAGGACGATAAAGATAAGCCTGTAAAACATGAGAAGCCGCCATTCAGCTATAACGCGCTGATAATGATGGCGATCAGAAGTAACCCCGAGAAAAGACTTACTCTTAACGGTATCTATGAATTTATCCTGAAAAACTTTCCTTATTATCGTGACAATAAACAAGGCTGGCAGAACTCTATAAGACACAATCTTAGCTTAAATAAGTGTTTCGTCAAAGTACCCCGTCATTATGACGACCCGGGTAAAGGTAATTACTGGATGCTTGACCCGTCCAGTGATGACGTATTCATCGGCGGTACGACTGGAAAGTTAAGGAGACGGTCTACCGCGGCGTCCAGGAGCAGACTAGCCGCATTTAAACGAGCCGCTTTGCCACCTAGGTTTGCAGGAGCCGTGTATAATCCATTTGTAGGAGACAAGGGGAGTCCATTTCTATGGCCGATGTCGTCATTATATCCTATGTCCCACAACTCAGCGGCCGCAGCAGCCGCGGCCATGGCACTGAGATACGCGGGTGGACATCACACAACGGGTCCACACTACCCGTACCCGACCGCGTCACAGCTACACGCGATCCCACAAGGACTCTCACGAACCACAGCAGCAGCTGTTAGTACGAACTTTTCAGTAGATCGGTTATTAGGATTAGATACCGGGATCGCAACCAGTCATTCTCAAAACGGTAGTGGAGTACCCGGAAGCGGTGGTATCTCGCGTCACCAGCCGCCCTCACCACCGTCCTCATCCCCAGTACGTCACCCGGGATTCGCGTTGCCGTACAGCAACATGGTTGCGTCACAAGCAGCGTTGTTGTTTCCGCACCTAGCCACGTCACATCACCAAGTCCTTTATAATCAGGAACTTTACAATTCTCTACGAGGCCTTCCTATTTCACATGGCACAGCGTTCTCACCGTTACACGGACTCACAATTTCCGGACCATCCGTGTCTTCACAAGTAGGTACAGACTCTCCGTTCGGTGGCGTGCCCATGGCAACTGCACGGCCTAGCTGACTTACACAAAAACGATTCTAAGAATCAAGATTTTAAATTTAAAATATCCCATAAATTATTGCGCTAATAAACTAGTCGTTTAATGTGAATTTATATCTGCAAACATCCCTTGCAATTTAAGACTCGCCACACTAATTAATTATATCGTTCAACCCAGGTCATTTAAGCACTCACTACTTGAACTTCACAACCAAAGAAATTCTATTAATTTATACGGAATGTCTTAATCATCATATGTTAAGATTTATTTCGCTTCATTACATTGAGGTAGGGCCTATGCAATTTAAGGCTCTAATATAAACTATACAATAATAACCATTTTATTTTCAAGAATTCCGGCGGGAATTTGGGCCTTTGAATATATATGTTAAATTATTAATTTATAATTTAAAAAAAATTCATGCTAAATACTGATGTAGTTGCCTAATGTTAAATGTTAAATGACTAATCAACGCATATTCCGAAAATAATTTGACTGAAACTCGTTGACGCTTCCCTTATAATGAAGGCCACTGGGCTGGTGATGGGTCAATACTGGACTCAACTGACCCGGTATTGGTCCAGCACCGGCCCAGTAAGCTGCATTATCAGTGTTCTGATACCAATGAATTTCAGGCAAATAGTTTTCAATATATTCAGCAAATCACAGCAGTACCTTTCAAACCCTATGGGCCAGAAACGACAAATTATTCATTATTTAAGGGATAACCTGTTGAATATTCGGAAACTAATTTGACAGGGAGCTGTTGCTGCCTATGGCAGCAACAGTTTCCAGTAGAATTAGTTTCAAAATATTTAACATCTATCCTTTATAGGTGTCTAGAAATTGATACACAATGGGATTTCAAGGCTTAAAACGGTGAACATCTATTTCCTGTGAAATCAAATAAATGAATGTGATTTAAATTGCTGTAATAATTCGGAATGCCTCTTTTCTAAATCATTTTACTGATTAGGCCTATAGCATACTTCGCCCCGCCCATTTCTATCCAAGCTCAGTCAATTTAACGCATGTTGAAATCTATTTGAAATTTTAGGTTCCAGGATTTTACTTTCAACGTACAGGTACGCTGCTGAATAATTTAAAACTAATTTGACTGGGCCTGTTAGTTTAAGAATAGTCAACAGAATGTTTGCTAAGTTGTAAATCGATCAAAGACATACAATTCGACCACTTTAGCGACGGACTTTTCAATTATCGTAATGTAAACTAATGCGTGGCGTATTTAATTATGACGACAGATACGTGAGTGACAGATCGGATCCATCCATTGCTTAGAAGCCACGTGACTATTTCCGATCTTGTCCTAATTAATTCATCTTTCATCACAGACGGGGTTGTCAATTTAAGAATGGGTTTGCTATACTTATATAACGGCTTCTGCAACTGTCTTGAGAAATGCCTATTTGCAGACCAAGAGAAGACTATTTTTGAAAATTTACCACTTGAATGATTGGCTAGATAACCGATTCAGTCATTCCAGTAGTAAGTTGTCAAAAATAGTCTTCTCATGGTCTGCAAATGGACATTTTCTTGGAGAAAATGAAATTTTGTTCAGCAAATGGGTTAAACTGTCTGAAAACCAATACCCGATTTAAGCAACACAACATATTTAAATCGAACATCAGACGTTAGCTTGTACAAGACACCGTACATTAAACGCTTTGAATCCGAATTGCCAAATTCGGTAACGCATTTACAATCTAATATGCATATATTGTTGAATATCTGTTGAATATTTTGAATGGGAGCTGTGGTGGCAACGGGTTCCTGATAAGTGGGTCTAAAAATATACAACAGCTTACCTGGCGTGTTAGGCCTACTTTCAAAATAATATTCTTGGAATTCAGAGGCATCTGTAAGTATAGAGCCTTTGAGTAATTGGACACTATTACAGAGATAGGCATATGCATGAAATCTTCGTAAAAACGCATAAATAAAATTACTTTTGGCGATGGATGGATGGATTGATTGATGGGTGGGTGGATGGCTGGGTAGGAGGGAGCGAGGGTGGTGGTTGGGTGGGTGGGTGGGTGGATGGATGGATGAATGAATGAACCCGCTACCACCACATACCCGCCCTCACGACCTCCTTAGAGACCTACTGTTAACATGTCATCGGCAATAAAAACTCTTAACCTCCCGGGACTTTGTAACATCCATCCTCCTACTCCACACACTACCAATCCCTCATCTCCACCCCATCTCTACCCCTAGAGGATAGTCCAAATGTACCGTGATTACGGAATTCATAAACATTTAGCCAACTTCGGTGACATCGTGAGATTGGGAATAAGATACAAGGTTTAGCAAACAGAGGATGCTACTGTTACGACCACGGGGACTCGGGAGCGTGAAAGGTTAGTTTTGTGTATAAACTATCTGAGAGTTTTAAATAAATATTTTCGTCGTATAAAACTTTTGACAGTTATTTTAACGATTTTATACTGGTGTGATTACGATAGAACTAAGTTGGGAAGTGTTACAAATATGACCGAATTCCTTAAGGAAAGAGCGAAAGGTCTGACACTAAAAAAGAAATTATAAATAAATATATTTATTTATTTTACAAGAGTTAAATATTGTTAATAGGCCTAACGGAAGAAAATATTTCACGCTTATATAGTTGATCTCAAGTGCTAAACATGAAAATTAAAAAGAATGTTTTTCGGTTTTAATCGAATTCACTATCCTAATGAGGTTTTTAAATGCGGTTGATACACTACTATATCTTTCAAGCCACACCGGGTTGAAGTTGAAGGTCAATTTATACTGTACAGGCCAGATTTCAACATATGCATTTTTGAAGATGTGATTTTTAAAACTGAAGATTTACTTCATTGTTTTGTTATTTTTATTGAAAAGTGCTACAATTTAATTCAATACTATTTTTTTCTACTGCAAACAAAATAGTATTAAATTAACCAATCTGTTATTAAATGTAAAATATAATGTCACGTGACATACAGTACAGCTCAGAAATAGCTAAACATATTTCCTAAACAAATAAAACCTACTTTTGAACCATATGTGGGACTTAATTTGATTAGAAGTCAATACCGTAATGGCTTCCAATCAAATTAAGTCCAAAATATTCAAGAGAACATTTCTTACATCGTTTTCAAAATAGTACTAACTTACATATTTCTGTTTTTGTTTTGGAGATACTTTAACTTATTTACGAGCTGTACTATAATCTGACACGTAAAAAGTTGTGGTTATTAAATCCTCTGACTGCCAAGATGGCTAAAACGGCCCTTGCAATCGTCATGAAAGATGACAGTTTGAACGCCAAGAGAAAAGAATTTTAGAAATCTTACCGCTGGAATGACTGGCTCGGTAAGGTCCTCTCTTAACATGCAAATTTACATTCTCTATAAAAATTTGGAATATTATTTTAAAATCCGCACCATTATAGGGTTCATTTCCCTGTTATTTCGTTCACCGAATGGTCGGCATCTGGCAAGGCATGTCTCTGTATATTCCGTGTAACATAGCTGTACAGTCATATAGAACATATTAAATTTATCATGAAAAATAATAAATATAAAATAAAATTATGAAATAATCAAATTTCGTTCTTTAATCTTTTCTCTTTTCACTTAATTATTTGCTTACTAAGTAATTTATTGCTTTGACCTTTCTTCAATGTTAGGTTAAAAAAGCAATGATTGTCTTCACATGCTAGAGAGGGATCGATTTCTAGCTATGCTCCGCTCATTTCTAGCTAAACTCCGCCCACTTTTTACGTGTATTGGAATCGATTTGAAACTTCGAGGCCCGAATTCCCAGAATCTAATGTTGCCTATAAGGCAACAACAGCTCCTAGTCGAATTAGTTTCAAAATATTCAGCATGGTATTTATTACATTGTAAATCTATCAAACAGAAGACCACGCAATTTGTAAACACTTTCTTGATAGACTTCGATTTTCGTGACGGAACTAGAACATTTTGATTGTGACGTCAGTAATTTATTTCGAAGTCAGATACTTAGATCCCTCCATTAGCACTCAATCGCGCGCGCGTGCGGTGGGTGCGTGCGCGCATTGGGCATATTATTAACCCTTTGACCTTTGGAATTCCGGTGTCTCAATTTCAAGACAACTTTGAGTGAAAACTGTTGAATAGTTTGGAACTAATTGGACTGGAACGCGTTGCTGACATAAGCAATAATAGCTCCCAGTCATTTTAAAAATGTTTAACAAAATATTCCTAACGTCATAAATAATGTGTCGTGTTACCTCATTCTCTCCTCAAAATCTCAAATACAAGGAACTGGCGAGTACAGATATGCTGCTGAATATTATGGAAATAATTTTGACTGGAAGCTGTTGCGGCCCAGAGTCAATAAATTCAAATTAATTTAAAAAAATTATTTTCAAAAGATTATTAATCTGAATAATTTCAGATCTTTCCCGTTGAAAGCTCTGGGATTTTAGAACGAACTGCCTGGGATAAATTTTTCATATATTGTGAAAATTCAATTTTCGTATTTGAAAATTGTCGATCATACAGTAAAAAGTTGGCTAAAAATAAAACAGTGATGTTTTTATCCAACACTTTGGCCAGCTTTTTCAGCCAACATGGGTGCAATGGACCTTTCCAGTTTTATCGATGCCCCGCCCATCTCTAGCTAAGCTCCACCCACACCTCGCTCGTGTTGAGATCGATCAATCTCTGAACTCCCTGACTATCAATTTCCAGAAAACTATACCTGTAAGCTATATATTGAATATTTTGGAACTATAAATGGCAACACCAGCGTCCAGTCAAATTAGTTTTAAAATATTCAAGAGCATATTTATTGATTATGACGTCATGTGACGATAGATGAATACTCTGGAATGGTGAATTGACCCTACTCGTTTCACCCATAATCTTTTCTGCGACCGATCAACGATCCGAAATTATTACCCGTTATAAATAACAGCAAGACCACTGCAGAGGCCGTTTGGCCGACTTCGTCATGAAAGGGTTAAAACAGCCAAGCTTGCCAGAATAGCCTCTCCACGGGTCTTGAGCTATGTCAATCTGCAGGACACGAAGAAACTAGTTTTGTAAATTTACTACTGGAATGACTGGCTCGGTTGCTAGTCATTCCAGCGTTAAATCACCAAAAATCGTTTTCTTTTATTTCAGCAAATATACATTTTCTGAGAAAATTTAAAACTTATTTGAACCAAATTTGGAGATAAATGGGGTACGTGTTCACATGCGATAACTGCTTAGTGTTCCCTAAGGTGGTCGTTCACGACAGGTGTGATTGTGTAAGTCTTTCAGAGTCAATAGAATACAGTTAAACCTGTCTATACAAGATAGGCCTACCTGTTTTGGTGGTAAGTAGACCACACATTTTCATGAACTTTCATAATTTGAGAGACAATGTTATGTACCATCGCGAATGGGTTGTATAAACGGAGGGATCCGATCTGTCACTCAAGTATCTGCCGTCATAATTAGACGTCACATGTTAGCTGATGTAACAATAAAAATGACCTAACTCCGCCACGAAAACCGAAAACTGCGTCACTGATGTTTACGAATTGTCATGTCTTTAATGAATTAAAAATTGAATAAACATTGAATTTTTAAAACCTAATTTGACTTGTTGCACCATATGATATAGGGCCTTGTGCTGTTGACAAATGGACGCATCGATATCCAATTGGGTATTGGGTCTACACTGTTGCCCAATGGGCGCGCCGATATCAAATTGGATATTGGGCCTTCGCCATTGACGAACAGCACATCGATATCCAATTGGACATTGGACTGTGCCGTTTACCAATGATTCCGTCCCGTTGACCGACGGCGCAAATTGGGTATTGGGTCGCTACATAGCTACCGTGATATTTTTAGATTCATTGAATTCGGGTTTCAAAGTTTCAAATCGAATCCAACACTCATACAAAGTGGGCGAAGCTTAGCTAGAAATAGACGGGGCATATCTAGAGATGGCTCCCGTCATTGGCCACTCTTTGATGGAACATACGATGTCCGTTATCACCTCTTGCGTCAACCGCGCGTTAAAGCGCTCAAGATACTATTTATTTCAGAGAATTTTTGTAAATTTATAACGAAAATTAAAAAAAAAAATTGATTTCTGTTATCCTTCAAAAGGGCGTCCAGTGTAATGGTCAAGAAAATTAAAATTTCTTAAGCAGTGTCCAATTGCAGGCCAAGAAGAGTATTTTTCAAAATTTACCACTGGAATGACTGTCTCGGTTACCGAGACAGTCATCCGAGTGGTAAATTTTGAAAAATATTCTTCTCTTAGCCTGCAAATAGACAATTCTGAAGATCACTGCAGAGGTCGTTTTTTCCAAATATCAAATTGACCATTAAAGGATTATGCTGCCACAAGATGGGGGGGGGGGGAGGGGGGGGGGAGGGGGTATAGACAGGTTTCATTGAATATATTACGTCACTTTCAATCCGTCCATCTGAACATCAGATTCTGACGATTGTGCCAAAGATGCGGCGGCGACCGCCTGAGAGGGAGATTGGCTATTGGAAGTCTTTACGCGGTAATCGTGATCGAATGTACGCTATGCGGGTGAGAGAGTGCGCGCGTATCTAATGCTGGTATGATTTAGGCCCAATTAACTCTGAATATATTATACACGAAGATTTACGGTGATATCAAGAAGTTAATCTGATAATTCTTTATTGATCTTGCTCGGCAAGGGGAAGTGTCTGTCTGTCCGTCCGTCCGTCCGTCTTTCCGTCCGTCTGTCGTGTCGTCCGTCCGGAGGGCAGCCGGCCGGCTGGCCGGCCCGCCCACCCGCCCCCCCCCCCTCCCGCCCGCCCGTCCGTTGTGGATGAATTAAATACAGACATCAACTAGGTTAACTTTTTATGCAAAAATAAAGAACAATCTTAAATTTGATTTGACGAACGTGTAAAAGTACCCTTGCACCTTTATGCATTTATGTGGATTGATAAAGTCCATAGATCCACCAAGGTGTAAGAATATGATGTTGAGTATATTGGGACTAGACTGGCTGAAGGTAATTGCTGACTATGGCAGCAACAACATCCGGTCGGACTGGTTAAAATACATTCAGCAGCTTATCTGATCACGGTTTTGGAACACAGGCGCATAGATACTTGTGTTCTAAGGAGAAATGTACATTCAATGTTAACTTTGAAAAATATTACTTCACTGCCACTATATGGTGTAAGTAAATTTACCTCAATATGCTATTGCATCGCCTAGATGAATAAAGATAACTTGAACTTGAACGTGAACTTGAACTTGAACTTGAACTTGAACTTGAACTTGAACCTGGGCCTGGGTATGGGTATGGGTATGGGCCTGGGCCTGGGCCTGCATACCCGCCCAATCTTGACTGCCCACCCGCACGGCAACCCACACACGTACCTACCAGCCAGCCCTCCTGCCTGCCCGCTCGCCGACCTTCCCGCCGCGCAGCCACGCGCCTGCCAGCCATCCGCACATCCGCCCACCTACCTCCTACCTGCCCACCCGCGCCGTTGGCCACAGTTTTCCCAGCGGGCAATAGGCTAACTTAGGTAATAGGACGTTATATAATATATACCGTGGTTGTCGTCGCTACAACTGTTGTCGCCGGCGTCATCTTCAAACTATTCTCCGAGTTGTGGTGTCAAATACATCATAATTTTACAACAAATTTTATGGTAATATTTCGAGCCGGTCAATTATTACATAATACCCACATGAAATTCCGCTATCTGCGCCCACACCGCTGGATGCATGATAATCACTTGCGCTAACAATTCATTAAATAATTACTGCTATGATAAATTGCCCGTAGATTTGAAGCGCGCGTAGGATACCCAATTTACGATATCTCAATGCAGATTGTCTTATTGATTGTAAGATAACCCGACTGCTTAATTTATAGCAGCATAAAGGCATATTTTCATTCTTAAACTCAAGTTCATTATCTAGATGCGGGTGTATTAATAAACTATCATTGTACCAGTATATACGTGAATACACATGCGCTGTGTAACTGCTGGGTGAATGAGGTTGTGCTTGAGGTCATGTGTCGTGGTGGCGTTGGTGGTGGTGGTAGTGGTAGTAGTAGGCATTTGTCGAGGTGGTCATGTATCGTGGTAGTGGTGGTGGTGATGATGGTAGTGTTTGTGATTGTGGTGGTGGTGGTGGTGGGGGTGGTGGTGAATTAAGTGATTACGCATCTAAGTATAAATAAATTAAAAAACAAGTAGGCCTACAGAAGCGTTACGTTTTTATTTCACAACTTATTTCATGTTGTTGAAAATATGGTCTGGTGATAATTCTGAAGCTCTTTTGCCTGCTATATCGTGTTGCCTTACAGGCACATGGACCATTGCAATTCAAGTCAGCCAGACTTATTGCAAGTATACGGGAAACATATATACATAAATTTTACAATTTTACCTATGACCCGACCATCCCTAGTTAAGCTTCACCAACGCTTAGCCCGTGCTGGGTCGATCGATCCCCGAACGCCTTGACTATCAATTTCCAGAAAACTATACAGGTAGGCGGTTGAATATTTTGAAACTAATTTGAATGGGTGCTGGTGCTGCCTATGACAGCAGCAGCGTCAATTCAAATTAGTTTCAAAATATTCAACATAATGTTAATTAAATAGTGAAGACATACAATTCCTACAACGTGTCAGCCTATTACGCGTTTAAGACGGACTAAATAGTCATGCAAGCTGTAATTGATTGTGACATCATCCTACACGTCACGTATTTGATTATGACGTCGTATGATGGATGAATAAACTAGAAAGGTCCATTAGTTGAAATGTGCAATATAGTATGGCTGCATTCAAATTAAGTTTCTGGGCAAATGACAAAAGTGTTCTGAGCCGCAGACATATTAGGCTTGGATTAATGGCGGACAATAGGATCTACTTCACTACTACCGGATTAGGCCTGTAGCCTATGAGCTTCTTCATCGCGTACAGGTAAATAATCGAATTTGTGTGAATATAGGCCTGTTTCTCACAAAAAGCGATGAAATGTGTCACAATGTATGTCACCAGCAGGTACGATGTTAACGTCAAAATAACAAAGTTAAGATGCAAGCAATATTTAGTCACCTCGATAGCGTGAATACCATCAAAGCACATCAAAACCAATGTTATTCTAATTCGCCGGGATCGGATTCCGGGGTGATTATGACAGATTCCGCTTAAAATTGTTAAAACTATTTGACTATGTTTCTTGATAGCTACAGTAACAACAAAGTTCAATCAAATTTCTTTCAAAATATTTTATACGCGTTTAACTACAGCGAGTAAGACATATCGTCTGCCTGTTATGGTTGAGTTGTGTTAATTACATGTTTATACTAATACATACGTGTGAGTGACAGTTATCCCTTGCGAACATGATCATTATTGATTTTGAAATATAATCCTCTGTCATTGAGCATATCGTCTGCCTGAGCATAAGATCGCCGCTATCTTCAATGCTATGTACAATTATTATATACGGTTCGAAATCATATATAAATAACACAGTTAAAAGAGAACCGACATCTGATTGAAGCTTGTCGATATCAATAAACAAGATCAGAAATTGATTTTATTATATCCGGCGTGTTGATGATTTGTGTGGCCATACGATAACGCTGATGGACGAAACACCAAATCTGTGTTTACGGAGATTTATTTATTGTAAATTGTCACCAATAGGTATACACTCAGTGGCGTGAATGAGACCTGCTAGACAGCGACCCGATACACGCCATCAACATTTATACCCACCCCCACTAGATATACAGTAGACGACGTTGACATTTTCATAATACAATTTAGGCCTATTCCGTTTGGACGAAAAAATCGCTTGCAAATACTGGGGAAAGAATAGGCCCCTTATTTAATCTATGTAAATTGATGCATTCTGGCGTCATAACATATTGGAGTGCTCCGATATGTTACTCAAGTATCTCACGCCACATGTTAGCTGACGTCACAATCGTAAAATGGCGTAAGTCCCTCGTGAAGTCGAAAAATCATCCACGACAGGGAACGAATTGTATGTCTTCGACGAATTTAGAATTTAATAAACATTCTGTCGAATATTTTGAACCTAATTTGATTCAGAACTTTTGCGGCCATAGTCAAAGGCGCATGCTCGGAAGAGAGCTCTACAAATTACAATTTGAACCACTATTACATAGATCAACAGCTGCCGAAATAAGAGATTGCACATGTAGAAACTCTACATGTCCCTGATAATGCGAGTTACTGTGCTGGTACTGAGCTAAAACCGGACCAACACAGCCCTGTATTGGCTCAGAACCGGCCCAGCAGCCCGCGTTATTATATAGAACTTCTGATCATGCCGCCTTCGTGAGCTCCAAAGGTGTGGATGTCCAAGTTCTCACTAACATTGGTGTAGAATTTGCCGATGACGATGCATGCTAGCAAGTCATCAAGTGTGTCTCTCTGGGTAACAGAACAACATACATGCAAGTAAACCAGACTAGGCTTCAAAGTGGTGAGGATAATATTAAGAAAACTTCCCGCTTACTATATGGTCGCGTTTCTACTGTATTTCATGGGCAAAATGGACTCGAGCCTGTGACAGAAATAGAACTATTCAAGATCGAAATAGCACCGGATTCTCAGCTATGGACTGGAACGTATTTTGCTGAAGTCAAAGATCATCGGTAAACTAGAAAATATCAATTTAAGAAACCTTTGAAGCAACTACTCTACAAGATAACTCATTCAATCCCGCATTGTATATATTGTATGGTATCCTACCGGTGGCAGCACAACTAACCCGAAACGCGCCCATGCTCTGTACTAACACGTATGAGAGACAAACCTGCCATGGACAAGAAGCTTGCACGGCACCAGATTACTGTAAAGACCACGGAATGTCACAACTGGTTTAAGATGGGAAGCCGAAATCCTAGAAAGTATGACCGTGACGAAATCGAAATCTACCTCGTATCCATAACAAAGAGGGTGAAATGGAAGCCACATATCATAACAGCCATATGCCCACATTGGTTATGACAATAATAGCGACTCCATATGATACTTTATGCTGTCTAAATATACCAGTGATTAGCCCCTTGGGAAGACAACACTCAGTGCTACGAGCAGAACACTATCAAATGGACCTTTCCATCTTTAGCCATGCCCCGCCCATCGCTAGCTTACCTCTACTCACAACTCGCTCGTGTTCGGATCGATCGATGTCTGAACTCCCCGACTATCAATTTCCAGAAAACTATACAGCTAAGCTATTGAATATTTGGGAACTAATTTGACAGGGCACTGTTGCTGCCTATGCTTCATTTCAATAAGCGCGGTGATAAGCCATTGCATCCGCTTTCCGGTGACAGCAGACCAAGGCACCCCCTATCACGCTACCCAAGCTCAAGAACCCACTCGGCCCTGCGGCCAATCAACAGCTTATTGAGTTCGTCAACGACATACAGAAAATCTTATCCAATGTTACCATACGCTGCATCCAAGGCAAGATCGAGTACATCTCAGGCGGCTGTCATTGTGGCTTTAAATGTAGACGCAGATGTGCCGACATTGTATCGTTTCAACGCGTGCTTGTGTTAGTAGTCATGTTCAAGCACTGGGATTTCCACAAAATCGGAATTAACATGCCACGGGCCTCCGAGAAATTAAATGCTCAAAGATCCTAGATGCACTACACCAGGCCGGTTGCAATGAAGATGAGCTGCGACTAGTGAGACTACTACTTGCAGACACCAAACTGGGAGTATACTGGTAAAAACAGTGAAGTCTGTAGAGTTTGAGACATCAATCGTCTCCCAACAGGGAGAACGTCTATCCGTGTGCTTTTCACTTGCTATAGTATTAAAATCTGTGAGGGTGCCAACAGGTGTCAGTCACGCAAAGGGCATCACAACATCAACATACTAAGTGTTTTGCCGAAAGAACGTAATCTAGGACAACAAAGGATCAGAAAGAACGTATATGAGCTTAGAACACTCGTAATGGACAAGGCACAGTGAAGAACGTTGAAGACAAACATCATCATCATCATCATCATCATCATCATCATCATCATGAAAAACGGAAATTCTCCTGGTCTAGATTTACTGCTAAGAATTTGGTTGTATTCTCTTATTAGTCCTGATTATACCATTCCTGTTGGTGTCCAACTCCCTTGGTGTCATAGCATATGCATTGATATCATAGTACCACGTCATCACAAAAAAATCACATTTTCTGTCCATGTTACAAGTTGGTCCGTAAGTAGCCTACTCCTTAAGTACTAAAAAAACGCTCTGCAGACGAGTAGTAAATACTCACAACCAATCAAATTATTTAACTCAAAATTACTTAACTCATAACTCATAATTTGTGGATACTCGTCCCTGTATGTATTGACCACAAAGAATACCTGCCGGAATATCGATAGAATTTTATTGAGATGCCGTGACGCAACTTGTGGGATCTGTTGAAAGGAAAATCTGTATGGCAGTGTTTGAGGCCTATACTGATGCTGACCATACCGCCTCACTGCTGAACATTGCAGATGCAAGCAATTACAATCACGTTGGAAAATGCCAATTTTATGGATCAGATTCTAGCTATGCCCCGCCCATTTCTATCTAAGCTCCGCCTGCGGTGTACATATGCGGGAATAGATTTGAATCTTTCAAACCTGAATTACCAGACTCTAAAGTTAAAGGTAACTATACAGGTAAGCTGCTCACTATCCTGAAACTAATTTGACACGGGGCTGTTAATGAGAATGTTTATTAAATTGTACATTCATCAGAGCCATACAATGAACCTTTCCAGTTTTAGCTATGCCCCACCCACCTGTAGCCGTGTTGGGATTGATCGATCGCCGAATGCTCTGACTATCAATTTCCTGAAAAACTACGGCGTAATTGATTATGACGTCATATACTTGACTGACAAATCGGATTCATAGATGACCCAATACAAGCTACAGTGAATAATATCCAAAGAGTTGACGCCAGATCCAAATGACGACAAGCTATCGTTACCACCTACTGCTTGGCGATAGCACATTACGCGTAAGCTTCAGTGCGGGGGTGGGTGGGTGGGTGTGGTCTGGTGTGGGTGGTACAAGGAATGCTGCGCGCTTACACACTCTTATATGTTCGGGAGCAGTGCAACTATGTTGTCATTTCCCTTAGTTTAAATCTTCCTTCTGATTAACATATTTCGATTTAATGAATAACAAAAAATAAGAAATTCTGAATAACCAAAGCTTTTATGACAACATTTGGGCCTAGTACACCGTTGCGGCGTTAAATAGTCGTAAAGCAAGGTCCGTCGTTAGCCCCTGTCTTAGACATGGGCTAACGACGGACGTTGCTTTACGACTATTTAACGCAATAACGGTGCACTAGGCCGTGGGCCGTAGCCATGAGACTGGGCTGGGTAATGGCCCCACCCCGGATATCAGTCTTATTTGCTCAAATCCAGCTAACACCATGCACTAACTCCGGACCCTCTCCCAGTTTGAACCGGTATAATTTTGTTCCCCAAAAATATTGATCTATATCTAAACGCCCATAGAGATCATCTCCTGAATTTCTTGACATAGGCATAAATGGATCTGTGAAATTTGTTTTTTTCATTTCAATTGGTTTTATTGGCCGCTTACACCTAGATGTATTTATTATCTTCTACCCATTATATAGCATAATAAATTAGACATGCTATGGGAGGCCCGAAGGCAAACCAGCTCCTCGGACCTTTGTGGAAAATCAGTTTAAATATGCCATTTTCAGGTTTTCAAGAAAATGTTAGCTATTCAGCAATAGACCTTTCCACTCTATCCATACATCATATGACGTCATAATTAACAACGTGACGTATAGAATGACATCATAATCAACGACGTCATTATGCCGTCATGAAGGATGTAGATAAGTACGCCACGAACGCATAATTGAACGGCCTATGTGTTGTTGCACGACGTTGTATGTCTTTACTATTTAATACATATTATGTTTAATGTTTTAAAAGTAATTTTACTGGGCGCTGTTGCCATAGGCAGCATCACACACTTAAATTAATTTCAAAATAGTCAACAGCTTAACTGCATAGTATTCAGGAAATTGATAGTCAAGGAGTTTTGGGATCTATCGATCCCAACAGGATCGATGTGTGGGTGGACCTTAGCTCGTGATGGGCGGTGAATAGCTAAAACTGGAAAGCTCCATTCTATTGTGTTGGCACACGTTATTTAAAGAGTGCAATATTAACTAACCCATTTCATCTATGAAATTCCTATATCTCAATTTCAAACAAACCATGATGACGTAGCTGTTGGAGGGTTACGTGCAAAGGTATGGGGGTGGCGTGTGTTTGTGGGTAGAGTGCTGGGTGCCTACCACACCTCATATTACCACCACTCAAAAAGCAGGAAAATCAAATGGCTTTCCAGGACGTCTAATTTTCAAATTTTTTCATAGGACGCACTCAATCCATTGGAAGAGGGATACGTGTCGCAGACCCACACTCACTATCTTATTGGACATCATACCAGAATTTTCTTGTTTTACAGCTTAGGCCTACAATAAATAACATTTTGTAGGCATCATTAACCCTTTAACCTTCAAATTCGTTTAAAGAAAATTTAAATTTTCTCATAGAAAACGTCCATTTGCAGACCAAGAGAAGACCATTTTTGAAATTTTACAACTGGAATGACTGGCTCGGTTATCGAGCCAGTCATTGCAGTGGTAGATTTTCAAAAATAGTCTTCTCTTGGTCTGCAAATGTACATTTCTCAAGACCACTGCAGAATCATTTTGGCTGATATAAGTGTTAATGGGTTAATATAGATTACCATCCTTATGACCGCCCTGATTGATAGGATTATTGCGTTGATAATGGATCAATAACGGGCCAACGCACGACGTTGCCATGACATTGTATGACGTAAAATTTATCTCTCAAATAAGTTGTGTAAGCCATGCACGTCCATATTTGTGCTATGCCATACTCTCGTCACTTGTTATAGCATATACTAATTTCAACAAACTTTACATACTTTTGTTGCCACCCACCCCTCCCCACCCCCAAATTCCGTAGGTCATATTCCTATCTAATTCCTAGTGTCGCTAGGGGCTTCACTGAACTCCCATTATTTCGCTACATTATGAAATGGTTCGCTCCATTTCAATAGACAAAGCTATTACATATTTTAATCGACACATTATCTCAATTCCATGTCCATGTATTCAGACCGTCGCCATTGTTGTTTTTGTCGTTGTTGTCATGTTGTTGTATTGCATACATAAACAACCATGCGCTATAGATAAGTGTTTATATTAGAATGTCGCAGCCGTAGTGATGGCAGGGAAACGTTAACTCTTTGACTCTCAAATTCGTTCCAGGACATTTCAATTTCACATAGATGTCGATTTGCAGACCAAGAGAAGGCTATTATTGAAAATTAACCACTGGAATGACTGACTCGGTTATCGAGCCAGTCATTCCAGTTGTTAATTAAAAAAAAAGTCTTTTCTTGGTCTGCAAATCGACATTTCTTAACACCATTCCAAAAGATAATTTTACCAGTCTGAGTGCTAAGGGGTTAAGAGCCTGCGCTGCTGGGATTCTTCTATTCTGACTATTCATAAAGTGTCACAATTTCTATGGGCATTCTCAACGACATGCATCAAAGACAATTATTGGTTCGAATTCACACCCGATTCAGGTGTACCATGCGCACAAATATTGCCATGTCCAACAAAGCCCCCCTCGTGGAGTGCTAGTTGATAAGACTAAATAGCAATGCGCGCGGGGGGGGGGGGGGGGTACATTTATGGCGTGATTGAGTGATTTTTGTTGAATACAGCATAAATATTTACGCAATTCGTGTCAAATATAATACGTAAACAAATAAATAAATACGTCCGACTAGACATAAATCGAATTTGAATTCAAAATCGGTTATCTTCTTTGAAATTATCCGTGATTATGTAGTAGATCACCGGTTTAAACCAACTATGTTGACAAGATGTCGTCGTCGTCGTCGCCGTCGTCGTCGCCGTCACCGTCGCCGCCGTCGTCGTCGTCGTCGTCGTCGTTGTTGTTGCGGCGGCGGTGGCGGTGGCGGTGGCGGTGGCGGTGGCACCCCTCATCCTCTCCTCCTGCTCCTTCTCCTCCTCCCCTTCCGCCTCCTCCCCCTCCTCCCCCTCCTCCTCCTCCTCATACCACTACTACTACTACTACTACTACTACTACTACTACTACTACTACTACTACTACTACTACTACTACTACTACTACTACTACTACTACTACTACTACTACTACTACTACTACTGCTGCTGCTACTGCTACATTTTATGTCTTTAAAGGCAGGCACATCGCCAGCAAATATAATACGTAAACAAATAAATAAATACGTCCGACAAGACATAAATCGAATTTGAATTCAAAATCGGTTATCTTCTTTGAAATTATCCGTGATTATGTAGTAGATCACCGGTTTAAACCAACTATGTTGACAAGATGTCGTCGTCGTCGTCGTCGTCGTCGTCGTCGTCGTCGTTGTTGTTGTTGCGGCGGTGGCGGTGGCGGTGGCGGTGGCACCCCTCATCCTCTCCTCCTGCTCCTTCTCCTCCTCCCCTTCCGCCTCCTCCCCCTCCTCCTCCTCCTCCTCATACTACTACTACTACTACTACTACTACTACTACTACTACTACTACTACTACTACTACTACTACTACTACTACTACTACTACTACTACTACTACTACTACTACTACTACTACTACTACTACTACTACTACTACTACTGCTGCTACTGCTACATTTTATGTCTTTAAAGGCAGGCACATCGCCAGCAGGTAATTGCACGTGAATGGCTAACAGATGATTTGAACCGATGTCAAATCGATAAAACTCATGCAGTCTTCTGCCACATAATTAATCCAATTACGACTCATCAACAGAACTCAGTTTGAAAATACATAAATTTGCCAAAGGCACATAAAAATGACGCTTCAATCGACGTTAATTATCAGGTAAATATATTAATCGCATTTACCTGTACGAGTAATTAAGCACGACTGAACCCTTTTCCAGCTCCCATGTAAATGCTAATATTGTTTTCTTTTAGAATGCTGTTGATGAAAACTGTTGCTGTTTGCCGTCAGTGATTACAACATTTTCAATGACAGTTTTCTTAATTCGCGCAGCAGTCATCCTTGCAACAGCTTTAGCACAGTTTGATTTTCGGCTCAAGAAGCAAAAATGGTCATCGTATACGTAAAAATGATAATTGGGCCCTGAAGAGATTCTAAAAAGGGAATTTTATTTTACGATGAATTTATAGAGCATAATTGACACCATTTAACTAGCACAAGTACATAAATGCACGCCTGCTTATACTTCCCCTCCTTAAATAATTGCGCGTTCATGGGCATGTGCGTGCAGGGAGACAATGGTTTAGCTCGTCACTAACTCAGATTTTGATTTATTTAACATCAGTTCACGCTTACCGATTGGAGATTTCATGCGGGGGAAATATAGTAATAATAATAATAATAATAATAATAATAATAATAATAATAATAACGACGACGACGACGACGACGACGACGACGACGACGACACAGGCGGCGGCTGCTGCTGCTGCTGCTGCTGCTGCTGCCGCCGCTGCCGCCGCCGCCGCCGCCGCCGCCGCCGCCGCTGCTGCTGCTGCTGCTGCTGCTGCTACTACTACTACTACTACTACTACTACTACTACTACTACGACGACGACGACGACGACGACGACGCGTCGTCGTTGTCGTCATCGTTATCGTCGTCGTTATTATTATTATTATTATTATTATTATTATTATTATTATTATTATTAGTAGTAGTAGTAGAAGTAGTAGTAGTAGTAGTAGTAGTAGTAGTAGTAGTAGTAGTAGTAGTAGTAGTAGTAGTAGTAGTAGTAGTAGTAGTAGTAGTAGCAGCAGCAGCAGCAGCAGCAGTAGTAGTAGTATTGACGCCGACGACGACGACGGCGACGGCGACGATGACGACGAAGACGGTAAATTTTTGTCTAAAGGTTTTTCACAAAATGCGTTGATATATAGCAGAACATCAAATTGGCCGCACATTTATTATACTTTATAATGAATGTTGCATAACGATATCAAATTATCAAATTGGAAACCAACAAGCCAGCCTATCATGACAGCTATGACGGATTCATCCTTATTATTACCCGTGTATGCAAACCTAATTGGAATCACCCTGACGATTGTTAGCGAGATTTTAATGTCGCTAGATTTCTCTTCGTTATCTCCCGATAAATGACGCGAAATTCGCGAGATTTTATCCCAATAAAAGACACATTCCCGACGTAAATTGATCATTAGCTTTGCATAAACGCAAAGTAAAATATCTTCCATTTGCGATCTCGTTAGCTGGTGGTGATAGTAGCGATAGGATCTTTCTCTTATTTGAATGTTCATTACCTACTTATTAGGCCCACTTATGATATTTTAACGGTTGTGACTTTGAGCGAAATAAACGTCGCTGTCCACAACAGCAACCAGATTTCAGCAACGCCATCTCAAAATAAATTCCAGTCATCTATCAAAGAAATTTAATAAAATCTGGACATTTATGTTTAGCGACAAGCGGGTTATTATTATTATTATTATAAAGACACAAAATCAGCTCGCATTTCCAAGTGATTGTTGCGAATGCGTATTAGATTGACATCAAGTTTCCGTCTTGTGTCACGACATTTGGAGGGCGAGACGGTACCGGGTCCCATCAGCGTCACTAACAAGCAGCGCGTCAATGCCTCTGCGAGTTTTAACCCTTTCAAGACGAAACCGGACAAACCGGCTTCTCCAGGACTCTTGAGAAATGCCTGTTTGCAGACCAAGAGAATACTATTCTTTTTTAAATTTACCACCGGAATGACTGACTCGGCAACATAGCCAGTTATTCTAGCGGTAAATTTCCAAAGAAAGAGTATCCTCGTAGCCTGCAAATGGACATTCAACAAGAAAATATTTATATTATGTTGACCAAATTTGGTCATGGAATCGTTAAGAAACGGGATAACGAGTGCTGAAGCAGGAAGTTCCTGGAAGCACGAGTGAGTCTATTGAGCGGCATCTTCACTCGCTCTCAGCGCGTCTCCCGCTGAATTCTGACAAATATTTCACAAACCATTAACTCGTGTTGGAAAACAGTGTGAATAACAACAAACTGGCAATGCGGAAATACGACTGTGGAAAATGTCGCTGACGGAAATTTAATGAGTGACATTTAGATGACACTCAAGGATAGTATGGACGACAGGAGATTATTGGCTATATTTACTGCGTACACATCTGTCGTGAAATTGAGGTTATTTCCGTGAAACATTCCAATACAACCACATAGCAAAACAACACTTGACACACAATTTTATATCACGTCTCTAACGAACGCCATTTTTGTCAACAGTTACAAACTATTTGTGCCATAACTTGCTTTCTAAGGCGCAGTTCATTTGGATTCAAAAGGCTAATAGAGGGATCCGATCTGTCACACAAGTATCTGACATCATAATCAATTACCCGGTACTTCACTACGTAGTTGGCGTCACACTCATAAACGTAAAACTATGTCGTGTCCCACATTAGTCTACGAATTTAATATCTGATATATTTACAATTTAATAAACATTCTGTTGAATATTTAAAAACTAATGTGACTGAGAACTGTTGCTGCCATGTGTAGTTCTCTTGAAATTGACATTCTAGAAATTTGTATTCAAAGTTTTAAGATCGATTCAAAGGCATGTACAAAATTGGCCGTACTTAGCTGGAAATGGAACAAGGAAGTCGTCCTTCTTTTGGTATTAAGGAGATATAATATAGAGATCGGCTGATATAATAGGAATGTCTAGCATAGACGATAATCCACCATCCAAACAAATCACGGTATATACTCCTTATTGCAATATCCAGTGCTTTAAAAGAGGGAAGCTCACCTTAGGATGAAAATGATCGTATGTACGGCGTTAACCGTACATTCCATGAACGCTGCATTCCCTGAACACCAAATTCAACGTATCTCTCCAGATAAGCTGTTGAATATTTTGAAACAAATTTGACAGGGAGATGTTGCTGCCATGTTGTGGCCATGTTGTGGCCATGTTGTGGCCATAGATAGCAGCAACTGCCGGTTAAATTAGTTTCTAAATATTCAACAGAATATTTATTAAGTTGTAAAGGAGTTATCTAATTCGGTATTTCGTGTCCAAAGGCTTACGGACGATAGCTGTATAGTGCAGTTAAAATATAAGTTGACATGTTTCCAAAACAAAAACAGAGACATGTTAGGCCTAGTTTGAGGGCGAGGTAAGAAATGTTGGGTTGAATATTTTGGACTTAATCCTTTAAAGGGAAACACCAGACCCTCTATACTACTTTGTACAAAATGAATCTACAGACTGTAACGTTTTCAAAAACATAATTGTAAGCTCCGTGCTCAAATTAGAAATATATAACTTCGTTATTTAAATATGTGATACATTAGTTAAATTTCTATTCCCGGATGAGGCGTATGACGTCATAAGTTGAATGTTTTACTCGCTGTCATCCAATGCTATCGCAATAAAATTACGAATTGCGTTTTTATAAGGCGTTTCTCTTCAGCGGTGTTAGGAATATATAAACTATATTTGCGGAAATGTTGAAGAATATAAAATAAGAGTCCTTTGTCTGACGTCTCTGATGGTGCCGATTTTGACATCAAGGTTTGATCTTGAAATGAATGAATGACGCGATAGTATAGGTATATCCGTACAATTGCCACTTTTGAATCACCACTCTTACTGGCGCTCGGCAGATAATGTTATTAAAGTTTCATCTATTAATATGAGAGTTTAAATAGTTCTTACATACATCCCAATACATATTTAGGTATTTATGTTTTCATACTAGCCTCAAAACTTCCCGAGATATTGTAATATTCATGTAATTGGCAGGCAGCTTCATAGAAAATGGCCAGATTAAGGTTCGACAACTAATGTATGAAAATAACAAATATATTCCATACATTTGCGATAGTGTGATAAACGCCTTAATCTCTTCAATCTATACATATATAAATGATGTCGATAGCACTATCACCGACAGAGATATCACCATCCAAATGCATGCACTCCTGTCTTCAGAGTGCCGTTATCATGGTTCTTGTAGGATGGGATTCAACCTATGACGTCATAGGTTTAATTAGCTCGCAGAAAATTATAGTAACATAGCGTTTTTAACACCATTTTAATCGTATTTATATATAAATGTCGCAGGAAATCTTAACACAGTAGCTTAAATATGGGGTCTATGATAGAACCGCGCGTTTTATGCAAACCATGGTGACCCTTCTTGTGTTCCCCTTTAACCCTTGAATTTATTCAAGAAAATTTAAATTTTCTCATAGAAAATGTCCATTTGCAGACCAAGAGAAGACTATTTTTGAAATTTTACCACTGGAATGACTGGCTCGGTTATCGAGCCAATCATTCCAGTGGTAAATTATCAAAAAATAGTCTTCTCTTGGTCTGCAAATGGGCATTTCTCAAGACCATTACAGAAGCCGATTTTGGCTGATAAGAGTGCTAAAGGGTTAATATTTATTGGGAAGCCACTGCTGCCTTCAATCGGTGTCTTAATCATTTAACCCTCGCATGCCTCTGATTTCAAGTGTTAACTGGTTAAACGACAACGACAACGACAACGACAACGACAACGACAACGACAACGACAACGACAACGACAACGACAACGACAACTACAACGACGACAAAAATTATCACCAATCTCATGGACAAAGCTAACTTAAAGTCATAACGTTGCAATTGACAATTAAAATAGTTAATCCGTAAATGCTTGTGAGGAAACTGGTTATTCCCACTACCCCACATCCCACCACCCCAACCATTACTTAATGAGTAGGCCACGAGGAATCGGCGCGCTGATGTTGTGTGGAAGCTAGGGAACACCGGGAGCGTTGACAAGCAGGAAGAGCCTGGCGCTTGGAGGCCATCTAGCGATAATGAATTTGCCAATGTACTATAACAAACATATCCTTGCTGTCGAAACATATACATCACATTGCTTCCAAACGCATGAAAATATCAACTACGTTTCCAAGGCGATTTATGTCCCTTCCCACCTCGAGGATGATTTCCATATTTCTGAGGGTGAAAGAGAGAGAAGGGGGGGGGGGGGTTGGGTGGGGAGGAGTGAGGGCGTGCGGGATGACGGCAGGTGGGGGGGGGGGCTGGCTAGAGGGTGGGTGGACACGCTGGTCGGCGTGTGGGTGAGCGCCTTGGTATAGTGGACACCACCTGGAATACTTAAGCAGCGACCACGGTCTTGTAAACATGGGCAAACTCCTTGATGTGTAGAAACTGGATAGTTGCTTACCGGTTAGCAATTCTCCGATAGAAAGGTAGACCTGGTATGCACATTTTACTTGTGGTAAGTATACTTTGTAATGTTGTAACGGGCCAATATCTAATTAGCGCCGCTGACCAATGGCGCGGAGACAAATATTAAATTTACCATTGCAAGATTTTTTATTGGCCCCTCCGCCATTGACTAACGGACATTGCGATATCAAATTATATATTGGTCCCTGCTGCGTTGATCAATGGATACGCCGATTTCAAATTCGACATTGGTCTCTGTACCGTTGACCGACGGGCGTACCGTTATAGAATTTAACAATGGTCCTCTGCACATTTGACCAGCGGGTGTGCCGATATCAAATTCGATATTGGACCAACGGGCACCCTAATATCGAACATATTGGCGCTAATTGAATATTGGCTGGATGGAGTGACTCACCTTTCCAGACCTTCCCAGTGCCCCAGAATATACGACAATCCTGATTCAAACTCCCACCATTCCTAGCCAAGTTCGCAACAGAAGTGATGGCCGAGTGACAGACAAACAGTGTCAGCTCATACCGACTGTTAATTCGCTGGCTGTGTTTGTTTGTTTATTTGTTTGGATAGCTCAGGGTATCGTTCGGCGGCCATCTTGTCAACGCTAGATAATACAAGTATCGTCTCGCTAGAGTACCGTTTGTTGTTTTTAGATCACCTTGGTAATTGGACATGGGGATCCGCTTACGCAGACGATAACCATTTTCACTGCTAGTGGTTTAATGATGAGAAAATGAACTAGAAGCTGGTCTTTGGAAGACTGATGCTCATCTTGGAAGCGGTGCTAATGCAAGTTGTTGCTGTCTAAGACAGCAATAACTTGCATCAACGCCGCTTCCAAGATGAACAGCAGTTTGCGCAAAATGTAAAGCCCAAGTAGATAGCGTTAACGCCCTAAAATTGTCAAACAAATGCTTCAAATATTTATTTGAATCATGTAAACTGACAACGAAATGATGCGGCATGACCCTTGACAGTTTTACTGGCACATGCTGGTCAAAAGCGATCCTATCACATTTTCTGAAACAGGTGATAGATTTTCATCGCACATCGACTAGCATATGCGACTGTTCAATTCTCACTCAATAAAAAGTGTATTATTTATTTTATTTATCCAAATTCATACCAGAATTCTCGAGTGGAGAATTGTTAAAACGATAAACTTTAAGAGGATTACATTTACATATATGTATCTCTAATTAACTACAGAACTAAAAGAACTTATATGTATATAAAATAAAATCACCATATGTATCTTGTTTCATTACATTGAGACACAAATTATACAATTTCATAAATCTATTTTTAATCATTCTGGTGTAAATTTGAGTCTTTAATGGAACACTACCACAAATGAGTACTTTTCAGACAACTGTGAGTGTATGCTAATGTTTTATTGTACCATGGTCTCACCTTATCTTATACTAGCCATTCAAGTGATAGAATTCGCCACCCTTAATCCATTCATGGCATTTTAGCTTTTTATCTTGCTGACAACGAAAGATATTCAGGCTTTAGTGGCTAAAGGTTGATACATTTCAACAGCCTATGATGGCTGTCATGATTTACTTTTCAACCAATCAGAAAAAACCTAGCGTGTCTGTCTCTGTATATACGCCGTCATAGAGGTGCCAGCTATAGTTTGGCAATGTGGTATAAAAGCAATCATACAGGTAACCTGTTGACAATTTTGAAACTAATTTGACTGGAAATTTCAAGTCAAGGTAGTTTCAAAGTAGTCAAAGGCATGATTGTTACATAATAAAGAATGCAATGCATTGGCACTTACATGACACCGTACACTATCGCTTGAGGAGACACAATGGTGGCGATTACTGTTCAATATATACGCGATATTACAAAGCAGATGATTGTGATACGGATAAGGGAATGTGACAGGATATGAATGATAAGGAATCTATACACCATTATCTATCGGTACAATACAATATTTAAGATGAGAGTAGCACCTATTTAAATAGATTTCTTCATGCGATAATATTGATGATGAACCGCGGACAGGCGAGTAAATGCAACGTTCATTAGAACGTGACAACGATATCATCTTATGTTGAACGTCACGTTTACGCTAAGTCTAAGTGTGGTCCATTGATCAGCAGCGCAAGAAACATATGGAAATGGATATTTGGCACAACAGCTGGTATATAGTGCAATGCCCAACAGAAAATTTTATATTTGTTTTAATACCAAATTAAGCAACATCGCAAGCCCCGTATATAAATCATTTATATTTGTGCGAATCCTGATTCTTGTACCAACCATATATGCTGCATAAGTGTCTATAGCATACAATACTTATCAATCCAAACAACCTTATAACGCATGTTACTGGGCCGGTGCTGGGCCACTACTGGACCGCATCGTCCCGTATTGGACCAGTAACCTGCGCTATCTGGGTAGTCTCTACATAGGTTTAAAATTTGGCTATCTTTGACAATACGATGGCTGACCGTAGTTAACTCTTGATACACTTTCCATGCACCATAATGAAAATAAAAATTGGAAAAACAGAGTAGTGTGAAAAGTCAGTATAGGTCAGTAGCCTATAGTGTGTCTCCTATCCGATTCAATCCGAATCGCCGGAAAAGAGCGCATAGATCAATATTGCATGTTTTTATTGCATACATGTATATGGCATCGTGTTGAATGCTTGATAAGCGTGTTTCGATGGAGGATTCCGGTGTCTCAGACAATCATATGACGTTATAATCAACTACGTGACGTGTAGGCTGACGTCATACTCAATTACGCTATGAATGACTAAATTTAATCCGTCTTAAACGCGTAATACTCCGTCAGGGTGTACGAATTGTATGTTTATATTATTTAATAATCATGCTGTCTGTAAATTGATAGTCAGGGAGTTCAATGATTGATCGATCCCAGCAAGGGCGAAGTGTGTGCGCGGGAGGGGTGGCGGAGCTTAGCTAAAGATGGGCAGGGCATAGCTAAACCTGAATTCTTCCATTAGATTACCACATTACGGTTTTCTTTTAAAAAGGTGTATGAATGAAACTAAAAAAGTAAAAAATTGATCTTCATTGGCTTTTAAGCTTCTAAAGTAAAATTTGCTATAACTACACATTTCAAGACGATTGTGCACGTATGCATGCGATTTGCTCCAATAAGATTCTTATTTGTATGGACTTATGAAAACATTTCAATGGAACTATATGAAAAAGAGAAATAAAATTTAATTTTGTGTGAATTTGCATGTTGGAATAGATTTAAAACATTGAAACCTGATTACTTCTATTGGCGTCAGAGTAAATTCAATTTGAAGCAGGGCGAATGCTATTCTTCATGCTTAATGGAGGAGCCCAGTTTATCGATCAATCATATGACGTCATAATCAACTACGTAACATGTAGCCTGACGTCATAATCAATTACGTCACGACTGACTCGATTTAGTCTGTCTTAATCGCTTAATGGTCCGTCATGTTGTACGAATTGTATGTCTTTACTGTTTAATAAAATTCTGTTGAATATTCTGAAGCTAATTTGATATAGGCAACAACAGCGCGCAGTCAAATTAGGTTCAAAATATTCAACAGCTTAGCTGTATAGTTTTCTAGAAATTGAGATTTAGAGAGTGCGGGATGGCTCGATCCCAACACGGGCAAATCGTGTGCGGGGCATAGTTAGAGATGGGCGGGGCATAGTTAGAGATGGGCGGGGCATAGTTAGAGATGGGCGGTGCATAGTTAAAACGGGATCCCTCCATTTGTTGCGTTGTCAATTTGACGGTAATATATACAAATGTTTATGAAGAAACGAATTCACTCCTGCACCAAATTGAATTCACACCTTCACACAATGTGTATTGACCATGATGTAAATTAAAAATTTCCTGTATCTGATCTGTCACTCAAATATTCGCCGTCGTAATCAAGATACGTACACATCATATGGAGTAACCGCTCTCATTGAACTAGTTTCAAAATATTCAACAGCTTACATGTTAGTTAGTTACCTTGAAAATGAGATTCTGGGAATTCATGGCTCAAAGTGATAATTGACGAATCCATATTTTTCAATCCATCGTATGACGTCATAATCAACTACGTCACGTGTAGGCTGACGTCATAATAAAATACGCGATGAATGGCGAGATTTAATCCGTCGTAAATGCTTAATAGTACGTTAAGTTGTACGAATGCTATGGCTTTACTACTTAATCAACATTATGTTGAATATTTCGTAACTAATTTGACTCAGTGCTGTTGTTGTCATAGGCACTTTCAAAATATTCAACAGCAGCTTACCTGTATAGTCTTCTGGAAATTGAGATTATGAGAGTGCAATGATTGCTCGATCCCAACACGGGTGGTGAAGCTTAGCTAGAGATTGGCGGAGCATGGCTAAAACTGGATTCATCCATTGAGTCAAACGTGTGTACAAAGTGAGCGGAGCTTAGATATAAATGGGCGTGGCATAGATAGAAATGGATGCCTCTGTTATCTCTATGTTGGCAATATGAAATTCATGGAAACATGGACGTTTTGAAACCGAGGACACGGCACGCTATCGATTCCTTTATGGTTCTAAACCAGTCACACAATAAGAGAAACGATCACAAATTAAATACCTCCAACAACTTCGCTCCCAAATTTACAAACATATCTTCGTCTCAACAAGATCTCATCAATTTCCTAGAGGGCAACAGACTATGAAACAGACGACATCACGCGGTGGCTACCCTCCACGTGCGCGGAAACAGACGACTATGCATCTAAACAAACGTTGTCAGGGTGGACTTTGATGTGCTGACGAAATCCCATGTTTGCCTTTATGCCTGAATTTATGTATCGCAGAGTCGTGTAAATAAAACTGATACTATAAAACAGTTTTTCAAATATAAAGAGCAGACGACTTGCTATTCCATGGACTGTTTAGACTTATCTGTCAAGTTGATTGCGTGCTTTGATGTCTCACTCGTGTTCTTGTGCTAGTTTATTGCACGCGCCACATACCCGCGTAAATACAGATTACTTTATAATTACAACTAAAGTTCCCAAGAGCATAAATACTAATATGTCAATACACTTGCAGTAAACACATTCCTAAATATCTTCAGAAATAAGCTGGCTAAATGTTGTTTGTGTCAATGGCATCGGGAGTATCCAGTCAAATTATTTTCTGAAATCCCTAACCCTCTGAATATTGAACAAAATTGCAAATAATTCTGTCAACACTGATTTCCAATGCGTGGGCTTCGGTGATGGAATAGTTTAGACAGACATAGGTGGGTATTGATGCTGTTGTGTCCGTGTGGGTGATGCTTGCGAGCGAGGTGTGTGTGTGTGTGTGTGTGTGTGTGTGTGTGTGTGTGCGTGCGTGCGTGCCTGCCTGCGTGCGTGCGTGCGTGCCTGCGTGCGTGCGTGTGTGTGTGTGAAGCCTAGCTAGAGATGGGAGGGGAATAGCTAAAACTGGTCCATTGAGTGACACAGACGGATCCCTTCATCAACTCGTTATCCACAATACACGTAACTATTATGGAGATGGTAATAGGTGTTTAATTACAGTGGTAATGGGATGGACTGGCGCAGGGTTTGTTTTATATAATTTACATTTCTACGCAGCAAGTGTTGAGTAACAGCGCAGGTAGAGGCAATCTTACAAACTTATTTGCATGCTGATGTTAGTATTTCTATGATGGGTATATGATTTGTTTGTAAGTACTTGTGCGAGTAGAGTATATCTTCACAATCGTTGTTCCATAACTGCGTTGCTTTAACGGGTTTACCTGCAGTTATTCCGTCCCGATGTATTGTTATACAAATCTCTAATTGTGAATAATTGGAGCGTGTAAACGGGGTAACGTCACGAGTCCGACAGCCCTCGAGTCCGACAACCCACAAGACTGACAACCCACGAGTCCGACACCCACGGGTCTGACAACCCACGGGTCCGACATCCCACGAGTCTGACAGCCCACGAGTCCGACAGCCCACGAGTCCGACAGCAATATATATTGTGATAACCCACTTTTTGATATCCCACGAGTCCGACACCCACGAATCTGACAGCCCTTGACTCCGACAAGAGCAACCCTTTTTTATGCAATAGGTGTATGTATAGGGTGATACTAAAACCCGGATCCGGATTCATATACAAAATTCCGGTTCCGGATTTCACACTAAAATCTAAATCTGATCCGAATTTGCATACTAAAATCCGTATCCGGACTGAATTTCAGTACCATTTATAATAGTCATATTAATCAATTCATTCATTCATTCATTCATTCACCCACCCACCCACCCACCCACCCACCCACCCACCCACGCCCACCCACCCACCCACCCACCCACCCATTCGTCCATCCATCAACCCATCCATCCATCCATTCATCCATCCATACATCCATCCAGCTATCCTTTTATCCATCCATCCATCTATCCATCCATACAACCATTCAGATATCCATCCATCCGTCCCTCCGTCCGTCCGTGTGTCCATCCATCCATCCATCCATCCATCCATCCATCCATCCATCCATCCATCCATCCATCCATCCATCCATCCATCCACCCATCCACCCACCCACCCACCCACCCACCCACCCACCCACCCACCCACCCACCCACCCACCCACCCACCCACCCACCCACCCACCCATCCATCCATCCATCCATCCATCACTCTGTCCGTCTGTCCGGGTATCTGTCTGTCCGTCTATCCGTCCATTAATTTGTCCGTCAGTCCATCTGGGAATCCGTTCGTCCGTCCGTCCATCCATCCGTCCATCTATTTATCTTCCATCCATCCATGCACCCACATACCCATTGATTGATTGATTGATTGATTGATTGATTGATTGATTGATTGATTGATTGATTGATTGATTGATTGATTGATTGATTGATTGATTGATTGATTGATTGATTGATTGATTCATTCATTCATTAATCCATCCATGGATGGATAGACGGATGAATGAATGGCGAACTGGATCTGGATCCGGGTTTTAGTATCACCCGTATATATCACCCCAAGCGTTAGCTGGGAATTGCTAGGCTTAGCTACGCGTTGTCTATGCCTTGGATAGGGCTTAGCTAGGCCTTGGTTATGCAGGCTAGGCCTTAGCTGCCCTTGGGTAGGCCTTAGCTGTGGCTTATGTTGGTCTTGGCTAGGCCATAGATTGGCTTTGTGTAGGCATTAGCTAGGCCGTGGGTAAGTTTGCGTAGGGTCGGCTAGACCTTTGCTAGGCCTTGGTTTGTTCTTAGGTAGGCATTAGCTAGGCCTTTAACATGTTCTCTAGGCATTATATAGGTACTAGCTACGCTTGACTACGCCTTAGCTAGACCTTGGGTATACTTCTCTAGGCCAGGTGTATGAGTAGGATTGGCTATGCGTTAGCTATGCCTTGGATAGGACTTAGCTAGGCATTGGCTATGCAGGATAGGCCTTAGCTAGACCTTAAGTAGGCCTGTGCTGCGGCTTGTGTAGGTCTTGACTAGACACACCCACACCCACCCACCCACCCACCCACCCACCCACACCCACACACGCACGCACGCACGCACGCGCGCGCGCACACACACACACACACACGCACGCACGCACGCACACACGCACACACACGCGCGCACATACGCACACACATTCACGTACACAGACGCCCGCATGCACGCACACATGCAAGCACACAGACGACCCATTCGTTCATGAATTGATGACGTGAGGTGGACTTTTCTGATACAAGATCTTAGTATAAACGCCCACGTCATTCTAGGTAGACCATTACTCGCTTTGTTTAAGAGGATTGAATGATATGCAGATTGGCAGGCATGTATTGCTTCCATATGTAAACAAACACCTGGATATGCATTTATCGCTGTTAGTAAGAATTGTTTGTCAAAAGCAATGTAGTTATTCGAAAACCCCCAATAGAACATGTCTCTAGTGATTGAAAAAATTAAAAAAAGTAGTAGTAGTAGTAGTAGTAGTAGTAGCAGTAGCAGCAGCAGCAGCAGCAGCAGCAGCAGTAGTAGTGTACTTTCAATATAGCCTTTCCCTCACTATCACTGTTTTGTTGTTTTTGTTGTTGTTGTTGTTGTTGTGGTTGTTGTAGTACTCGGCGCTCCATGTCTTCTCTCAGACGGAACCATATTGTTCGGCGGGTCTTAGTCCGAAGGTTCATAGGTCAGAAGGTTCAGTAAGTCCGAGATTTCAAAGGCTCTTAATTCCGAAGGTCCATAAGACCGAATTAAAGGTTCGTTAGCCCGAGGGTTCGTTAGTCCGAATTTACAAGAAAGTTACAGTAAGTTTCAATTTAATCTTTATTCCACCAACGCTACAACTGTAGCATATCAATCAATTGGTTAGTTGATCAGTCAATCAGCCAGTCGATCAATCACGTGATCGATTTTGGAGTCATTAAATCAATCAAAAATGTATGGATCAAGCAAACAATCGATCAATTATTAGATTAATAAATGATTATGCAATCGATCAACCGATCAACTGATCAACCGATCAATCACTCAATCGATCAACAGATCAATCGATCTATTGATTGATTCATCAATAAATTATTTAATTGCTTGCATAATTGACTGATTGATTCTTCGAGACACTTGATTAATTGATGATTTAATCAATTAAGCAGTAGATTGATTGATTGATTAATAACATGGTTGATCAATCTGTCAATCAATCTTCAGTAATTGGGCGAATGTTCAATCAATTGGTGGAACAATCAATTAATCAATCGATCAACTGATAAATCAGCTATTTGGTAATTGTCCAATCAATGATTAGAGTAATACATAAATTACATAATCAAACAACAGAACAGTTTGTTGGTCATACAATCAATCAATCAATTGAATAACATATTTGGCATATATGTGCCTATTTTATTGTCAGAGGTGTGTTCGAATAGATATATGGGTGGTGTGATGGAAGGATGGATCGATCGATGTATAGATGGATGGCATGATAATTAGTTTGCTAGAAGAATTGATCCATCTCTCGTTCCAGTCATCCCTTAATCACCCACTCTCCCGCATGGGTGCAACTGCCAGCAACATCACCACTATTGTAATAGTCAACACGCCGCATTTCGATTAAAATACCCCATCGGCCATTGTGTCTACTAACTTTTCCAATTGACGATCTTTACTGTGGTCCACCAGTCCATACTACCGTTGTCCACGCCAAATATTATACGCTAAACATATTGTCAAAAACCATGCTCGTGCCGGAGTCACGGGCTGTCGGACTCCTGGGTGTCGGGCCCGTGGGTGTCGGACTCGTGGGTTGTCGGACCCGTCCTTGTCGGACTCGTGGGTCGACCCCGTGTAAACATCCTCTAGTTTTAGCTGTTTTTAAGGTTTAAAACTATTTAAAAATTTCCTGCTGTATTTGAGAACAATTTCCGTGCTTGCTTTTGTAATGAGTTATGTTTAGATAAGTTAAATGCGCATACTCTTGTCCGAAAAGTCTTGCAATAAGTGAGAGGTGTCTACTTAATGCGCCAATATCGAATTTACATCGTTGACTATAACAGTGGTGCACAAGTGTAGCATGTACCGAACACTCTCGTCTCCCTATGCTGAAGTGAGCGAGGTATAAACTCTGCAGCGTGCATATTCGTCATTCACATGTTCCATATTTAGGACTGGGTAGACTGGGCCATCAAAGTCAATTATTAAAATTTCTCGAAGTCGGGGTGGGTGGGTGGAGGAGGATAGTGTGTTGGGGTTGGGGTGGGGTGGAGGTGACGGTTGTGCTCCGCCAAAGAGTAGTGTTGCACGGTTAAACACAATTATAACGTAATTGTAATACGGAGTGACGAGTGAGAATTATTGTGATACGATGATTGTTCAATTTCTGTCCAAATCTTATTGAACAGTAATAGTAACAGTCGAAGCAAGCTTAGGATGTCATATATCAATCAGAATACAGGAAATGGCACCCGCCA
>CM067373.1:105417933-105440433 GCA_034401795.1 Chaetoderma sp. LZ-2023a
CAGGAAGATTAAAATGTTCGGAAACATGTGTGTCTTCCTCTAGCCTAATATCTGAGAGGTGTCGAGTTGCCCGCCATCTTAATGGACATTTGGTTTCGCCGACATACTGTTTTTGGCACAATTTGCATGAAATTAGATAAATAACATTTTCAGAGTCACAATCTAGATTAGACTGAAGTTGGAACTTGCTTTTGTTCTGAAAGCTCGTGAAAGTATTCTGGTTTGGGAGAAATTCATCTAACTTGCACCTTTTCTTTCCGCATTTGCGAGATTCGCCTACACCTATAATAGGACGATTGTGAGAAATTTTGGTAGGCCGACGATTTGGGGCATTATCTGGAATGGTTTCCAAGCCGTCTAATGTTTCAGATTTGATTTTGCGCAAGAATCGTGAGGAGTAACCTCGTGGTTTGAGGGCTTTGAATAGGGTAGAGCACGCTTCTTCAAAGTTTTTCCTATCACTCGAATTCCTGTGAAAACGGATTATTTGTGATTTAACTATTCCTTTAAAAGTATGTGGTGGATGGAAAGATTTTTTGTGCAATAGCTGATGCGAATCGGTTGGTTTGAAATACACTTTGTAGTCTAAGTAGCCAGTTGTTTCATACTTTAGACCTTTATATACAGTTACATCCAGGAAATCTACGGACATCTCGTCAATGGTTGCTTTTAATTTGATATTCGGATCGTGATTGTTCAGAATTTCGAAAAATTCATCAAACTGCCTTTGTGTGTTGCCAAATCATGAAAATGTCATCAAGGTACCTGCGATAAATGAGGGGATGTTTTGGACACTTTTCTAACGCTTCCTCCTCCCACTCTGCTACGTAAATATTGGCAAAACATGGGCTAAAGCGTTTGCCCATCGCGCAGCCGCAAATTTGTTGATAAATTTCGCCATCGAATTCAAAATCATTGCCTTTCAGACTCAGCTCTAATAGAGCTATTACTTCTCTGTCTGGCCTGTTGGTGTCTGGGTAGTTCACGAATGCTCTACGGATAGAATTTATACCCTTCTCGATGTCAATGTTTGTATACATAGCATCGATGTCAAGCGTGACCAAGAATGAATTTGGAGGTATCCAGGTCTCAGAGACCTGTGATAAGAAGTCTTCTGTGTTTTTCAAGAAGCTGGGGTGTCTATTTGCTATTGGCTGTAGATGGTAATCGATGTATTCACTGATTCTGTAGGATTCTGAGCCACAATCAGAGATTATAGGTCGCCCGGGCGGTGACATTGGGTCCAACCACGAATCTATGGGTTTATGAATTTTTGGCAAAAGATAGAAAGTCCGTGGTTTTGACTCAAGTTTAGCAAAGAGATACTTATGTTGCTTTTCGGTGATCTTCTTGCTATCGAGCAATTTTTGAAGAATCTCATTAAATTTGCTGCAATTATTTTGCCAAAGTGGTTTGCTTAGTTTCTGGTAATGCTTTGGGTTACTAAGTTGTCGTTGTGCTTCACGTTTATAGTTATCTTTAAGCATTATTACAGTCGCCGACCCTTTATCTGCAGGTTTGATGACAATTTCGCTGTTTTTAGACAATTCAATTAAGGCCTGGCGTTCCTCATAGGGTAAATTTGGTTGATCATTAGGGAATGTAGAATTTTTAACACGTTCTGAAAAGAGTTCTATGCTTTCACCGATCGCTGGGTCCAGGATTTTTACGTTTGGTGCCCAGCCAGTTTTTTCAATGAATGGTGGAATGTTACTATTAGAGTTACGAAAGAAGTCTGCTAACTTAATACGGTGACTAAATTCAGATGTTTCCATACAGCCATTATCTAAAAGAGCATCCAAACCTGTTTTAGGTTTTGGTGTTGGGACAAATGTAAGACCAAAATTGAGCAGTGACTGCTCTGCTTCACCTAATGGGGAGCCAGTTAGATTGACAATATTACTGCCCAGTCCTGTTTCCGGGCGGATGTTACCCTGGCCCTTGTCTAGTTTAAATTTAGGAATTTAAGCCAGGCAGAATGACAGTCACAGATTTTGATGATTCAGCCGTCGAATTGAGGGACTGAATCGCCAACCTCTGCTGAGCTGTCAACCGACTTGAATAGTTAAGTTTTGCGAAGTAAATCGCAGTCTTTGGGAATTTGGACTTAATCGCACAGAGAAGCAGCATTAATCTATGTTTTGAACTAGAGATGGGTTCATTCATATCACTAATACCAATGTTAATCACTATTTTCTCTGGTTTAAATGATCCAGTGTACTTTTGAATTAGTCCTCTAGCATGGCACAATTTAGCTCCTGGGTAGCAGGCAACTTGCGTTTCAGGGTGGGGCTCAACATTAATGCGACTCAGGTTCGAAGCTCCAAAGATGAGTACTTTGTTCGTGAGAACAGGTAGTCGCCAGTCAATTTTGTTTTCGATTTCATGACGAAATTTACAAAAAATGTTTCTCTCCAACATGGTTGGTTGTTTGGGTCTATTTGCAAATTTAATAGGACGCACCTCCGGTGCATTACTTGGACCTGGAGTTGGAGAGAAGCTGGGCTGTGGCAGTTTCCCTGTTGGGGATGGGGTCTTGAGACCCGATGGTTGACTGCTCTGAGGGGATTTCTGAGAAGCGCCAGTCCGTGGACCAGATTTGCTACCATTAACCCTTTCCCTCTGTGGCAAGGGCGGATATTCGTTTGGGTCATTTAGATTGCCTAGTGGGGAGTCAGGTAGTGGGATTAATGATGCTTCAAATAGCATATCTCTAGAGCCAGAATCTAATGGTAGCAATGGAGAGATTTTGTTGTCTACTCGTTTTGTGACTGGCGGCGAAGTTTCAGGTGATCTGAGGCGTTTTTTCATTTGTGATTGTGGGGCCACAGTTGGTATCATGACCAGAGGCGTGACTTGTGCGAGATTTTGAATTGGTTGCTGAGATGGATCTATCGGTCGCACAAAATCGTAAAAAGAACTAATCGCATTAATGTCGAGCTTTCTATTATAATTGTTTTTTGCCCAGCGTATAGCATTGGATTTAGCACGACCTAGGTCTAAATGTGGCATTGCCTGTGTGAGGACTACTTCAGTTCTAATACTACCAAGTTGTTCATTATAGTGATTTAACATGGCCTTAATGGTAGATTTTGCCCACTCAAAATTCACATTCCAGATGGCAAAGTAGATGTCATCATCTGGCATAGCTGGCTTACAAAATCCATTCAGCTCTTCCACCTTCCTGCTAAGCCCATCAGGGAGAGTTTCGGCATCTAAATGCCTACGTAGCGTAGCAATATGGTGGAAGCACTGAATTTTTTGGTAATACAGCTTTACCAGGCGCGCATGCGCAGATGAACCCCCCTTTACCATCTCCATTCTTCCTACGACCATTCTTCCTCGCAATAGCCATTCAGACAGACAAGCGTTCAATCTAACTAGCAATCAGACAGGCAGTTGAGCAGGTAAGAAAGATTAGATCAGGCAAACTAAAATTCAAGCACACAAATTCATTCACATCAACTACAAATTGAACCAATATATTACTTACACCTGAAAGACAAATTATACAATTAACATGTAATATGCAAGGGTTAACAATACAACAATACAATACGCAATATTATAAGTTACTCACAGTAATTATGCTTTTCGAGGCTTAAATTGTGTAATATAACGAATACATATGATGATTTCATTCTGCATAAAATAATATAATGTTTTAGTTGTGAAGTTGAATTAGGGACCTGTGTCTCTAATTCAATTCCACCACATAAAGAATCATATTAATTTATGCGTAAGGAAATCATGATAAGATTTATTTCGTTTCATTGTATCTAGGCACATAAATTAATCCTCTAAAAGTATACGATTTTAACAATTTTACTTTCAAGTATTTTGGTGTGAATAAGCACCTTTAATGCACTGGCTCGGCGTTTCAAAATGCTGCATAATTTATACTTAGCGCAACACAGTAGTTTTTCTTCTCTGTGAAGTCCAACCTGTCTATAGCTATCACCTGCTTGTGGGACCAAAGAGTGGTGGATCTCGAAGACGGGTGGTTGTGCAAACACGTGTGTTGTAAGGTAACCACTCTAAATTCCCAAAAGCCACCAGCTGTATTAATTGACAATACTAAAAGAAAAAATTTCGCTATCGAGTTCTTTTTTACTGTGCCTAAAGTGATCGCTATAAGCAGGTTCCACTGTATTTTAATTATCGATCTTTAGAGTTTTGCTTTCACTAGGAAGCTGCGGCGACTATGTTTTTTCCTGAAGGCAATAATTGGTCTGGATCCAAATGGTTCACGTAATTTGTAATGTGCTGATTTCTTTGACAAAATTTGCAACTTCAACCTTAATCCTATTGTATGTTAGGACGAAAGGGATTATCCCCCTTGCCTCTGATAGGCCCAAGTCTACATTTAGGCCAGAAGGCCATTTTGTCTACAGGAATTTAATCCAGAATGATTCTCCGACGAGTTGGCACCTTTCGGTTTCTTCATTCGTAATCTAAAATCAATGTTTGTTCAATTCTTAAGATTTCCAGATCACGGATGATAAAATGTTCTGGCTGATTGAAATGCTCAACTACTCTAGTGCCCTCGTGCATGTTTATGTCGGATATATGCCTAGTCGCACGAACTCTGAATGGACCTTTTGTTTGTCCAATATATTCTTTTTGACACAGCCCGCAAGATAGTAAGTAAATTACATTTTCTATGTTGCAATCCACGCATGATTGAATCTGGAACTTGTCTTTTATTTAAAAGCTAGTGAAACTATCTTAGTCCTGAAGAAATTTGTCCAATTTACACCTAGTTTTTCCACATTTCCTGAAGTGTCCCTCCTAGCGACTGATTGGCTGTGGCTAATCTAAGTGGTGGCCTGATCGGTTGTGTTATATTGCTTATATATTATCTTATTTTCAGTGCATGGAATAAGGTTGGGCATGTTGAATTAAGACCTTCTTTATCGCTAGAGTTCCTCTGAAATCGAATTATTTATGATTTCACTAGTCCTTCGAAATTGTGTGGCGGGTGAAAAGATTTTTTGTGGAGTAACTTGTGCGAATCTGTGGGCTTGAGATAAAGCTTATGATCTAAATAATTGAATTTAGTGCCTTTGTTGACCATTAAGAAGCCAACTGAGCTATTACTAATATCCGCCTTAAGTTTGATATTGGGTTCATGGTTATTTAGAGTACGTAGGAATTCTGTGAAACCCTCTCTAGGAGTGTAGCCAAATTAAGATTTCATCCAGATACCTTCTAAAGGTAAGAGGGGGTTATTGCACTTTTAAAGGGACGCGTCTTCCCAGTCTGCCATATAAATATTTGCGAAACTATAGGGCTAAAACGTTCGCCCATGGCGCAACAGTTAATCTGTTTGTGGACATCTCCTTAAAACTAAAAATCATTGCCTTTAGCGTAATTTTTAATAGAGCCAATATTTCTGTATCAAGCCACTGTATATCTGGGTATTTCTTAAAAAGCCCATCGGACCGAGTTCATAGCCTTCCCAATATCAATGTTTATGTACACGGAATCAACATCTAGAGTTACTATGAATGCATCAGGTGGGACTTTAATTTGAGCCAGCGTCGCTAGGAAACCCTCAGTGTTTTTTCGAAGGCTCGGGTGCCTATTAGTAATGGATCTTTCCAGAGTAATGACGTCATATGCCGCCATAATCAGCGCAGCGGTGTGTAGGATGACGTCATAATCATTACGTCATAAATGAGTCTATACGGCCCGCCTTTAACTGTTAATAGTCCGGCACGTTGCACAAATTGTGTGTCTCTACTGTTTAATAAACATGCTGTTGAATATTTTGAAACTAATTTGACTGGGCGCTGTTGCTGCCATAGGCAGCAACATCACCCAGTCAAATTAGCTTCCAAATATTCAACAGCTTACTTGTATAGTTTTCTGGAAATTGATAGTCAGGGAGTTGAAAGATCAATCGATCTCAACACGAGCGAGGTGTGGGCGGAGCTTAGCTATATATGGGCGGGGCATAGCTAAAATGGAAAGGCCCATTGGCTGTAGATGATAATCGATAAACTCGCTGATCCTGTATGATTCAGAGCCACATACTGAAATTACAAGCCTACCTGGTGATGTCATGGGATTCATCCGAGAGTTTATTGGTTTGTGAATTTTAGGCAGAAGATAGAATGTACGTAGCTTAGAATCATGTTTGGTAGACAAGTATTGTATTTTGCTAATCTTATCCTATTTTAGAATTTCATTAAATATGGGATAGTTTTTAGGCCAAATAGCTTCATCCAATTTCTTGTAGTACTTAACGTTATTCAGCTGTCTCAGAGCTTCATGTATGTAATTATCTTTTGTCATTATTACTGTAGCCGCGCCCTTATTTGCTGGTTTGATGATAATATTAGTATCGTTGCGTAAACCTTTTAGTGCCTGATGTTCCTGTGCAGATACATTTTGGTTATCTGATTTTGGTTACCAGCTCACATGTTCGATCCTTTGTGATTTTTACTCTGTCAGTGATGGCTGGGTTTAGAAGTTCCAATTTCGGTTCCCAGCCCGTTTTGTCCACAAGAGGTTGACAATCACTTGCAATATTACCAAAGAAATCTGCTAATTTAATTTGCCGCTTAAATTCCTCAATTTCCCACATACCTTTATCCAGTAATACGTCTAGATCAGTTTTAGGTTTTGGTGTTGGAACACAAGTTAGTCCGTAATTTAGAAGCGAACGTTCTGATTCACTTAATACAGAGCCAGTGAGGTTAACAATATTAGTACCTAGGCCAGTGTCTGGGTGATTATGACATTGACCCGAATTTAGTTTAAACCTACTGACTGCAGCCATTGTGCGCATATTCTGTTGCCGGTTTCCTCTGTCCAGTGGATATTATCACGCTGAATGGACCGTTCCATTTTTAGTTATGCCAAGCCCATCTTTAGCTAAGCTCCACCCACACCCCTATCGTGTTGGGATCGATCGATCTCTAAACTCCCTGACTATTAATTTCCAGAAAACTATGCAGACGAGCTATTGACTATTTTGGAACTAATTTGACTTGGCGCTGTTGGGCGAAAATATTCAACAGCATGTTTATTAAATAGTAGAGACATACAATTCTTACAACGTGTCGGACTATTAAGAGTTAAAAACGGGCCTAATAGAATCACTTACGACGTAATTATTATGACGTCATCCTACACGCCGCGTAGCTGATTATGACGTCATATAACGTCATTACTCTGGAAAAGTCCACTGGGCTGCCGGGATTGCTGGTATCATTTTGATACTGGACATAGAAGATAAAAATTTGAAACTGTCTCTCTGATGGTGGTTTATTGTGTGGATGCTAGCTGGTTTGAATAGTTTAGTAGGCCAAAGAATATTTGTGCCGTGGGGAATTTCAGGAGGATATTGCTGGACAGTAGCTGCAATCGCGATTTTCCAATGTTAATGATGATTTTCTCTGGATGATGTGTGCCTTTATATCGCCTGATTGTGTACCTAGTGTGATTCAAATTCTCCACTAGGAGACAGGAAGCATCCATGTCATGGTGGGGAGTAAAATTTATCCTAATAAGATTGGATGAGCCAAAGAGTAAGATTTTCTTTGTTAGGGTAAGCAGACACCAATCAGTTTTGACTGTTGTCTCAGCTAGGAATTTCCAGAAAGTGGACCTATTTGATTCTATGGTTTAGTGGACCTATTTGATTCTATGATTTTATTATTCGTATCCTGAATGCTTGGTTATTTGCTAGGCTGGACCGTTGTTGGCAAGGAGCAGTAGCAGTAGCAGCAAGTAGCAGTAGTAGCAGTAGCAGTAGCAGTAGCAGTAGCAGTAGCAGTAGCAGTAGCAGTAGCAGTAGCAGTAGCAGTGGTAGCAGCAGCAGCAGCAACAGCAGCAACAACAACAACAACAACAACAACAACAACAGCAGCAGCAGCAGCAGCAGCAGCAGTTTTATTTTTCAAATCGACACGCTAGAGGCTCATCAGTCAACAATTTGAAATACCCCACTCAAGTCTTAATCAAATCGCATGTATAAATGTATTTTTTATGCAAATTCGACTTATGTTCCTTTGTGTATTGGAAGGGAAATCAAAGGGTCACTTACGTATAACGTTCAAGCTGTTCTAATCAGTCAGAACCGTGTTTTTCGATCATGATTTCACTAAACCTTATAGTCTCATTCGATTACAGACCTTGCAGTTACATTGCTACATGACACAACGGACAGACATGACAGCATATTTGTCCACAATTGTTCCCAGTCTACAACCACTTCATTTGCTCGGTCATTTAAAACTGACCGCAACCTGTTAGGAGTCCGAGCATTTCCACACCCCTCTTGTTAGCAAAGCTGCTTGGTAGTCCTTTATTCAATAATGGCCGACTGTCGTTTGTCACGTCCGAACCCACAGAAGGCGAGAAACGGCGAGAATTGCCATTATCATCCAATCATAGCCTTGTTTGCCCAGCTTGATACATTTGCGCTACTGCTTTTCTATTCAACTTCCCACTTTTTATATCCTTTTACACGTTTTCTCTAGTTTTGAGAGGGGAAGGTTGACTGAAAGGGATTGTTAAAAGTGGGACTGTCACTAAATAAATAACAAGTTGCCTTTATGCGAGGACGGTTGCTTGATTGGCTGCAAGGCCTCAAGCGAAACACGAGAAGCTGATCTGCTTGTTGGAAAAGAATACACGACTCGTGTGTGTAAATATTATTCTGATTCCCAATCCGGATTTTAGATCCCTCGTTGTAACAATTTTATTTTGGCGTTAGCATCCAGGTGGTGTCATGTTCTGGTATCGAGTCTTTGAACAAACATTGAACATCACGCGAGTGGTTTTAAAATGTCTAATCACTCGAGTAGTTTCTTCGATTTTTCTAATACGATCGCTTGGCCTAAGTCCACCTGCAACGATAGCCTTGGTTATTGACGGAGAAAAGTTAGGAAGCCGTGTTAGTCTGTATCGACAAGAACAACAAAGATAGTACCTCTTAAGACTAACTTAGTTTATTTTGACGAGCTTTCGCATGTAAATGTGCTTCATCAGACCCGATGAAGCACATTTATGTGCGATAGCTCGTCAAAATAAACTAAGTTAGTCGTAAGAGGTACTATTTTTTAATCCTGTTTTTCTTGGTTATAATAATAATAATAATAATAATAATAATAATAATAATAATAATAATAATAATAATAATAATAATCTTTATTTTATGAAGGTAATCCAGTCAGTGATACAATATCTCTGGTCTCCCCCCAGGGCCTTCAATAACTATTATATATAAAATATTTATGTACAGGATATATTAGAATGTACAGTTTATACACTATATGATTGAAATCGACATATTTTACACATCATTGTATGCACACATGCATTCCTACAAATGGAAACTGACACACGCGCACACATGCTCGCACGCACACACGTATACACATAAGCGCACACGCACGCACACACACGTGCCCAATCACAAACATATTCACACACGCGGAAAACCAATACTATATACAAGTTTAACATATATTTACACACACAGCCGAAGCTGCAGATTTTGCAACTTATTTGATTAGAAGCAATTACTGTATGCATGGTAATGTAATAACTTCCACTCAAACAAGTATGCAAAATTTCAGTGACCTGTGCACAGTTTATACGCAAACAAGTTTGACGTTATACGTAAAAGCACGAGAGTATTTCACGCGTCGTAAATTTATCAGATAAGCATCTTATGGACATGCAGCAGTAAAAATGTTAAGTGGAGGGATCCGATCTGTCACTCAAGTATCTAACGTCAGAAACAACTACGTCACTTGTAAGCTGACATCACAATCACAATCAGAATGACATAGTTCCGTCATGAAACCCGAAAAGTCCGTTGCGACGGTATGTCTTTGGTGAATTTACTGTATACAGTCAAATTAGTTTCAAAATATTCAACAGAATATTTATTAAATAGTAAAAGCAAACAATTTGTACAACAACGCATAGACCGTCTTCAAATAGGCATCCGTGACGTACTTATCGACGTCATTCATGACGTCGTTCATTATGATGTCATTGTACACATCACGCAGTTCATTATGACGTCATATGCTGGATGGGCACTCTGGAAAGGTGAATTAGGAAGCAGAAACCAGAAACTGAATAGATCAAAAGCTAGGCTTTAGAAAGGTTTGAATGTTGAACGCGACTCGTACTTTCCAACGTAAGACGGTGACACGTACTTGGATATAGTATAAATGTATGTCTGAAATTAACGATAATCATATAATGATGTTCTTTGCAAAAAACACACGCGAATGCTTGATAGTAAAATTGTTTAAAATTGTACACTTTATACAAGGAAACGAAATAATTTCAAAACTAAAAAAATCATATTAATTTATATGGAATCATTAGGTCTAAATGTTAACAAGTATTCCCGTCACATATAGGTACATGATTTAACCATTTAACACTCATATCAGCCTAACACGTCCTCTGTAGTGGTTCTAAGAAATGTCCATTTGCAGACCAAGAGAAGGCTATTTTTGAAAATTCACCACTGGAATGACTGGCTCGATAACCGAGCCAGTCATTCCAGTGGTAAATTTTCAAAAATAGTCTTCTGTTGGTCTGCAAATAGACATTCTATATGAGAAAATTTAATTTTTAGAACAAATTCGTAGGTTAAGGTGTTAGACATCTAAAATATGAATTCTTTTTTGTTCATTTCGAGCGCGTGGGAATGTGAGTGCGTGTGTATGTCAGGATGAAATAAAGTGAACATTATTGGATATCCGCGCAAATGTGAGATTGGATAATGGATCTGCACCGTTGACCAATGAGCGTGCCGATATCCAGTTGGATATTGGGCCTGCTCTATTGACCAAGAGGTCCGCCGATAGACAATTTAATAGTGGGTTTTCAGTCTGCGCCGTTGACCAATAGGACACGCCGATTATCCAATGGATCTTTCCGCTTTATCCATCCATCATATGCCATCATAATCAACTACGTGACGTGTATGATGACGTCATAATCGATAACGTCGTATATGACGTAGATAAGTTCGTCACGAACGCTTAATTGATGACGGACTGACAGTTGTACGAATTGTATGTCTTTACTATTTAATAAACATCTGTTGAATATTTTGAAACCAATTTGACCGTGAGTTGTTGCTGTTATAGGCAGCAAAAGCACCCAGGCACATTAGTTTCAAAATATCATTCAACAGCTTATCTGTATAGTTTTCTTGAAATTGATAGTCAGGGAATTTAGGGATCCCGACATGGGTGGAGCGTGGGTGGGGCTTAACTAGGGATTGGCGGGGCATAGAAAAAACTGGATTTCTACATTGGATATTGGGTCTGCGGCGCAAATTGGGTATTGGTTCGTTACATCTACACCACAATGGGAAATTATGATCAATCGCGAATACGTATTTAACCAAATATCCGCCTTTTGTTACTGGCAATGTCTAGTTTAATTTAATTAAACTAATTCACACGTCTGCCTGAACAACACAGGAAATGACACGTGTTCTTTATAGAGACGGGATCTACACAAAACAAGAAAATAATAATGTTATTGGATGAACAAGCGTGGTTTCTATCCTTGAGTAAATATTGTTCAAACAACATCGTTGCTCTATTTACCGCGGAGCAGACAAATTCGAAGATTTGCAATAGCTTGCTGAAGTGGGAATAACAGTTAACACCTGTCCTGAAAGAATTGCTGCAAAAACCCGTGGCGCCTAACATAGCAACGGCTTGCATTAACACGTGATTTAAAAATGAATACCTGTTAACCGTTGATATTAATTTCGATACCCGGATGCGCAGCAGCGTAATGGTTATAAGCATATAGTGGCAAAAACGATATGACTAGACAGAGTGTGGTACATTCCTCATAGATTAGATACACTAGGGTTTGGGCTGCATGTTTGTCATCTCAACTCCAGCAAATAAACTTACTGTATTGTCCGATTCACGTTTTCGTTTATCGATAATGAATATAGGGCTTTTGTCGAGGCTTTCCCGTGCCTCAGAACAAAACGTTGGACAAACAGACACGTACGTGGCAAGTCCCCGAGAAAACAAATCGACGAGTGTTAGAAATCTGATACGGAACACCTGAAGTATTGGCGCGAAATGACGACGAACGTGTCACATTCGTTGTGGATCTTTGACTTGTTTCGTTTCTCGTCAATAGAGGTCAGCAGTGTAATGAGAATAAGCGAGAGTATCTCTGATACGTTCTTTTCGTTATTTTGAGAAAATGGATCCGCCTATGGATGGTTCCGATCTGTCACTCAAGTAAAGGACGCCATAATCAATTACATCACATGTAGGCTGACGTCAAATTCAAAATGCGCAATGAATGACGAAAATGCAATCAGAAACTTATAATTTTATGTTGGTCAACGTGCGCGCCGAGATCAAATTCGATATTGGTTCCCTGCGCCGTTGGGCAACGGGCGCGTCGATATCAAATTCGATATTGTCCCCTGCGTCGTTGGCCAACGGGCGCGTCGATATCAAATTCGATATTGTCCCCTGCGCCGATATCAAATTCGATATTGGTCCCCTGCGCCGTTGGCCAACCAACGGACGCGCAGATATCAAATTAGATATTGGTCCATGCGCCGTTCACCAACGGACGCGCAGATATCAAATTGGATATTGGTCACTGCGCCGTTGGCTAGCGGCGCAAATTCGATATTGGCGCGTTACATATATATATGTACGAAATGCCTTTGATGGATTTACTATGGCAACAACAGCACCCTGTCAAATTAGTTTCAATATTTTCAACAGCTTACCTGGAGAATGGGGTCTGAGAATTCAGGGTTCAAAGTATGTAAATCAATCGCAACACGCGCAATCGCAACACGCGCAATCGCAATACGCGCAATCGCAACACGCGCAATCGCAACACGCGCAATCGCAGCACCCGCAATCGCAACACGCCCAATATATGGGCGGAACTGAGCGAGAAATGCAACCGTCTATTCGGTCTTCAGGCAGTTTCCCACAATTCCTTGCGCTTACTACTGTTGTACCGTAGGTACATGTTCCGGTTATAGTTTAACAGTAGTAAGCGCAATAAATGTGGGAAGTTGGTTAAAGACCGACTTATGCAACAGAGTTATGAAATCTCGAGAGATATTGTTTGAACCCTTAAACACACCCATATCAGCCAAAACGGCCTCTGCAGTGGTAATTCAAGTAGTAAATATTCAAAAATAGAAATTTTCTATGGGAAAATTAAAATTTTCTTGAACAAATCCGAGGGATAAAGTGTTAAAGATAAAGATATCGCTTTCCTCATACAGACAGCGCACGTACCTAGAAAAATCTATGACCAACGTATATATCTTATGTTGACAATAGATTTTCTGGATGGAAATCCATCCATTTCTGTTTTATACAGGTGACACTGTTTGTGCTAAATATGAGGCAAAGCGGTGAATTTGGTACAATGGTCAACCCTGTACGATGTATCAAACCCAGACGGTGTACAAAAGACTATTTATCATAATGTGTTTTCACACAATAATTTATTATGTGCATTTGTACTAGGAGATAATAAGTTGTTTCCTTAGTAACAACTCTTTCATGCTATCAAGGACGGCCTTGTACGACGTTTACAGGTATATATCGGTTTGACTTTGTATTATTTTCATTTACTTAGTGTGTATGTACCGCACATACAGGCGATCTTACGTAAGCACAGACAGATAATTGGGAGGCGTTGTAGCATGGATGACGTAAGCGACATTCTAGCTCAGGCAAAGTGCAAATAGATGCAGGGTCACTCAAGCCATTTGAGCAACTGCCGCAAAGACTGATAGTCATGATTCTATAGTGTCGTGTTTGTTGCATGGCATGATTAGGAAAACTCATGACGGAATGCAGCATCCCAAATTCAGGTCTATCTACTTGAGTACATTAAAAGCTCACGTTATCTTATTCTATCCACCCTGTTAATACAATATGCCACACATATACTATGCAAGACATTTTCGGCTTTTTAATATGCCGTCACAGAAAGATATTTGAACATTATCCTGATAACGCAGCTTACTGGCCCGATGCTGGGCCGATATTAGGCCGATACTTTCAGTATCGGCCCGGTATCGGCCCGCCTTCGATCCAGTAATCTGCGTTATCTTGGTAATGGCCAAATATTGACAATCTCTCTATGAAGGCTGCCATGATTTGCTTATCAACCAATCAGAAAACAGCTAGACTGCCTGCCTCGATATTTACCCTCCCTCACATAGGTGCACATCTATAGCTTGGCAAAGTTGTGTAAAGGATATAAGATTCACAACGGAGACTCACAGATAGCCTCCCCATTCCTCAAGCTTTCTTTCGACATGAGAACCCACACACATTTTTGACATTCTCTCGTGGGTGGCAATACATTCTTTGAACATGACAGACCAAATATGAATAATCAGTTAATATTTAATATATATATTTTGTTGAATATTTGAAACTAATTATGCTGGGAACTGCTACTGCGTATGGTATAGCAACGGGTTTCTGTCAAGCTGGGTTCAAAACATAGAACAACTTGTCTGTATGATAATCTTGATGGTAATATTCAGATTCTGAAAATGCAGGGTTGAAAGCGTTAAATAAGCGTGTGAAAAATGATTGATAATATATTGAAATATGGCATGCTTTTGTGTAAACTCTCTGTGGCGTACTTGGTTATATTCCAGAGCGTTGACTTCAACCAATTAATTATAGAATTCTGTTTGCTAAACATCGAGCGGACAGGATCATTACGGAGCGCTTACTACACGGAGATCCCCAGGCATCGATGCAAGAACGTGAATAATTGCTCTCAGAAGACATCGCTGTAGTCGTTCTTACTTCCGGATGTTGGCCAACAAAATGAGCAGAATTACGAGAGACATTTGTGATTTTGTTTTAATGAGGAGATTTGTCAGCGATTGTCATTTTGTTTGGATCCCCTTGTGGAACAGGAACCACATCTGAGATTGTTTAGATCACCTTGTGGAACAAGTGTCGCATCTGAGATCGCTTTGAGAGTTTTGAAATGCCGTTTGTAGGCGGCTAAATTGGTTGCCTAATCAACGCGAAAAACGCACACGAATTCTGCAATGCAGCATAAAGGCTTGCTAACCCTTTGAAAACTGAAATATCATAATCTCAGTTTCAAAGCAGAAAATCTATTGAATGTTTTGAAATTGGTTTGATTGGAAACTCTTGCTGCCTTAACATCGGGTCGGAGATATGCGAGGCCACACGTCACGACATGACTGAGCGATGCGACATGATACATTTTCTTTTATTTTGGTGACAGGCATACGGTTCAAGGCAAGGTCTACGCGATGAAATCAATGGAATAAGCTCATCATAACGATCTCTGCGTGGTAACTTAGAGGTGGAAGCAAAATGATGATGTGGAACGTGCAGTGGAGATAGGCCTACATTTTACTGAGAACAAGACGAAGACACTTATTCAGGCCTACGTCCAATCTGAGAAAAACCAAATAAATTATAGGAGCGTCTTACCACATTATCCCAGAATTAAGACTTGAGCGGCCCTATGCTTGAGCAACACGATATCACGAAATGGCACACAGGCGAGAGCTGAACTGTACATTGCAAATCTATGATGAGCGATAAAAGCAGGCGATGTCGTATGGTGTCGTATCGTGTCATATCCCGTCGTGTCGTGCCGTCACGTATGTGTAACATATCCTTTATAACATCACTCACATTCAGCGGACAAGACAGGGCAGCGGTTGTACCGCAAACAGAGCCGTAAATCAGGCATGCTCTCTCCCTGCACGGATTCCAGGTCCCATTCATGCCATATCTATGCTGGTTTTATTTCAGTCTCTTATTGGTAAGCTCCCCAAGTTTTACACTGGTAGGCCTACTGGGTGCAGAGAGGCAAGGAGCGAAGGAGATTAAAACACCGAGACAATAACAAGTCAAGTCAATGGCTTATGCTTCGTAAAATGATGATGATGATGATGATGATGATGATGATGATGATGATGATGATGACGATGATTCTAACGACGGCGAGATAGTGCACAGCTCAGATGTGAGCCGGATTCTCTGGTTATGTAGTCCTGAGCGCTAGCCGCCGCTAAACGGCATCATATACGCGCTATCTAAACCAATCAAGTTAGAACATTTAGCTCATGTGATTAGACTGAGGAGTAATAAATGGACTTTTCCAATTTATCCATCCATCACAATTATGGCGTCATGTAGGATGACGTCATAATCAATGACGTCATGAATGGCGTAGATAAGTACCTCACGAACGCACAATTGAAGACGGACTAAGCACTTTTGTACGAATTGCATGTCTTTACTAATCAATAAATATTCTGTTAAATATTTTGAAACTAATTGGACTGGGAGCTGTTATAGGTAACAACAGCGCCCAGTCAAATTAGTTTCAAAATATTCAACAGCTTACCTGTACAGCTTTATGGAAATTGATAGTTCACGCCTACACGCATGAAATCTAACGTAACAGAATGTCACGTGACGAGCTTCGAGTAGGAATGGGCGAAGCTCTATATATACAGAGAGAAATCAATCTACGCACACGGATGTATTCAAGTTCGCACTCCACGCATACGTACACGTATACCCACTACGCATACGCATGCAGACATACGCGTACATGGATGGCGCGCTTTATATACTCAGGTGCTGAGCATAGCGGTCACTTATTAACTACTTAAGCCTACATGACGTTTATTTTCTATGGCGGACAGTCTCTGGTCAGTTTGCTATTATTATAACCAAAAGCGTTGTGGCACAAATATAGTCTGCTGCGGCGAGCGAGACGCCATATTTGGAACATTTCATTCTATATCCCTGTTGTTAATATTGTGCACAATCTATAATAACGCTAAGCTATTATTTTGAAACAAGTTGACGGAATGTTCCTGCGGATAACATTCAATCAAGTTTTTAAACAAAATATTCATTACCTTTCGAATTAGCTCTCTTGAAATGATCTTTTTAGTGTAAATTCAGTACACAAATGGCTAAACAGCAGGCAGTGTTTGAAATTACAAGGCCTGCAAATCACAACCTTGTCGGCTTTGCTAAGCTAGTCATTTTCTAGTGTCCATCCTTGTCAATGTAATAGTGCAATATTATATTTCTCTCGTCTGCCTTTCAAAGAAAATCTAGCGACAAACGCGCACTTTTCAGGCCTAATTTCTCTATTATTCAATTATAAAGTCGCTCCGCAGTTGTGTCGCATGTATATCAATTTGGTAGGCCCTACAAGACAGCTATAGGTTTTGATTCAAAGCCTGTTGCCGCTGGAAATGAATGAATGATCCGCCACATATCGTTTGCTGAAGGTGTATGACACACCACATCATGCAACAGCATACCTCCGGAAAGCAAGCCGGTAGGGTAGAGCCATCAAATTTGACGCGTACACTCTCATGGCCGAGAGAGGGAGAGAGGGAGGGAGGGGGGGGGGGAGAGAGAGAGAGAGAGAGAGAGAGACATTACATTTCCAAATTAAAATTGAATTTTCCTAAATGAATCTATATCTATCAGCTTTTGTCTCTTTAACCATGTGAACAAGAAAGGCCGTTTAAAAGTTATTTAAAATTGAATAATACTTTGAAACTAATTTGACTTCAAGCTGCGCGTTGTGCAAAGTTTTTAGTGCCACCAAGACATTTAGTAGTTATTCAGGCCTATAAGAATATCGCAATTTATCCCAGAAATAAACACATCCGACCAAACCCTTGGTTAACCCTTTCACCTATAAATTCCCAGTATCTCAATCTCAGGACAACCAAACATGAAAGCTGGTGAATATTTTGAAATTAATATTCAACAAAATATGCTATACATCGTACAGAATGGACCGTTTCAGTTTTAGCTATGCCCCGCCCATTCCTAGTTAAGCTCCACCCACGCATCGCCAGTGTTGGGATCGATCCATCCCTGAACGCCCTGACTATCAATTTCCGGAAAACTATACAGGAAAGCTGTCGAATATTTTGAAACTAATTTGACTTGGTGCTGTTGCTGTCGATGGCAGCAACAGCACCCAGTCAAAGTAGTTTCAAAATATTCAATAGAATATTTATTAAACAGTAAATATATACAATTCGTACAACGTTATGACGTCATATGATGGATGGATAAAGCAGAGATGTTCATTAATTTTTCATGAATTTATCGTTAAAAGGCTTAAGATCTATGGTCAACGTAAGTATCTGGTGGTGAAGACAGTCAAACCGGCAAATTAGAATCGGATTAGTTTGATATTTGCCGTGTAGGAGACGCTCATTGAAACATTTTCATTCACCGTGACCTTGATATAATATGTATACTGGCTGATTAGATATTAATTGAAGAGCTTTGGCGAATGACTTTGGTGAATACATGTTCCTGTTTTAATTTACATATACATAATCTACCTCATCAGAACATAAATTTTAGCTAGAAATATGAAGGCAATCTTCACCATGCCCACTCTCCACCCCCACCCCCCTCCTTCCACCTACCCATCCATCCATAACTCTCCATCTCTACTTTCACCTCTACCCACCCGTACGATATTGCTCTCCATCCAACTCTCTCTCTCTCTCTCGCTCTCTCTCTCGCTCTCTCTCTCTCTCTCTCTCTCTCTCTCTCTCTCTCTCTCTCTCTCTCTCTCTCTCTCTCTCTCTTTCTCGTAGCCATCTCGCTCATTCCCTCTCCCGCTCTCTTCACATAGTTTTCATTTTTGTCTCATACCACCCACCAGTCGGCAGTCAGTTCAAGTTATTACATAAAATAGATCACCAACTATATGGTATACAATTTACCAAACATTTTCTTGAATAGTTTATGTACACTTACATCATGTGCAATAAGCTAGGCAATAAAACTTCATATACAAATCCTAGCACTCCTGCCAATAACTACTGACTGGATGAATAGAACGCAACTGCCCTGCCAAATAGCTACAGACTGGACGAATAGCATATAACACTGACACACCTCGCTCTGGCAGTTAGTCGATCTGGAAATCTAGCGCTGCATTATGCATTCACGGGATTCCAGACTGAAAGAGACTTGTTGTTCTTTAATTGATTATGACATAGTTCATAAGTCCTATGAAACAGAGTCTCACAGTAGTATTGTCGTAGATATTCAGGGGTAGTTGATCATATATGCACCCTTGATTGTTGCTGACAGAACATAGCTTCCTTACGGTTTTGGTTTAAACATAATTTATTATTTGTTCATGCAGGAGCACGATAAGAAATATAACCATGCCTCACATTGTGTGAAGAACTTGATCATAGCAGCTAGATTACAGACAATCCCAAGGCTGAAATTTGAACCACTATCCCTGATATCACAGGGAAGGACAATCAGAATAATGCTGCAGTGAGAGCACTGACCTAGGGTGTGACATCCAGCTAGAGTAATCTAGACACATTTTGACCGATGGTTCAGGACAAAAAATGAGGCTGTGTAGTGTATGTTTATGGACCAATCAGCCAACAGTGGTTTCTTGTAACAGGCCGTGGAAACCGGTGCTCAAGCTTCAAATTATCTGTCTTCGAAATAAATAAGGTTGCAGAGACACTAAATCGATAAAATCATAAATCCAAGTTGTTCGTCCTTTTCACTCCCTCTCTCTCTCTCTCTCTCTCTCTCTCTCTCTCTCTCTCTCTCTCTCTCTCTCTCTCTTGCTCTTTCTCCCTCTCTCTCTCTCCTCCTCCTCTCTCTCTCTTCTCCTCTCTCTCTCTCTCTCTCTCTCTCTCGCTCTTGCTCTTTCTCTCTCTCTCATCCTCCTCCTCTCTCTCTCCCCCCCCCCTCTCTCTCTCTCTCTCGCTCTTGCTCTTTCTCTCTCTCTCATCCTCCTCCCCTCTCTCTCCCCCCTCTCTCTCTCTCTCTCTCTCTCTCTCTCACACACACACAACGTTACAAACCATCACTGCTGACCAGCATGGCTGCACATAACAGCAGTCTAGTGGAAAATCGTGCTATAGTGAATACCCGTATAAACATTGGCCTCTTCGGAAACGAGAGTGCAGAGGAATTCACAAAAGAAGGAAGTGAGAAAGAGCAAGCACACCTATTTCATGGACAGAAGGCCAAAAAAGTCTTTGAAGCAACTGGATCCCCTTTCCTGTAGACTATCCCATCCTAACTGATAGAACATTTTCGAGACGCTGCTGTGTCTTTGATAGTCCCCGCGAGTGAAGCTCGGTCTTTGTCATTGGACCCTCTCAAGCGATTCCATATAGGAAGCGCCGAAACAGGGTTGTGCTTTTCTTTGGACAATATTTGATGTTACGTTGCATGAAGTCAAGTTCATCTATCACCTTCTGGCGCGTGATGTTAATATTGTAGGCACAACATATGTCGTCTGTAATATTAGCTTCGAGGTACTTAGCATGGCTCACAATTCCCATCAGTATTCTGCTGGTATTTTGTATAGGTTTTCTATGATCTGGATTACTTGACACTTGGATGGGGTGTGACCCAATCAGCCATTTATTCTCCAACTTTTGTAGCAAATCTTGCTGCATAGCTTGAGTATTAACACCAGACTTCACCTGTCTGTAAAGTACGCATCTGCAAATAGGTGTACGGTGGTTCTATCAGATATGTATTCAAACTCTTACAAATCACATCTACACCCCCAATGGAGGAATCCAGTTTTAGCTATGCAACGACATCTCTAGTCATGCTCCGCCCACGCTTTGTCTGTGTTGGGATCGATCTCTGAATCTCAATTTACAGAAAACTACAAGTAAGCTGTTGAATGGTTTGAAACTAATTTGACTTGGTGCTGTTGCTGCCATAGTAAACAACGCCCAGTCAAATTAGTTTCAAAATATTCAACATCATATTTATTAAATACAAGCGAGATACAATCCGCACAACACCGCTTCGTCCGCCATCAATTACGCGTTCATGACGAACTTAGTTACGCCATTCATCACGTAATTGATTACGACGCCATCGTACACGTCACGTAGTTGATTGTGACGTCATATAATGGATGGATAGACTTGAATTCTCCATTAGTTAAAGTCTACATTAAGTAACAAACAGACCCCCATTTATTTGAAATCATTTAATCAATTTATGGGAACTTTAACAGACAATTTATTTGCGACGCCCCAGAATGTATATTCCCGCCAGGCTGTGGACCTTGCAATCGTCTTTATTATGAAAATGCATCTTTCGCTGAAGAGGGAATGCTGCAGATATGGGTGTATGGGATTTACAAAACAGGCCCACGTGATAAACATACAAGCAGGTTTCAGGCATTTTAAATATAAACAGGAAATTATTAAGTACCAGACTGACGATAATGACGCGTGCACGGCACGTTAACAGACTGGTTGTAAACTGCACTTAGAATGTTGTATAACGTCACGTGTCGTTATCCACACGTGGTCAACATCTCTGTAATCCCGACATAGCTAACCAAGTTTTAAGAAGTTTGGAGAGGTGGGGTGGGGGTGGTTACTTATGCGAACGCCAAACCTAGCGGAATGTTCGCTGGTCCACCCATGCGCATTTTGAGATATGGATGCTCTCATATGGCATTACATAGCCCTTGGCCATTTGTCTGGGTCTTGACCAGCGTCTTGTTCCTGGCCCTGGCCACACCATTTCCCAAGGTCATGGTCGTACTCATGACAAACATTTATATTCGTAGTCATGGTCGTTTCTAAGGCTATGTGCACAATATACCTCAGAAATAACTTTAAATGTTTTCAAAACAAAATAAAGCTTACTGTTGAATATTTTGAACATAAGTGAGTTGGAAGACTTCCAATCCAATTATGTTCAAAATATTCAACAGAACATTTCTTACTAACTACCGTGTTTTGGCCTTTTGTTTTGGTAGCATATAAAGTTATTTTCGTCCCAACAGCAGCATAAGCTACAGCAGACTTGATGTCTGAGGAGGAGGGGTGTGTGGAGTTATGAGTCGCGGGAAAGGGAGGTTGAGAAGAATGATGCGGACGTCGACGACAAATATGTGCAGTAATAGACAGAGTAGAATGGGTTGGACAAACTTAGGATATCACCGGACGTGTTTGCTTGTCAAGTGATGTCCCCTGGTAGGATAAGTGATTTTTTTACAACAACATCTGCCAGTAATGGACTACAGGTATACTGGGTTTCATATTAAATATCTGCCCGGGCAATCTGGCGTCATTAGGTTTCCAGTGTTTGTCGGCTGCAGTCTTTGATTTTACACTCGCTCGGCGGACGACTGGGTTTGTCCGAAATTAGTGTGTAAAATGGTTTTCAAAATAATGAAATAGTTAACCATTACTACCTGAGACACTAAGAAAAAACGAACACGCAGACGAGCAAAACATTCTGTTTTTTATTATAATTATTCCGTTTAATATTTTGAAAAAAATTCGACTGAAATCTGTTTCCGTTAAAAGCAGTATAAATTCTCAGTCAAACCGTTTTATAAATATCAAACAATAACACTATATATCATCTTTGAATTACACTATATCATCTTTGATTTATAGAAGAT
>CM067373.1:105445433-105460433 GCA_034401795.1 Chaetoderma sp. LZ-2023a
ACCCCGCGTGTGTCGCCTACGTCCAGTCCGGGCTTGAGACTAGCACGTGTAGGATTCGTTTGAATCTCCTGACCCGCGGGCATGTGCAAAGGTTTTGTTTGCTACACGATATAATGACCGTAATCCGACATTTCTTTTGAATAAATGCATTCATTTTCTTGTTTCGTGTCCACTAAGGGTCAAATATCCGTGAAAAATAATAAATGATGAAAATACTAGGCGATTAATCATCTTGTTAAATAATATGGAAATGTTCATCAATAGGGAAGGTCAAGTTTCCCATCGTTACCCCTGGCAGGTTCGACTACACGCCAGTCGAACCCGACAAGTTGGACAATCTATAGTTTCAAACGATATAGTCCATGGGCCAAATCCAAAATTATGCATTTTCGTTGCACCCCTGGTAACTTCGTTCGAGACGAATTACTTGGTACATTTTATTTGACATTTTCACTTGTTGTCATCCTGACAACCTGGCAGGTATTTTTGACAATAACATTTTGTAAGCAGGGGTGGGTGATGGACGGGGGTGGGGGTGGGTGGGGGGGGGGCTGCTCCACTCAACAGCCATGCATGTGGGCTTGAAATCAATGATTATTTTTTGCTATAGACACACGAAATGCACCAATAATTGTCGATCAGTTATGTATCTATCCACAATGACAAGGAAAACATGTGAAAAACATGTATCCTGGTTAATTTATTAATTAATGTACAAAATTATGTAATATTTTTGGCATTTTTCAAGACATTGAAATTATATATTTTACTATTTGTAATTTATAATTTGTCTGTAATTTACCAGACATAGAACCGGACTAGCGAAGTATTTCCCCATTGCTGAGGTATCCAAGATTAATCTTGACCAAGTTGGGATAGCTGTGTTGAATAGTTTAGATTTTATAGCATGATTTCGACCAGCCCCATAGATACATGATTAGTATTAAAGGATTGTTCCGCGTTAAATTTACCAAAAAACACTTGCTAAGTAAACTAATTCCGACACAAATTTCAAAGAAATGTTCCTTTCTTACTAAATGTACAATAGATTCTATTTTACGCATTTATGCTATTCAGAACACATGATGAACTTGTCTTGTATAAATGAATATTAAATGCATACATTTCTGAACACGTGTTTCGAGAACTACCGTATAGCTTTAACAAACGATATTCTTAACAAGACCCAGAGGCAAACCAGTTTCTGTGTCGGTTGACAGATTTCGCGTGTCTACAACGACCACCTTTCCCACACTACTATTCAGATTCAGATTCAGATTATTTTATTTACACCCCCAGGCCACATAATGGCATATGGGGAATATGAATTTACAGAAATTATAAATGTTATGGCGATCAGACATTATATATCAATTCATAATTACATATTTTGGTATTTATCTAGTTATATAACCACTTTTTGTGCTTTCGGTAGTAGCAGTAGTAGTAGTAGTAGTAGTAGTAGTAGTAGTAGTAGTAGTAGTAGTAGTAGTAGTAGTAGTAGTAGTGGTAGTGGTAGTGGTAGTAGTAGTAGTAGTAGTAGTAGTAGGTAGTAGCAGCAGCAGCAGCAGCAGCAGCAGCAGCAGCAGCAGCAGCAGCAGCAGCAGCAGCAGCAGCAGTAGTAGTAGTAGTAGTAGTAGTAGTAACTTAGAATTATTATGAAAGTTACAGTTATTATTTACACGTACTTCATAATTAGTAATGACAGAATTATTACTGTTATTGTACCGCCATCTCAATAACAAAGTACTAAAATTATAGTGGTCATATTGTGGGGGTCATCAGGATTTAGATTATAATAAATATATAAAAACTGATTATAAAAAATGTCAGATTGGTATTCTTAGAAATGGGTTATTGCTGTACATAAGGTAGTCATTTTTTAAACTAAAATACAGAACAACCGTATTTATACATATTACATGTCTTAGGATGTCTTAGAATAGAGTTATGCACGTTGCCATTTATTGCCTCTTCGTCCACATAGATTTCATTCTTCCTTAACTTAAACTTCTCTAATATGACCCAGAGTAATTTCGTTGAATTGCCATAGAATAGGTAAACATCGAATTGCTTATACAATGCGATTTCATTTGACCTGCACATTAGCTTAGTTGTATTGAATTTTAAATTTATAAGACTGGTTAGCAAGGAATAAGACTAATAATATTCTGTTATGCCTAACTTTCTCTTCTAGCGTGCAGAAGACAAGACAAAAAGGATAGAGCCGTATGTGTTAGTAGATGTGGGGGGGGGGGGGTTATGTCTTAGTCCCGCGGCGCCTCAGTGAAAGTAACGAGGGGAGCCGGTTGAATAAAAGTACATACAAAGTAAGAGGATGGATAGAAAGATGGGTCAGACAACTGATGTACAAGATTTTGTTAATAGGTTATAGTGTTGTTTGCGTGGTTTGTTTGATTCACTTTAATATAAACAATTATTTCAGGCTTAACTGCGTGCGAATATTATGTATCAGCCGTAAGCGTGTGCGATACGCGATACTGTAGTATAATACAATCCTACAATAAGTGTCAGAAGTATTTTAGTGAATTCATTATTAAATTTAAAATTGTGGCTCAGGTTTAAGTTCCTTTTTACACGACAGATCGGATAAACAATAATAATAATAATAATAATAATAACAGTTGTGGAATATTTTAAGAATTAAGTTTATATATTTGTTCCTTTGTGCAATATAAAATAAATCTCGTTGTTACAGACTGAGACTGGCACTTAATCTGTTGAGTAACTGTTCTTGAATATGGTTTCGAAAACATAAAGCGCAATCATATTTATTATTAGTTGCTGTACACATAAAGGATTGTCCCAAACGTGAAGTACAGCGACAAAAAATCCAGATTAAAAAAGATTACGGAAATATAGTCTGAGCCTACATCTAAAGCATATTTCGATTTCTTAAAGCGGGCTGAATAACACATTATTTAATCTATTATTATCAAAATTTGCTTTGTACATATTAGCATACATAAGCGTTTAGACTGAGCTATCAAATAATTATTACAGACACAGAAATCCACGCGACATTTTAAATATGCATTTGAGTGAACTCCAAAATTCCTATAAAACTAATTCAAATCGATGTATAAGAATTACCTCCCTTGGATGAAATAAATCTCAATTGATACATATTATCAGAAGTCATATTACCATACACGTATATATATATATATATATATATATCTCAATTGATACATATTATCAGAAGTCATATTACCATACACGTATATATATATATATATATATATATATATATATATATATATATATATATATATATATATATATATATATATATACAACTTGCGTGGATAATAAATTTGTAGGAAAACTTCGTGTCAGCAAGTCTTCTTTTTTCTTCTTTTCGTTCGCTGATCATACCGCCAGTCCTGTAAGTGACTATCGACATGATCATAAGCGTTAAGTGCGTGGATCCATGGTTTATTAGAGTGCGCGTGCGGCCGGGAACCTCCGTCTTCAGCACTCGAGGTTTCTGTCAGGGTTACCTCACCCTTACCTCCTTTAGTCGCCTCTTACGACATGCAGAGGATACGGAAGGTGTATTCTAAGCCCCACCTACATGGCAAGTGTCAGCAAGTGAGTCCACCCGTTGTATCTTCCAATCTACTACAGGTGGCGGATCAGAACATGTTTGATATCAAATAACTAACTAGTCCGAGTTCTCTGACTCCGCCCTATGCCGTTTCTGATATGTCTCGCCCGGCATATCAGAAACGGCATAGGGCGGAGTCAGAGAACTCGGACTACATTAAGGAGTGGTAATTCGCCTTTAGTGAGCAGGTTAGTAACTACTTCTTGATGGCCCACGAGCTGTCTGTTATAGGCAGATCTGACAGGATTACTATGGCGTAAAGTTTTGCTTCAGATTCTAATAAATTGCTACTACAAGTCAGGTTGGGTTGCAGAAAATTAGGCAATGGGAATGAGGTCGTATGCCGTGTTCTCACTAGAGAGTTAATCAGGAATAACGCCACACATCAGTATGGCGTTATTCCGGATTAAGTCTCTAATGAGAACACGGCCGTATATTTTTCTAGACTTTTCATATGTTAATCTATGACCCCTTCTGAAATGCATAGTGAAAAAAACATTCGATTGCAATTTGTGGTGGGTTGACCCCTAAAATCTCACAGATTTGCTGGACTAATTGTTCATTGGTCTGCGCAGTTGAGCAAGTGTATCATTCCACTAAGCTACGAACCAATGACCCTTTCCGTTTTTCGCTATGCGCCGCCCATCTCTGGCTAATCTTCGCCCACGCTGTGCCCGTGTTGGGATCGATCGTTCCCTGAACGCCCTTCCCTGACTATTAATTGCCAGAAAACTATAAAGGTGGGCTGTAGGCCGTAGGCAGGAATAGCGCGCCGCCAAATTAGCTTCGAAATATTCAACATAATGTTTATTAAATAGTAAAGACATACAATTCGCACAACAGCGCTTAATAGCCCGTTATCAATTAAGCGTTCGTGACGTACTGATCTACGTCATTCATGACATCATTAATTATGCCATCATTATACACGTCACGTGGTTGATTATGACGTCATATAATGGATGGATAAATTTGAAAGGTCCATTGGCCAATATAATTTTGTGATGTAACATATCGGACGTTATTTACTGTAATACGTAGATGCCTTCACTAGTTGGATGAGATGAATCACTTCACCCACCTATAATTCATGAATCCATTTCCTCACTCAATCATATGACGTCATAATCAACTACGCTACATGTATGCTGGCGTCATAATCATGACGTCATAAATGATTCGATTAAGCCGGTCTTTAACGTTTAATAGCCCGATACGTACGAATTGTAGGTTTTTGCTACTGAATAAACATTCTGTTGAATATTTTGAAACTAATTTCGCTGGGCGCTATTGCTGCCATAGAAACCTGGTTTGGTTCAAATTTTAACTCAAGAAATGGTGTGACTTTATACAACGATTTCACGAGTTTGGGCGTGCTCCAATAAATCTGGAAAATCCTAAAAATCCGGAAGATCCCAAAAGTTTTTACGAAGTGACAAAACAACGATGGCGGTGGCGTGCGTGCGTGCGTGCGTGCGTGCGTGCGTGCGTGCGTGCGTGCGTGCGTGCGTGCGTGCGTGCGTGCGTGCGTGCGTGCGTGCGTGCGTGCGTGCGTGCGTGCGTGCGTGCGTGCGTGCGTGCGTGCGTGCGTGCGTGCGTGCGTGCGTGCGTGCGTGCGTGCGTGCGTGCGTGCGTGCGTGCGTGCGTGCGTGCGTGCGTGCGTGCGTGCGTGCGTGCGTGCGTGCGTGCGTGCGTGCGTGCGTGCGTGCGTGCGTGCGTGCGTGCGTGCGTGCGTGCGTGCGTGCGTGCGTGCGTGCGTGCGTGCGTGCGTGCGTGCGTGCGTGCGTGCGTGCGTGCGAGAGTGCGTGCGTGCGTGCGTACGTGCGTGCGTGCGTGCGTGCGTGCGTGCGTGCGTGCGTGCGTGTGCAAGGGTTTGTAATCTCTGATTGTTCTTGTTTGTTGCTATAATCCGGACAATAGGATATGACACCATGGCTGAATCCACTTTTAGCTACGACCCACTCATCTCTAGCTCAGCTCCACACACGTTTTCCCCGTGTTGGCATGGAACGAACGCTTAACTAACTGGACCTCAATTTCCAGAAAAATTATACAGGTAAACTGTTGAATATTTTGAAACCAGCGTATGGCTGTTCCAGCACTCAGTCAAGTTAGTTTTAAAATATTCAACAGAATGTTTATTAAATAGTAAAGACATACAATTCGTACAGCTGACGGACTTTCAAGTTCCTAACGGAATGATGTGCCATCAGCCTACAGATGACGTAGCTGATTATGACGTCATATATCTGACTAAATGATTGGATTCCGCTATTAGGGTTTAACAAATTCAACACATTATTTCATACATTGATAATGATCTTTCGTATGGGGCTATTCATGTTGACAGTGTAAATAATACACTATCGTTTGACCCTCAAACCTTGTCTGATCAGGTCGTGCCATGGCTCTGGCAAAGAATACCTTCACGCTAGTAGAAAGCGAAAGCCAAATCAGAAGTGGTGTCCGTGGGCTGGCAGTGCCGCGAAAAAATTTGAAATATGGATGTTCTCAGATGGTATCTCCTGCATTTCCAGACGTACATGTGGAGCATCAGATTGCTGTTAGATCATTGCACTTGGGCCATTTTAGCCATTTTATATTTTATTTAAAAATTGGGATAGTTGGAGTGGAGGTTGGTAAAGTCTGGAGTTGGAGGATGACAAATTTTCCCGCAGCCTATATTCTGATCCACTACTCCCGTCAACAGACTGGTTGATGTTTCTCTTGCAGGTTAGCTTACATTGGTGATATTACGCTTCATGCCAGTGGACATTGCAATTGCAAGATGTACGATGTCGAAATTTAGTGAAATTCTTTCTTGCCAATGATCGTGTTAGTGATTAGCCCGTGTCTTGAGCACATCTGTCGTTCGCGTCCCTCATATGATGACTACCAGTAGCATAACATTGAAGATATCCGATCAACTTGAGCACAACGACCACATCCACATTTCGGACCTCTAGTTAAAGTTTCTTTAAAACAGGTGGTCCAGCAACTAACTCTCAAAACACAACATGTGTTGCCGAAGATATATTTCCAATGACAATTAGTTTGTATATTAAGAAATCACGTGCCTCTAATGATGGCCCTTTGGTACTTCATAAGGTGGACGTTTAAGACGGTTTGTTTGTATGCTGTAATCTTAGCGTAATCAGTAGCATCATGGCGGCAAGCACGTGCTTGGTGTCGTCTGCTCGCCTTGTGTAAACCACGGTGAAAGATAAATAACTTCGTGAGTGTTTACATTTGACACATTTCCTAATGGTTTTCTTCCTGCGGCTGGTTTAGCGGCGTGGATTGTTTGTGTCCTCGATGTGGCATCTCATAATTTGATACATAAATTGATCAAAATGTGTTTTAGAGGAATAAGATGACATGTGTCTCCACGGACAGAACCATCTGACACCCAGTCCCAAAGTATGTCCGTCACACCTGCCCATTCATTAAGAGAGGATGGACCTCATACTAGCAGTCGGAGTCTGCCTTGCCATAAACCGGTACTCACTATGACTGACATCGGGATTGACTGCCGGCCTTAGATCTGTTACGGGCCGGCTCAGTGCCAGAGCAGATCCGGACTAGCGTCATAGCTGATCAAAATTTGTCATTCAGGACATTGTTTCTCTATATTCGAACAAATAGAGTCAATGGACCTTTCTAGTTTTAGCTATGCCCCGCCCATCTCTATCTAAGCTCCACCAACACCTTGTTCGTGTTGGGATCAATCGCTCTCTGAACTCCCTGACTATCAATTTCCAGAAAACTAAACGGGTATGGTGTTAAATATTTTAAAATCAATTTGACTAGGCGCTGTTGTTGCCTATGGCAGCAACCGTGCGTCCAGTCAAATTAGTTTCAAAATATTCAACCGAATATTTATTAAATGGTAAAAACATACAATTCATACGTGTGGGATTATTAAGCGTGAAAGCCAGACTATATCGAATCTCTTATATGATTATATCGTCATCCTACACATAGTGAATATTTTCAAATTGGTTTCAAAATATTCAACAGAATGTTTTTTAAATGGTAAAGACGTACAATTCTTACAACGTGTGGCACTATTAAGCGTTAAAGACGGATTATATTGAGTCATTCATGACGTCGCGATTATGGCGTTAGCCTACACGTCACGTAGTTGATTATGACGTCATATGATGGATGGATAAACTTGGAAAGGTCCATTATTAATCATGGCTACGTAATGGATTTTCAAAACAGTTATCTCACTCAATCATATGACATCATAATCAACTACGTGACGTGTAGGCTAACGCTAATTCAAGGATCGATCACAACACGAGCGAGGAGTTGGTGAAGCAAAGCTTGTTGTTGGCGGGGCATGGCTAAAACTGGAAAGGTCCATTGATAACCTAATCGGTTACACAGCAGTGGCGGTTGCTCAGGATCACGTGATATGTGGTGCTAGGACAGACAACAGTTGGTAATCAAAGATTACTGAATTCTATAGCAACGCCAATATTGACATATTGATGGGCACGCGTTAATGAGATCCTTGAGAATAGATGGATCCGATCTGTCAGGCACGTAAATATATAATGTCATAATATTTTACAGTCACATGTAGCATCATGACGAAGTATTATAACTCCATCGTGAAATATCTGTCAAATGTATGAGTTGTATGTCTTTCATGAATTTACATTTTAATAAACACTCAGGGTATGAAGTCTATAATAATGGCAAAATTTCAGGGTATACATTTAAACTCCATCAATGTTTGCGAGCTGACACGCATTCAGAGGCATCCTTGATAATGTCTACCATTCGTTTTTAAAGAAGCTCTATGGTGCATCATCAGACATCGCAATCTCCACATAAGTTTGCTTACCACATCATCAATCCGGCTGAGATTTGGAACATACGGTGAAAAAACATAACATAATATATACTCAAGCTGCAAAGGTAGCTACGTGCACAGTGCCAGCAGCCCCGGCAGCTTCGATTCTCATGCATCAGAAACAGCTGACCTGTTCATAGCATAGAAATGTAATATACGTTAATATAGTACATTTCTATGGTTCAGGGCTTGCGGTTGACCACGTCCTAAGCTTTGGATACATCAGTGCTCGTGCTACAATCATTGACCTCCTCATGCCACTGGGAAATGGTACCGCCACTAGGTTTCTCATCGTTAATTGGCATTAAGTAAGACATTTTCCTAATTGAGTCGTTCTATACCGAACTGAGCTCAGCCATCAAGATTCCAGCAGATGACAGTAATTTGTGCGCGGAGATGTTACCGCTGAGCGAGGAAAACTCAGCAACTCATATAAGGATTTAGAACTGTATATGTCTCTGTGGTCTTATGTGACTAGTAAACGCAAGAGAAATGGCGATGTACTAGCTGCCTTTGTTAGTCATGTGACAAATTTACTGCAACTGCAATGCTCAATCACCCATGTCACACCAGAACAAAACAAGAGCGATCGGAGAGTGCAGACCCTCGAACCTCCTCCCTCATGCCACCCACCCCACCCTCCCGTTTTATTGTCACATTATAAAACATTTTCGGATTTTCCGGACTTTTACGGATTTTGCTGTATCACGACCGAAGTTGTGGAATTCTAGTATAGCATCATAGTATAGGGCCCTTTCATGTGTTAAAATTTGAGCTAAATCGGACCCGTAGGTTCCGAGATAGCCACAGATCCAGAATTTGATCCTATCCACATCCCGTTTCTCTTACATGTGTTACATACTGATCCAAATGAAACAGACTGGCGACACCAAAGAACATAAAACCTGGAAAGGACTCTGGATGAGGACAACATATTTCTGACAAAAGAACAACTGATTGCAGCTGTGCGAGGGTTTCAGTAAATCCACTACTGCAGCATCGGAATAGAGTACATCATCATCATCATCATCATCACCACCACCACCACCACCACCACCACCACCACCACCACCACCATCATCATCATCATCACCATCATCATCATCATCATCATCATCACCACCGCCATCATCATCACCACCACCACCATCATCACCACCACCACCACCATCATCATCATCATCATCATCATCATCACCACCATCACAACCACCACCACCACCATCATCTTCATCATCATCGTCATCACCGTCATAATCATCATCATCACCACCACCACCACCACCACCACCACCACCACCACCACCACCACCACCACCACCACCATCATTATCATCATCATCATCATCACCACCACCACCACCAGCACCACCACCACCACCACCATCATCATCATCATCATCACCACCACCACCACCACTACCTCCACTACCACCACCACCACCACCACCACCACCACCACCATTATCATCATCATCATCATCATCATCATCGTCATCATCTGTTTGGATATTTTCTGCTGGCAGAACATACGGTGATTTGTTCTGTGGCCTGAAGCTGACAAACCTTGTCTAAACGGGTCGCCCACTTCACGACGGTGCATAAGATTATTGGTAATATACACAATTATCCTTTGATAGTTTATATGAATTATTTAAATATTAACATGCTTAATCATAACCTTCTTTTTTTCAGCTGTAGATTTTTGATACGCTTGTAGATTTTGTTAGGCTTGTAATTCGATAGACTTCCCTTGGTTCACGATTCCATTAGGTCCCCTCAACTTTTTGGTATTTTTGTAGATTTTAGTAGCAGAAACATTGAATTATCTAACTAGTAACATTATGGCTGGAGTTAGCAAGAGTAGAAGACGGGATGACAGGAGGTCTAACGACAGTCGCCCGCCATCTGCCCAGGCTGCACTAACCAAGTGTTACTACATAATTATACAATGCTTTCACCACCTTGGCATCTTGAATGCTCATGTACGTAGGGGCAGTTGTCTCCTGGATTGAGCTGGAAAGTGTCAGAGTTAGAGAGACAGAATTTCTTCTGTAAACCAGCGATGCCAAATGTCGAGGTCCGTAATGACATCTTAGCAGCAAATTTGAAATGGGCCGTATCTTTACTTCAGGTTAACATTAGTCACTATAATTTCCAGCTTGGTCGTCTTATGTCGCTCCTCATCGAAGCTCAGTCCAAACCAAATTTAGAATTAGGTAGAGCGAAGACCACAGCAATAAATTGGGCCCGAAATAACTATGGCAGGAAGTTTCATTCTTCATCAATTGATCAGTTTTATGATTTCATCAGACCTTTTGATCCGCATTTTAGAACCTGCCATAGTACAACACCCCCTGTAGGGTCACCTGTGACCTTACCAGGAACATCAACTGCAGGGCCCTCTGTGGCCCTACCAGGCACACCGACTGCAAGGTCAGCCTTGACCTTACCAGTCATCCCACAATCAAATCGGAAACGGAATAGGTCACCCACTGAGAGTCCCCCAGTAGTTAAGCGGGTGAATAACCAGTGCTCACCAGTGTTCCCCCTGCAGTCTCCTGTGGTGGATCCGCACCTGATTCCACTGCCAGAATGGTCACCGTCAGTGTCTGCTCATGTGGATCCTAGTCAGATCCCTCTTCCGGTCTCGCCACTGTCCCCAGTCGAGTTTCCTCCCCTTCCACAGAGAGCAGCTACCGACCGACCTGGTCAAAAGACCAGATCGTCGACGCCGAGGTCCAAGCCACCACAACCTAAATTTACGCCCACACCTAAGCCCAAACCTACGCCTAGGGATACACCCAAAGAGTATAGGTCTTTCTAAAAGTTTCGGTTCGTGGTGGATAACAAGAATGAATGGCACCTGCCTACTCTGAATAAGAAGATTCTGCTGATTGGGTCTTCAAATTTAGCTTGTATCAATCAGACACCTCATCCAGATATGCAGGTAGCAATCTATCCAGGTGCTAAGATAAACCATATTAGGAATATGGTTAGAAAATACAATGAGGTCTTCCAACCTCAGCGTATCATCCTTAACATCGGAATTAATGATAAGGACGAACTTCAGCATGACACCTGCCAAAGAATTGACTATCTGTTTAGTACCACGCGTTCAAAATTTCCAAAGGCTAAAGTTCACTTTGCCAAACTAAATTATTCGAAGCACTTGAATACAACCCAGAAACGAAACATACAATTCGTTAACAGCCGTGTAGAGGCCTTAAGGGCCAAGGTCCCTATCCTACCCAGCCTCCCCGTGTCTGAATTTCAGGTGGTTGAGGACAACATCCACTGGACCGAGTGCACTGCAAATAGGATGTATAATAGTTGGTTATCGAACCTTAATTTAAACTAACTACGGGTCAGGATACTAACCACCCAGAAATTGGCCTGGGTGGTAATATCGTTAACCTAACTGGTTCTACATTGTCTGAAGCAGAAAGATCTTTGCTAAATCTCGGTCTAACATATGTACCAACACCACGGCCCAAAGTCGACATAGATGCCCTTTTAGATAATGGCTTATGGGAAATTGAAGAATTTTCTCACCGTGTAAAATTAGCAGATTTTTTCGAAATTCCAAGAAAAACAACTTTCTACATTTTGTTGAAAAAACTGGCTGGGTACCTAACTCGAAGTTGGTTGACCCTGCGATCCCTGATAGTATAAAAGCTATCAAGGAGCGTGTTGAAAATTTAGAATTTCCTAAAAATCATCCAAATTTGTCATATCAAGAACGTTTAGCCTTGACAGGTTTGCGTAAAAACAATGTCATCGTTATAAAGCCTGCTGACAAGGGATCTGCTACTGTAAAAATGCGTAAGGATAATTATATTCGTGAAGCGCATCGGCAAAATAATTGTGATAAATTTAATGGAATCCTTCAAGAAATGGCTGACAACAAGGCCATAACGAAAAAGCTGTTTAAATACCTTACTGCTAAACGAGATTCAAATCCACGTACGTTTTACCTTTGCCAAAAATTCATAAACCTGTTGAGTCATGGTCCGACCATATGATACCGCCGGGTCGACCTATTATCTCTGATTGCGGCTCTGAATCTTATCGAATTAGTGAAATTATTGATTACCACCTAAAACCAATTGCGAATAGACATTTCAGCTTTTTGAACAACACTGAGGATTTCCTATCCGAGGTCTCCAAAATTTCTGTTCCTCCAAACTTACTCTTGATAACCCTCGACATCGATGCTATCTACACAAACATTAACATCGAAAGGGGTTTGACTTCTGTTCGCAGAGCATTTGATAAATATCCTGATAACAATAGGCCCACTAGCGAAATGTTATATCTCCTGGAGCTGAGTTTAAAGGGCAATGATTTCGAATTCGCTGGCGAAATCTACCAACAAATCTGTGGATGCGCTATGGGTAAACGTTTTAGTCCTAGTTTTGCCAACATCTATGTAGATGAGTGGGAAGAAGATGCGCTTAACAAATGTCCTAAGCAGCCCTTATTTTACCACCGGTACCTCGATGATATTTTTATGATCTGGAATTATTCGAGGGAAGAGTTTGATGAATTTTTAACTATTTTGAACAATCACGATCCTAACATCAAACTTAAAGCCAACATCGACCAGTCGTCCGTAGACTTTTTGGACGTTACTCTCTACAAAGGTGTACATTATAACACGAGTGGGCTTCTTGATGACAAAGTATTCTTTAAGCCCACCGATTCCCATCAACTACTGCATAAGAAATCTTTCCATCCACCTCATACTTTTAAAGATATTGTCAAATCACAGATTATCCGATTTCACCGAAATTCTAGTGATAGAAAGAATTTTGAATCTGCGTGTTCCACCTTATTTAAAGCCCTCACACCGAGGGGATATTCAACACGATTTTTGCGCAAAATAAAGTCCGAAACTTTACATGATTTGGAAACTATTACTGATAAGGCTGCCGATCAAAAGCCTACCAAAATTCGTCACAATCGTCCGATTATAGGCGTAGGACAATCTCAGAAATGTGGAAAGAAGAGGTGTAAATTAGACCTCTACCTACCTAATCAGAAAACATTTGTCAGTTATCAGAACAAAAGCAAATTCCAACTTCAGTTTAATTTAGATTGCGATTCTAAAAATGTTATCTATTTAATATCTTGCAAATTATGCCAAAAGCAGTATGTCGGTGAAACAAAATGCCCTTTAAGATGGCGAGCAACTAAACACCTTTGCGATATTAGACACGACGAGGACACCAACGTAGCTCAACATTTCAATCTTCCTGGTCATTCTGTCGATAGACACTTTGAAATTATGCCTATTGAGCAACTGCCTCTTTCTGCTACGGCCGAAGAAACTGATAAACAAAGAAAACTTCGAGAATCATTTTGGATTAAGCAACTGAAAACAAAATGGCCGAGAGGCATAAACGTGGACCCTGGTCTTGCTGATCAACGTGAAATTATTCCATTCAGTTTAACATACAATCGAAAAAATGTTGAAATTTCTGAAATATCATAAATTGCAGGATAAAATGAAAGAACCTCTCAATTTGCGTCCAGTGATAGCCTTTAAGAAAAACTCCAATCTACGTGACATCTTGGTTAAATCGAAATTAACTCTTCAAAAACCTTCAGAATGAATGATATATATTATTCATATTTTATAGGCCATACCGCCTCTATCAAACAAACATAACAAATCTCAGACAATAAAATAAATAAAAAATATCTCCCAACCTTGGGAGATCCTGAGCCAGTGCGTTTAATTATATAACCACCACCACCACCACCATCACCACCACCACCACCACCACCATTATCATCATCATCATCATCATCATCACCATCACCACCACCACCACCACCACCACCACCACCACCACCACCACCACCACCACCACCACCACCTCCACTACCACCATCACAACCACCACCACCACCACCATTATCATCATCATCATCATCATCATCATCATCATCATCATCATCATCATCATCATCTGTTTGGACATTTTCTGCTGGTCAAAATGCAGGTATTTGTATTGATCTGTGGTATTTGGATACACGCTTACAGAACATACGGTGTTAAACGTCAATGATATGGAATTAGAAACAAGAACATGCTATTACAAACAGGCTACTAGCTCAGGGCAGAGTCCGTGAAAAAAGAAAGCGAGTCGTAGAATAGATGATATAAAGGGATTGTTCGTTACCAGGGAATTAGTCTTAGTAGTAACGTACCACATTTGGGTCATAGCAAAATTAGTAACAACTCAGCCATGACAAACTTGAATAATTCATATTATTTATCGTTTACAATAGCCTCTGATCTGTCACTCAACTATCTGACGTCATAATCACATACGTCACATCAAAATGGCATCGTTCTCTGACGAAAGTCCGTCAGCATTTTCAGTTGCTTCACTTGTTGTTTCTTCCATATTGCGTCGTATATGTTACATGTGCCGTGTAATAGCGTTATTAAACGTGTCCCGGTTCGAAATCCCCTATCAATGGAGAGGTT
>CM067373.1:105465433-105677933 GCA_034401795.1 Chaetoderma sp. LZ-2023a
TTGGTATCATCTTAACCTCTATATCACTAGCTTAATACAGACATTAAAATGGACTTGATCCACCCAGTGGTTCGTGTGATATCAATATCCACGCAACGTCAGCAAATTCTTGACCTCATTTTGTGCGCGACAGACGTGCAACAGATTTGAATTTTACGACGAATTTAGAGGGACTGTTTTTCTGTTAACTACTTGTCATACAGGCTACTTACTACAGGCTTTATATCATCTCGTTTTACGTGAATTAATATTGCCAGGTATGAAGAGAGTAGTGCTCGTGTCCTTTTAAGTTTCAATTCTCTCTACCACCATATTCTGGTGGAAATCACTACGCCAATGGCTGCTCAATACATACGAGATACTTTTCTCGATCTCGAATCAAAGGAGATCTCGCGAGATACGAATGATTATGTTTAATAAAAAGAAAATTCATCAAAGACATACAATTCCTACACTAGTGTCGGACTTTTCGATTTACTTGACGAAGCTATACGTCATTATGATTATCACATCAGCTAATTAGTGATTGATTACGACGTCATATAAATGAGTGACAAGTAGGATCCCTCCATTGACCGCGATATGACGGCAAAATAATGTTAAATTAACGGGCGTGTGTGGGGTGTTGGGTGGGGGTGAATTTACTCATATTTTTGCATAATCACATGGTAATTTATTCTGCGTGCCCATTGATGAGCATTCTGAAATCGGTTTTATTGTAAGCTGATGGTCAGTATGACATGACCTATACTGATATGACATTCTAGTAATAATGATAGTTGCTTCAGGATTACCATTATGACTAACTTTACATACTAGTGACACACTTTCACACACGCATCTATGTTTCATCAGATCCACCCACGATGAAGTAGGTTTGTGTGTAAAGCTTGCAAAACATCAATAAATTTAGCCTTATCCCGTTTACCCTCACAAACTAAAAACAACAACTTCTTTTCTAATATAGGGAATGTTCTGTTGAAAAATGTAACTCCTCTTCTGTCAACAGCGCCTCAAAGCGCCCAAAATACTACTCGATATATCAATTAAACATTTTGACGGTCAATATTTTTCAAGATATTTTAATTTTAGAAGACTAATTTTGTAAATTTACCACTGAATTCCTTTTCGTCTGCTTGAACATTAAAGAAAATTAAAGTCTTTACTTAGCCAGTGTATATATGCAGGCCCAGAGAAGAGTATTTTTGAAATTTTTTCACTAGAATGCCTGGCTCGGTTACCGAGCCAGTCATTCTAGTGGCAAATATTCAAACATACTCTTCTCTAGGCCTTTCAAATAGCCATGTCTCAAGACCACTGCAAAGTAGTTTTTGGTCAGTTTGATCATTACAGGGTTAAGTTGACACAAGAGGGGTTAGAAACTAATCTGACTGGAAGCTGTTTATAGCCGCCTGATTGATGTTTGGAACTCTGACGCTGCAATCCAACTGTAGAAAATTCAATACTAGTGAGTCATACGAAACGTACCTATTATGTCTGGAAGATGTTGAGACATTGGGCCATTTCATAATTGGCAGAAATACTCCGTCATTAACCTGTAGGAATAATCCGTTAGTTGTACGAATTGTATGTGTTTACTATTTAATAAAAGTTCTATTGAATATTTTGAAACTAATATGAGTGGATGCTGTTGTTGCTTACTACCAGTCAAATTCATCTTAACTTATTCAAAGGGTTAGCCGCAATATTACCATGAAATTGGAACCTCGGGAATTCCGGATTCAAAGTAGATAAGATAAATCGACACTAGCAAGCGCAATGCATGGACGGAGCTTAGCGAGATGGGCGAGGCATAGTTAAAAGCGTACTCGTCCATTGATATAGCGACGTCAAGGCTGACTAACGTGACAGACCAGCTTGTTTTTACGGGCCAGGTTCACCCGTGTCATCAGTGAATATCAAATCTCAGAACTACCGACGAAGAAGCCAACATTATAATGGTGCAGCAAGTGGTTAAGGCTACGCCAGCAACACACATGTACGAACGATTTCTGATGATAGTAACGAGTTTAATGGACCTTTCCAGCTTGTTTACCAATCATATGACGTCATACTCAAGTATGTGACGTGCATAATCAATTACGTCATGAATGGCGTAGATAAGTTCATTACGAACGCTTAATTGATGACGGAATAAGTGTTGCTGTACGAAATTTTACGTCTTTACTATTTAATAAACATTCTGTTGAATATTTTGAAACTAATTTGACTGGGCCTATGGCAGCAACAGCGTCCAGTCAAATTAGTTTCAAAATATTCAACAGCTTACCCGTATAGTTTTCTGGAAATTGGTAGTCAGGGAGTTCAGAGATCTATTGATACCAACACGGGTGAAGCGTGGGTGGAGCTTAGCTAGAGATGAGCGGGGCATAGTTAACATTGGATTCCTCTAGTTTTCTGCTCATATATTATTATCGGAAACTGGGATTGACAGCGAATGTAACGATGCTGGTCTGCAGCTGAGAAATATTGCATATATGTAAATGAAACCCATTCCGCATGCCGTGAACGAATCCAATCTATGCATTAGCGACATAGGCATCCGTTTTGGCTATGTCAAGCCCATTTCCAGCTAAGCTCCGCCCATGTTTTTCGCGCAGCGTGTTGAGATCGAGTTATAGGCTATATTTTGAATCTTGAATTACCAGAATCCCAATTTTAATGTAGCTATACATATGATTCGAAACCGTTAACGAAATTCAACCAAATTTGATAAGCGATTTACCCATATGATAACGGAGTGCAAGATTACAATTACATTTGGCTCCCCCCTATGGGGTGATCAAGAGGTCAAAGCGGTGAATTTTGGGATGTGCGACGACGCACTTAGTTGTTGTTGTTGTTGTTGTTGTTGTTGTTGTTGTTGTTGTTGTTGATGTTGTTGTTGTTGTTTATTTAAACGCTTATGCACATTGCACAAGAGTGTCCTGACCATCCGCTATACTGCACACACCTGCATGACCGATTCTGACCAGAAATAAATCGAGACATCCTCGCGGCACATCAAAGCGGAATAACTCAGGTGTACCGTGTTTATTTGATCCGCCGTTAATAACCGTATCATTCTAGCATTTAATTACAGACCATAGATTCCCAACACATTATCTCGACCCTTGACCGGCGGGTGAAGACGCTTGTCAATATCTTCCCGTCGACTGCCCTCTCAAGATGCCCGCGAGATGTCCGGGTGGGTGCAAGATGGGAGGGCGAGTCTTGTTGCCAAACACCTACTAATTGAGTCAATTTCTGGCCATGATCTGAGGAGAGAATTCTAGACTCGGTTAAGCTTCATTTACTTACGACTAGGGATATTTTCTTTGCTAAAACGCCTCCCCAAACAATGGTAATCGGGCATGCCCATTTTCATCCAGATTTGTTCCCACATTCACGTATGCTGTATTCAGATTACGCTGAAGAAGATTAGACAAATATGCGTTGCCACATCTGGCAGCAATGACTTGAAGTCAACTTATGTTCAGAATATTAAACGAGTATAACTAACATCCTTAAATGTTTCCAAAACAAGACATTGTTGAATATTTTGAATATAATTGTATTAGAAGATATTGCTGCCCAAGCAGCAATATCTTCCAATCCAATTATGTTCAAAATATTCAACAGAACATTTCTTACTAACTAACATCTTTCTGCTTTTCTTAGAAACATGTAAACTTATTTCTGACGTGTCCTGTACACACTATTATCTGAAAAACAAGTATGCCTACAGGAATAACGTTGGTCAAAGAGCAAGTGCAAAACGTGGAAATTGCTAATGTTCGTTTTGATGTAAAATTGATAGAAAATTTACCAGAAAGCAAAGCATGTTTTCTTATTATATTATTGGCTTTCTAGAAGGAAATACAGCTAAATCTTCCTACAACGAACACATGTGGCATTATAATGCGTACACTAAAAACAGGTGGTCGCTTAAGGCAACTGATTTCTCATGATAAATAACTCTTGGCGGGCCAAATTATGATTGTTCTAACGCATGTGTATTTATGTATTGCTATCACCATCCTTAAAGGAACGGTATTATTTAACCTCAATCACAGGTGGTCGTTATAAACGTGGTTAACTGTATAACGATCGCGCCTTGAAGCGCCGCTAACATGAAAAGCTTTGATTACATTGATGCTTAGTAAACAAGACTTGAAGATTGACCGCAGTGACAGAAGCTCGAAGCTACCAAAGAGCATAATTATATCTTCCTTGTTTGAAATTATCGATGATACTATGATACGTTTACTCCTTAAGATTAGGGATGATGGGCGGTGTGATACAACCTCTGGCACCAACACCACCACTGTGTATACGGTTCTAATGACTCTGTTTTGCTCTTGGAGGATACTTTCATGCCATCTTAAGAAAGCTCATCTTCAATATCTGGGGTTATTTTCTTGGCAGCAGTTGAGTAAGATAATTTGTTTCTGAAATGAACGAAATGGAGTAATTTGTTTAGAGTACTTGGTAAATTGTTAACGCGTAATAAAGCATGCCTACTGGGCCACAACTGGTCAATACGGCCCGGTATTGGCCCAGTAACGGCCCACCAACCTGCGTTAGTAGGGCAGTAGGCTATGGATTATTGGCATATTGGTTGCGCGTCGCTTACAAACGGACGCGCCGATAACCAATTGACATATGGGTCGTGCGCATGTTTACAAACGGGGGCACCGATAACAGTTTCAGTTTCAGTTTATTTACACCCAGGTCACAAAGTGACATATGGGGAACAATGATTTTACAGGATTTACACGTTACGGCGGCTAGACATTGTGACAGTTAACATCATCTTGGTCATAATTCATCAATTGCATTATTGTCATTTATATCAGCAGTATCATCACATTCATCCACATTGACATTGGCACTTATCAACCCTTTTATGACGAGGCCGGTCGTAACCGACCTCTGCAGTGGTATCGAGGAGTGTCCATTTGTTGGTCGAGAGAAGACGATCGCCAAAAATCTATCACCTAAATTACTGGCTCCATGTCCGAGCCAGACATTCCAGTGGTAGATTTCTCAACAATAGTCCCCGCCGGTCCGTAAACGGACACTCGATGTGCACAGATGTTGCTTTTTGACCACACATTTAGACATTAAAAAGGCTTTAAAAATGATTATATTTAACAAGCCACGTCGTCGTCGTAGTCGTCGTCGTCGTCGTCGTCGTCGTCGACCGACGTCCTCGTCTTGATTTGTATTCTCTAGCATTTGGGTACTTATTTGTATGCGTGGTATGGTGTCGGTATATATGCATAGGGTTCGTCAACGTTGGAACTGTTTTATTAATTATGCCAATCATGTGGCATAGTTTTATTAGCAGATTTTTGTTCTTGGTTGAGAATAGTTTAACATTTTTTTAAGAAGTTTGGTCTATTACAGTAATATTTAGGTAGGATTCTAGTGGTTTATCTTTAAAATATTCGCAAATAAATATGTAATGGAATTCGTCTCCCATTTCCTTATGATTGCAAAGAGGACAAATTCTTTCTTCTCTAGCGATTCTTTCCCATTGTCCCTTTTCTGTCGGAAGTCGATGATTACTTGTTCTAAACATTGTAAATAAAATTCTGTTGCGATCATTTAGCTTTATAAGATAGTTTCCCCGTTTCCAATTTGGCTTAAAACAGTTATATTCGTTCCCCTTCCAGGAGTCGCTCACCTGTGTTTGCCATGTTTGGATATATTGGTCTTCAAGGTTTTTCGTTATTCTTATTTTTATTTCATTAAAGTTATTTATTACTTGATTTGTCCAGAGGTAACTGTGTTCTGTTGTGTCTAGTAATGTTTTTATGGAGTTTAGCCACTTACTTACTGCGTGCCGTTGTTTCGATGATCTAATAGAATATGGGTGTATAATCTGAATGTCAGTTTTGTTTGTTTTCCTGAAATAAGCTTACGCCAATATGTTATCATGCGTTTTCTTATAACTATTTGAATTGGAATTTCTCCGAGCTCGCCATATGTCATATGCTTCGGTGTACTCTTTTGAACTTTTAGAATATATCGTAGAGATTCTAGATTTACTTTCTCTAGTAAGCTGCAATTTTCTATTCCTATGACTTCAGCCACATATAATAGAATTGGCTCGATCATTTGATGGTACAATTTAACGTAGCAGCCAATCGGTAAGTCCAATTCTCTGGCACGACAATGCAGTGCGAACGTGGCTTTGCGAGCCTGTTCTGATATGTTCTTTTCAGCTAGGAGGAGACGACTATTATAAGAAAAGTGTATCCCGAGATATTTGTAGCTATCCACTATATCTAGCTCTTTCGTCTTTAAATAGAAATTTAAGTTGATTTTACATCTTTTTGTGATGCCAAAAACCTTTTTTTGTCTATATTAATCTTAAGTTTCCATATGTCGCAGTATTCGTCAAAAGCTTTTAGGGTTTCCTGTAGATCCTGTGTGTTGTTTGCTAACATAGCCGTGTCATCAGCGTACAGCAAGACTAATAAAGTGAGTAAGATGTTTAAATCTTCTTCATTTCGCAGCTCAATCTGCTTACATTGTCCGTTCTGAAGGAAGTGCTCTAGATCATTATGGTATATTGTGAATAATATAGGTGAAAGATTCTCTCCCTGTCGGACTCCTCTTATGCAGGTAAATCGCTGTGATTGCGCATTATTGAATTTAACTGCCGACTTTATGCTATTGTACATGCTTTTAATAACATTAAAGATTTTACCGGTAATGTTATGTTGCCTGAGTTTAAACCAGAGACCAAGCGCCACACCGAGTCGAAAGCCTATTCAAAGTCTGCAAAGGAGCAAAATAGTCTTTTCTTCATTGTTTTGAATATTTCTATCATGGTATATATCGTAAAAATGTGATCAGTAGTGGAATAGCCGTTTCTAAATCCTGCCTGGTTTTCGCATATTTTGTTGGCGCTTTCAAGGGCTTTGCTTATTCAGCTAGTAGGTATGGACGTGAAGAGTTTTCCTAAACAGCTGAGTAATGTAATTGGCCGGTAGTTCTTTGGTTCGTTCGGGTTACCTTTTCGTTTGCATATTGGGATACTGATACCGACTGTACAGGCGTCTGGAATTACGGCGGAATCTAGAATTGCATTAAACAGGATTTTATAAATGTTTAATATAAGTTGTTCTGTAGATCTAATATAATCATTTAATATTCCATCTGACCCAGCGGCTATACTTGTTTTCAATTGTTTAATAGATTGGGAAATTTCTTCAGTTGCAATAGGGGAATTTATTGCGTTGTGCTCGTCTGTGATGTCTGGGGTGTCTTCACTGATCTGTATACGTTCTGGGTCTGCATCATAAACTACCTCATTTATAGACTTGGAGAAGTCAGACATTTCCTCTGTTGTTATCGCAGATGGTTCTTGCGTTTCTTTTCGTTTTATCAGTTTCCAATAGTCTTTTGGCTTACTGTTACTCATTGCTCTGATTTCCTTATGGCGCTTATATTTATATCGGGCAAAAAAACTGTTTCATTATATTTTTTATAATTCTTGCTAGCGTCTATCATGTGCTGGTGATTTATTTCTCCTTTTCCGAGTCTGTAGTCTTGTTTAGCCCTATGATATTCCCCTCGGGCAGTCTTGCAATCATCAGTGAACCATGGGCGACACGTTTTGGTTTTAAGTGTTCCTCGGGCAGTCCTTACTTTACCAAATGTTTCCACAGCTGATTCTTCAAACATTTTAGGGATGGCCATTGTTACTTCATTAATGTTTTGGACATTGCAATTACCATTTGCTATATTAATGATTTGTCGATTTACATCAGCCAGAGTTTGATCTTCTTCTTCTTCTTTTCATTCGCTGATCATACCGCCAGTCCTAAAGTGACTATCGACATGATCATAAGCGTTAAGCGCGTGGATCTACAGTTTATTAGAGTGCGCCGTGCGGCCTGGAACCTCCGTCTTCAGCACTCGAGGTTTCTGTCAGGGTTACCTCACCCTTACCTCCTTTAGTGGCCTCTTACGACACGCAGAGGATACAGAAGGTGTATTCTACGCCCCACCTAGATGGCAGCCAGAGTTTGATGATTTAGTATTCTCTCCTTAAATGCATTGCGTAGGTCAGCTTTCCATTTTCGCGATGTTAAATTTTCCTTGTTAATAAATACCATTATTAATTTGTTCTATTGCTGGAGTATTTATGAGCGATATCATATGGACCAAATTTGCTATTGGCGCGTTACATGTATTTACCGAGATGGAGAAATGGTCTTCTAATGACCTACAAGTCCATTTGCGTGGCTGACCTCTGAACTAACGTGGTTGGAAAACTGTAGGTTTGTTTCAATTTCACTCCAATGTCGTTTTCTTCATGGTAGCTCTGCACCCGAGTGCCAATTATCAACAGTATCATTTGTTAATTTATAATCAAGTCTATGATTTGATCTGCCAATTGATTAATGTAGTTTTAGCTGTGCCCCGCTCATCTCTACCTGCGTTCCACCCACGCCTTACTAGTGTTGGGATCGATATCTCCCTGTAAAATCTGAATCTCAGTTCTCAGAAGAATATACAGGTAAGCTGTAAACAACAGCGCCCAGACAAATTAGTTTCAAAATATTCAAACTTGTGTTTATTAAATAGTAAAGAGATACGATTCGTATAACCTGACTGACTATTAAGCGTTTAAGACGGACTAAATCGAGTCATTCATCACATAATTGATTATGACGTCAGCCCACACGTCACGTAGTTGATTATAACGTCCTATGATTGACGGGTAAACTGCATTCCTCCATTGATATATAGGCTAATAAATATACTTGCATTTCTCAGAACGGATATTGAGTAATCAGGTGTAGAACGTCATTGCTGATGATATAATGTATGGTAGATTATTTACAAACCGTACACATAATATAGGACCTAGTGCACTTCCCTGTGGAATACCACTAAACACTTCCCTGGTAATAGATGCCTTTTCAATAACAGTTACTTTCTTCATCCGGTGTGACGGGAATGCTTTGCCCATGTTCAAGACGTCGGTCATTATACATCGACTCGAAACGGCTTTTGGGACGTTTATGAGGACACCTGTCACGTAGACTGTGTATAGTGCGTCTAATGAGCCGATACTATAGCCATTTTATAAGGGTGGACGGGAAGTGGGTGTACTTTCACTATTGGGACAGTTGTCCCGACTGTATGTGACGTGAGTTCAGTCAAATGCAACTGCGCATGTTCGACTGGCTAACTCAGACGACCAGGTGCATATATAACTTCCAAAGAGGACTAAATTCCTTTTAATGAATAATATGCCCATTCGTTAGCTGTAAAGGTAAATTGTATGAATCCAAATGAAAAATTCAATGTGGTGGTCTTGACGTATATGACGGTCTTGACCTGAAATGACACAAAAATGCAAATTTCCCTGATATTTTGCAAAGGAAGGTCTATTGATAAGACAAAATACTTTAGTGTGACACATAAAATCATAAAGCATATCTGATGTAAAGAAATGTGCAAATTTCCTTGACTTAAAAATAAGGAACATGATGGTCTTAACTGTGATGGTCTTGACGGTATGATGTGTTTACCGATGCTGTCATTTTGTTTTTCTCAGTGGATGCATTTGATGCTATACTTATAAAAATAGGCTGCCATTCTAAATATAAAAATTTATTATAGGAATGGATAAGTGTATTTGGGAAAACCTGGGCAAGCGCTCGGTCTTGACATGTAATTAATATACTCTTCAGAGTAACATGATTCAGATGTCAAATTTCCCCTATATAGTTACACTGTTGTGTTTTGTTCACTGTTGCAAGACAGTTTTAGATGAGCGCTATGACAAGGGCGATATCTCTATTGGATTAACTGTCACATATATTAAATAATGGTTATGTAACGCACCAATATCGAATTTGGGCCGTTGGCCAACAGCGCAGGCGCAGGGACCAATATCGAATTTGATATCGACACGTCCGTTGACAAAAGGCGCAGGGACCAATATCAAATTTGATATCAGCGCACCAGTTGGGCAACGGCGCAGGGATCAACATCAAATTTTGGCCAACGACACAGGGGACCAATATCAAATTACACAAGTTTCTGATTGCGCGTTCGTCTGCCGCTGTGGTGTGGTGTGTTACACAATGTTATATCGCAGTGGCGGTGGACGAAAGTTACAGACGGTTCCAAAGTTGATAGAAGTGAATACGAACTTGGTTTCATTTTCAATAGATATGTGGAAACAAAAGAATACGTAGCAGCGACATCGATGTCCACGTTGTATACACCTTTGAAAGTCATTGTAGCTCTTAGAATTAAGCATGGCGCCCAAAAATCTACTCAGTGGATTGTGACATGTACTCATGTCGGTCTGAAAATTATATTAGTCCCGAAAGTCGACCAAGAGCGATAGTGGCACGATTCACACGTTACCATGATAAGGAACTTGTCAGAACGCCTGCGTTCAGAACGCTTCGGTGGTCACCATATAGCGTAAACGATCAGTTCCCAGCGGAGATCAGAGACCGAAGGCGAATACTCATGCCCACCTTCCGCAAAGCAAGAGCAAACGGGAGACGACCAAAACTTGTCGCATCCCTAACGTTGGACCTGCGTACGCGAGCAATCAATGGGCTTCCGGGCGATATCAGCACCGCGCACCAACCATCCAGTTTGGCGTACGTCGCGACAATAACGAACAATTTTGTATACTCAGCAAATGATGACAGACCCTATGCCTAAAAATTGCTATGAAGTGGAAAACATTGACAGTAAAATTGCCAACAACAACAACAACAACAACAACAACAACAACAACAACAACAACAACAACAACAACAACAACAACAGCACCAGCACCAACAACAGCAATACTAGTATAGAGTATAATATATAAATATAGACTTTATATATATGGACATCGCAGAAAACCCACAAGCGCCTCTCACATTATACCTATGTATGTCTTCTGGAACGTGTACATACACCAGATCATACCGTAAATCTAATACTATACTCCACTGCGTACATTGATACATATGGCAATGCTATGGATAGGAAAGCATTATCAGTAACGGTAATTGCCAGCATAAGAAACCTAAAAGCTCTTGATCAGCGAAATATTCCCTGTACAGTCAAGCAGATGACTGATAATTCTTGCCTGTTTGCCCACTGGGCTGGTTGTCCGGTTATCAAAATGGCCCTTGAAATCGCAAGTGTGCTTATCGTTTATCTTGAAATGAGCATACCTACTGATCCATAAGTTGGTGTTGTCCATCAGTCTCTAATGCCGTTAACCCTAGTCCGGTTTCCCTGGCTCTTTGCCCTATGCCGTCCCTGATATGACGGGCGTCATATAGGAGGCGGCATGGGGCGGGGAGTTGGAGAGCTCGGACTCAGTTGCCACCTACAGCTCTGCGGCCTGGTGAGCCGCTGTGGTGTGGAATAGGCAGGCGGTGGCGTCCGGCACCAGCCCATGCGTTAAACGTGGGCTGGCGTCGGGCGTTACTGTACTCCTGTTCAGCGCCATGGCGGTGCACTAGGCCCCTGGTGCCAACGCTTACAATAACTAACATACATGTCGCAAACCTGATTCTCCGCAGTGTGAATACGGAATACTGTGTGTCCTCACGCTGTGTGGGCGTGTACAGCTATATCTGATGCCGGATGGGTCGTGCATCTGTGAGCAGCGGGGGGGGGGGGTGGTTCCTACCGAGTGGGCAAACAATTTGCCCATTCGGTGGAATAGGCCGCTGTAGGCCAGAGTGGCCCGGCCGGAGGTGGTGGGGGCAGGAGGGGAGGGGGTGGGGTAGGGGTCGCGGCGCACACTCCTACAGCGTGTATCTCAGATCGGGCTAAGCTCGACAGAAATCAACTTTTAATCCATAAATCCAGACCAAGAGATAAACTCGTAGCGACCGGGTCTCCCTCCTCGTTTCTCTTTGCGTCACTCGGTTTTGGAAACGAGGAGAGAGGACACGGGGCTGGTGGACTACACGTAAAAATATGAGTGCTGCAATGAAAATATGTTATCCATTAGCATACTGAAGCCAAGAAGGCATGGAGGACGGAGTCCGTGGAGGTGAGGGCGTGTAATTTCGGTAATTTAATGACGTAAAATAGAACTAATAATGATAATGTTTTAATAATAATAATAATAATAATAATAATAATAATAATAATAATAATAATAATAATAATAATATTAATAATAATAATAATAATAATAATAATAATAATAATAATAATAATAATAATAATAATAATAATAATCTGATGTATTGTATAGCCGTCTACGCATATAATTGTAACTAATAGATCCTCATATATCGCAGAGTTGCGGTCTGAGTGTAAATAAAAACCTTGAACCTTGAACCTGGTACGTTTTCCTGAAATTGATCCATATAGAACCCACAGAGCCGAATTAAGGCCATGGCTAACGGGGCTACAGACAGCCACCACCCACCCACCCACACCCACATCCCCAAATAATAATAATTATTCACATGGAACAATTTGTTCAGGATAAGTTCGCTACAGTCAATACATCATTGATAACAATGTTATTTTCAAGCACTTTGGTGTGAATATGCACCTTTTAATAGTATATAACATTGTGTGCTGTTGTACTATTTGATTTCATTGTTGTATGGAATTGTGTTATTAAAGTATTAAAGTATTCAAATTTAAGAATTAAAGCGTTTTATTTATTTAGTTGGTTATGTGTTGTGTTCGTCAGCCATTAATAAGGTTTGATTAGAAACAGAAATTTGTGTACTTTGATACTGCTTCATATCGTCACAAATACATCGATTTCGATATTGGTCCCCCGCGCCGTTGACCAACATGCGCGCCGATATCAAATTCGATATTGATCCCCTGCGCCTTTGGCTAACGGGCGCGTCGATATCAAATTCATTATTGGGTTTGCGCCGTTGACCAACGGGCGCGTCCATATCAGATTTGCTATTGGTCCCTGCGCCATTGGCCAACGGCGCAAATTCGATATTGCGCGTTACAGCTATATTCATTGATTGTGAAGGTATTAACAAAAGGTTTCCTTCATGAGTTTTTGAAAATGTTTCTGTCTACTGTAAATTTTACGATCGAAGCAAATCTTACAGCTTAGGTTCGATTATTCACACGCGCATAGCACTGATTATTGTTAGCTAGAGATGCTGATTATATAAGTTATATGATCTACAAATTTTTTATGTTTTGAGTTTCTGACATGCTATATTTGAGTGGGTGTGGGTGTGTGTGATATGATTCGCGCAAGTGATTATCGCCCTCTAATTAAGCACCCACATTGCTTTTATATATGTATCTAATCTCAATTATAGTTGCCACTACTGGAAAAAGCTTAATAATAAACAAATTCGTAGGTGCAACACAAATAATTGCTGACAAAGACTTCTGACACCAGTTGGTACGTCTTCCTGAAATTGATCCATATAGAACCCGCAGAGCTGAATTAAGGCAACTGCTAACTGGGCTACAGACAACCACACCCCACCACACACCCGTCACCCCCCCCCCCCCAACCACCAAAAAATAAATTATTCACATGGAACAATTTGTTCTAGATAAGTTCGCTACGGTCAAAACATCTTTGATAACAATGTTATTTTCAAGCAATTTGGTGTGAATGTGCACCTTTTAATAGTATATAACAGTGTGTGCTATTGTGCTATAGACCCAGTCAAGAAAATATTATTGCATTTTACCCATTTGAACCCGTAGTCCCAGTATCTCACCATTACAGTAATGATATATTATACTGTTGAATATTTTGAAACAAATTAGTTTCAACATATTCAACAGCATTTTGTGACGTAAGCCTAGGTAACGAATTTATTACGTTTGGGCCCAAACTCGTATTATCACGAATTCAGAAAACTACCCCACAATCAAATAGTATTTTGCTGGTCGCCGTCGCCATAAACTCAATGTTTGTTCGTCTGTTTGCTTCTACATTAATCAGTTTGTCGTGATTCGATACAGCATTTGTGATCAGTGTTTGTATATCTAATTGATCCAGAATCTAGAGGGCTCTATTCCAAGCATAGTATAGAAACTAGTATTGTAGATATTGGTTCTCAGATGTGTGTGCGTGCGTACGTCCGTGCACGCTTGCCTACGTAGCCGCGAGCGTGTATTGGAGTGGGTGGAGGCGGGTTGTGGTGGGGGTGGGGGCAGTGTGTGTTTGTGGGGTGGGGGTGGGGTGGGCGGGGTTTATATTTCGCACTGCTATTTATTGTAACATTACATATGGCTAAGTTAAATGGTACTAATTATTCTCAAAATAATTTGAAAGTAACGACGTTCGATTAGACTGTTTTCAAAATATGGTTGCGTTGATGTGAAGGGATCGTGTTTCTGGTAATTGGATGTGAAATGAGAGCTAATGAGAGTTAAAATATGATAAACCTGTATTGTCTGTTTTGTCTAGTCTTTACGGTTGTCAATTCAAGTTAGAGATTCTATCGTTTATGTCCCGAGCTTTGAATATGTACTCGTGAAATTGTAGACGGTTTTTTACTTTTAAACAAAAAATCACAAAACTTTTCTATTCAAACAATACAGAGCTTGAGGATTCTAAAGAGCTATAAATAAACAACAGATGCAGTTATTGATATACAGTTTTAACCACTTCAGCACCGATATTATCACAGCATCTTATTACGCTCACTGAACCCATACACAACATTTATTAATAACCCTTTAACACTGAAATCGACCAAAAGCGGCTTCTGCCGTGGTCTTGGGAAATGTTCATTTCAAGAGAAGACCATTTTTGAAAATTTTACCACTGGAATGACTGGATCGATAACCGAGCCAGTCACTCCAGTTGTAAATTTTCAAAACAATATCTTTGTCTGCAAATGGGCATTTTCTGTGGGAAAATTAAAATTTTGAACATATGGGAGGGTTAATATTGTTAAAACTAAAACAGTTTACGATAAAATGTGGTCATTAACCATTGAAATGACAGCTTCAAGTCACCAATACATGAAAGCTGTTAAGTACTCTGAAAATAATTGACTGGAATCTACTGCTACCGAGAAATAAGACCTATCTAAAATATATTGTTCCTCTTATCAAGAAGCAATACCAGATTATGCCTGGGTCAGTTTGAATGGATATAGAAGATAAAAGCGATCCGTAAGTCACTATATTATGCTGATACATTTGACAAAGACAACGTAAATAAAACGCAATTGACTAAACAGATACAAACAATTTTAGAATATGAGTTTAAAGAAAAGTGTAGAACTGACATCAGCGAGTCACGCCGATAATCATTCTATAATAAAAATTAAAAAAACCGGATGCAAACTTTGAAAGATACTTCACAATTCTAACACCCCCACCACCCCAACCCCGTCTCCCCACATTGCTATAACTTTATGTTATTTTAGAACCAACAAGTAGATATAGTGAGACTGGGAGGTGGACGGGGACCGGAAGAAGCGAACGTGTTTGTGATATATGTAACTTCATAGAGGATGAATTGCACTTTCTTTTTGCATGTCCCAAATATTACATGGAGACAAAAATATATCCCCGTGTACGAGCCTATACTACCAGTTACGTAATAGAATTAAACAGAAGGGCTCCTTTCAATATGCAGCAGACTTGTGCTAATATAAAGCAGTATAAATATCTTACCTGTGCGGAGAAGTCATAATTATCATTGTATCAATAAATCATTTACATAATTGTTATATTTGAGGCAGCTATACGGATGACGAGCTCTTGAAATCTATATGTACGGGAATGTGTTTACAATTATGCGAAGGAATTTACACAGCTTTATTAATAGTTTAAACTTGCTCGTTTAAAAAAGTTGGTAGAATTTATGAAAGTTTTGCCGCTTGCGATAGTAGTATGGTTGGGATTTTAATCGTTCAATTGTAAAATGATCGCAAATAAAAAGACCTATGTCACCTCGTTGGCAAAGGTTACATATTCTCTGATTTCTATCTATTCCCTCCCGCCTTCCCTTTTCGCAGATATATAGTGATTGCCTGGGCGAATTCTGGTAAATGTAAATCTATTTTTATCTGTTAATGATAGTAGGTATGTTTCCATTTCTATATTTGTTTTAAACACACTTTCCCTTACAATATTCTGTTAGTTGTTGCTGCCATTTTTGTTGATATTGGTCCATCAGCATTTGTTTTATATACTGCGAGTTTGCCATGCCATCTATAGTTTGCGTTCTCCATACATAAGTGAAACCGGCTTCATTTAGGATATTTTCCATTTGTAATGTGTGTCGTTCTGAGTGTATTCCGCCTTAGTAAGAATGCTTAAATTCTGGCGGCTAGTTTTGTCTGTTTCCCGGATATTAATCTGAGCCAGTAGTTCAGCATGCGCTGTTCAATCTGCAAGCGTATAGGTATTTCTCCTAGTTTTCCATAAATCATATATTTAGGTGGGTTTTTCCTTACTTTCAGTATCATTCTCAGATGAAATCGCCTGCATTTCTAGGCCTAAATATTGTAGTTTAGCCATTTAATTTCATTTTTTCTTCCCTCAATATTTTGCGCCCTAACGGCTCAAAAGATTTTGTGATAAAAAAAGAAATTAGATAATTACAATACAATAATTTAACAGTCAACAGATGTCCATATTTATGTCTGGAAATGCGGGAGATGTCATCTGGGAGAATAGCATATAAATGATAATAAATAATGTTAAACTGTAATGCAATCGTAAACCATCATGCCCAGAAATCTATATTAGTTTCCAAAGAGAAACTGCAGAAAAATATTATTTAATTTGTTTTTGACTGAAAAATCCGGATGGTGGGGTGGTTATGTTCTGGGACGGTGTGGAGTGTGTGTGCGTCAAATGAGATAGCTGTCTCTATTATAATCCGCTACTGTGAAGAACCAAGCACATTTGAACGTAATTCTAAGTTCACAAGCCGGATACTACACACCAGATAATATACAATATACACAATTGCCACACTGCCCCATCTATAGGTTCGGAAATGTTTAAGTTCAGTGTATGGAAAGTGTTCTTTGAACGTAGGTTTCCAACTGCCCAATGGAATGAACAACATCTATTGCGGTCAACATTCAGATTCTTAATGTAGGATTTCAGATGAAAAACAGTATACCATAAACGTGATGTTACCCACTTACATATGTCAGCGAACTGCAATTATGTACACAGTATACCAACTTCGCATGGTTAGTAATTAAGATATTATTTGCGTACAGGCGCACCCTTCGTTATGAATACTCCAAGAAAGGGTCTTGTCACCAAACCTAGCTAACAGAGGGCTCGATTTCTAGCTACGCCCCGCCCATTTCTAGCTAATCTCCGCCCATTTCTATCTAAGCTCCGTCAACACACGTGTTGAAATGGATTTAAAACTTTGAAACCTGAATTCCCAGAAACTAAATGTTGAAGTAACCATACAGGTAAGCCGTTGAATATTTAGAAATTAATTCAACAGGGGTTGTTGCTGCCCAACAGCTCTCAGGCGAATTAGGTTAAAAATATTCATCGGAATATTCGTGTTGAAATGGATTTAAAACTTTGAAACCTGAATTCCCAGAAACTAAATGTTCAAGTAACTATACAGGTAAGCTGTTGAATATTGAGAAACTAATTCAACAGGGGTTGTTGCTGCCCATCAGCTCTCAGGCGAATTGGGTTAAAAATATTCATCGGAATATTTATTAAATTGTAAATTTATCAAAGACATACAATCCGTGCAATAGTGACGGACATCTCAATTATCGTGACGGGGCTAACGTCATTATGATTATGACGTCAGATAAGTAGTTACCTAACTGACGTAATTCATTATGACGTCAGATACCTGAGCGCCAGATCGGATCAGTCCATTTTAAAATATCCATACAGGTGAAACAATAACTAATAAATTAAAACGAAGCTAACGGGAAACTGCTGCCATCAAGGAGTGGGTGACTTATCGATAAACTGGTCGTGATTTTATCAGCTGGGCGGGCTGGAGGAAAATCGGGATTATAAGTTGAAGTAGTCGGAATTACAACTATATAACTATAGTTATTGTCCGTGTATATGATGGGTGAGTGAAGGGGGGAATTGCCATTTCTTAAGAAAAGAAAGAAACCTAAAAAATAAATCCTTTAACGAACTCCTAGAAACTTTGTTGTATGGCTAATAATTTTTTGAAATTCTACAAACGAATTAGCAATTATTCATTGGGAGTTAATTATTACCGAGCCAATAAAACGTTGTAATGACGGCACGCCCAAAGCCCGGGCAATGGCCACAGTGTATAATTACAGACCAGTTTTGCAATAATAATCTGTCTGGTCCTGCGGTGTATTGCGTCGTCGCCATTAGATGACAAACGAGAAATGGAAGGGACACCATGCGCACTGTAGCATCCGCCATGATGAAAAGCAGCACACGACACACCCGTATGCGACCAGATAACGCTATCCGCTTCACTGGTTCTCACATTTCTATCCTGAATCAACTCCTTATTTCATGGGAACATATATTGCAGACTTCAAATCACCTTGAACAGAATTTGACTGAAAGTCGTTTCCGCTTAAGGCTGAACGGCTCACTGCAGTCCGCATCATATTATTTGCTTAAAATAATCTATTATATACAGGGGAAAAAACAAAAAATTAGTTTAAAATCGACCGTCCCTTCCAGATCGGAGATGCATGGTGATTTAGGATATTCCATTGCGGGTGGAGTGTACCGCCTATCCATTGCGTCAACGTACGTCCAGCAGCAGACGACAAAATAATCAACCGATAATCAGACTTTAATTAATTGTTCTCGTGAGTCGCGCGTGCGCACTTTCCGAGAATTGCCGATAGTCAGCGAACGTTCGCGCACGCTCCTCGACAATACACGAGTTTCTTTAATAAATGTAAATAAAAAATGGCAGTCATTTCAAACGAAACAAGTTTTCATAGCGTTGTAGAATATTTAAAGTTCTCTTTTGAACACACATATTGTCAACTCAACGATGGCCCACTTAAGCGTGTACTTTATTCATCCTCCTAATATTGGCATATGAATCTGCAATCTTAATAAGATTGTAGCAAGTGTGCTTTCTGTTGTAATGTTAAATGCGAATTTAATTGTGATAGATCTTAGGACGTCTTTGATGTCTTTACAAAATTATTTTTCTGATCATTAATTAAAGGTTAGCATCACCAATTTAAGCAAGCAACTGAAAATTAATTGACCAATCACCAATCGTTTTACAACCTAGTGGATTTTATATTTACTGAAATCAGATGTTGTTTATTGCTCCCTGTGTCGTTAAACAACGGTCACGCCAATATCAAATGGACTTTTCCATTTTTAGCTAAGCTCCACCCACACCTCGCTCGTGTTGGGATAGATCGATCTCTGAACTCCCTGACTATCAATTCTCAGAAAACTATACAGGTAAGCTGTTGAATATATTGAAACTAATTTGACTGGGTACTGTTGCCGCCTATGTTTATTAAATAGTAGAGACATACAAATCTTACAACGTGTCGGGCTATTCAGAGTTAAAAACGGGCCATATAGAATCATTTATGACGTAATGATTATGACGTTATCTGATGGATACTCTGGAAAGGTGAATTACATGTCTGCCATGTGTCGCCTTACGTACCGCCGATATTCAATAAATCGTTGTCAAATTAATATATTTGAAATAAATTTGCATTTTAAATATTTAATAGAACGCATGAGGAGATGCATCAAGATGCATGTCTACCTACGAAAACTTTGCGCGCCGGTTTATAGTGGACCAATATCACTATGAATACCGATAATTCGTAATTCAGGAGTAATCGTCTCACGATTGGCTTGCAAAATATTCTAATTTCACATACATCTATTTTCCTATTTAATTCAGGGACATCGGGGTAGGATAGGCTACACATATAAACTACACCAATTTAAAATTTGTCATTTCAATAGAAACATTTCGATGAACAGCCGTCAATTTACAAACTCTACATATATCACTGATAATTAGAGACGCTTCGAATCTTAAACTCTAATAAAAATAAACTTAATCAAGCATTCCTAAATAGTAGTTCATATTGCTGATAAATACCGGTTCGAAATCATCACATACAAACTAAATCTTCGCGAAACACCGAAACTGGGAATTATTCGCATCGATGACGTCTGTCCGATAGTTATGGCAGACTAATTAACATATTTAATTCAATGATTCTAAGATAGTAATCTCTATAACAGACGACATTCATCGCACGCATTTATTAAACTAGATTAGAATATATTTCAAATAATTTGACTGAAAGTTGTTGGTACCAATGGCAAATGTGTAATTCAGAAAATTATTTTTAAATTGTTGAACCTGTGCCAAATAATATTAGTTCGTTAACCATGTCGTCTGCAAATCTGACATTGAAAGGGTGGAAGCCTGCACTGAACCCTCAAAGGTCGCGAGCAATTTCGGGTAGGTGTGTGAATGTACACCCTGTAATTGTTCACACTTCGCTTAAGGAACAGTAGTTCTCCTATTTTGTGGGCGGTAAAATCCTTTTTTGCCTTTCAATTACGATGTTGTTTGACAACAAATGTTTTTATCCCATCCAATTTACGTTTGTGGCTGCCTTACAGAGAGGAAGGAGGGTACATGCTTGATTACATGCGACCAAAAGATATTGGTGCAAATAAACTGGACTGTACGTCCAGCGAAGCAAGATATATTTGCCTTCTGGTTTGCACAGACGAGAACTGTTACCGTACCTGGTATGATTGTATTTCTGATAAATAGCTTATAGGAATATGACTGAAAGTTGTTGTTGCCTTAGTCAGGAACATCTTTCAATCAAATTGTTTGCAAAATATCTAGTAGGCTTTGTGCTTAACCTGTTTACATTATTTTTTAAATAAGGAACACAACTTGAATAAGCGTTAATAACACTATACAAAGGGTACAAAACAACCATTATAACCATAAGAAAATTTAAATAGCCGACAATATCTTCAAAGACAGATGTAAACGGATGAAATCATTCGAGCCACACATTTCAGTTTGTTATGGTTTGCTAAGATCCAAACAGACAAATTATAGAATACATTTCAAAAACTGTTTACCATAAACTGAGACCTATACGCTGATAACGCAGGTTACCTGGCCCGTGATTGGTCCAATATCGGCACAGTGGCCAGCGTTATCAATGTCAATACCCTGCGTTATCAGAGTAAAATTTATTATTATATAGTTGTAATTCGAGCATAATACTCACCCTTTAATAAATGATCGTGCCCGCATCATTAAGAAATCTAAAAAATATTAAGTTTGAATGCATAAATAAATCAAAATATTTTGACAGTTATAAATAAATAATCCTTTTCTTCAGATGTACAAAGGCGATACATAGTGGGTGCTCGTTAGCTGTCCGTGGTGGATAGACTTATACTTTATGATCAATGAAGTGGTCAGTTATAGATCAACATCTTTTGGCCTAATAAGCAATAATCATAGATATTTGGACATAAAACAACTTAACAAACAAGTACTTTGTAATCAAGAGACGCAAAATGCAACGTACTTAAAACAGAAATCGTGTGAAATAGGCAAAGTATACGTCTATTATTGCTGCTACCGCTACTGCTACCTACCTACCCACATACCTATTGCTGCTGTTACTGCTACTGCTGCTGATACCCAACCTACCCAGCTACCTGTCGCGACTACTACTGTTACTGCTGCTGCTACTGCTGCTGTTGCCCAACCTACCCAGCTACTGACGCGGCTACTACTGTTACTGCTGCTGCTGCTACTGCTGCTGTTGCCCAACCTACCCAGCTACCTGGCGCGGCTACTACTGTTACTGCTGCTGCTACTGCTGCTGATATCCAACCTACCCAGCTACCTGGCGCGGCTACTACTGTTACTGCTGCTGCTACTGCTGCTGTTGCCCAACCTACCCAGCTACTGGCGCGGCTACTACTGTTACTGCTGCTGCTGCTACTGCTGCTGTTGCCCAACCTACCCAGCTACCTGGCGCGGCTACTACTGTTACTGCTGCTGCTACTGCGGCTGTTGCCCAACCTACCCAGCTACCTGGCGCGGCTACTACTGTTACTGCTGCTGCTACTGCTACTGCTGCTGTTGCCCAACCTACCCAGCTACCTGGCGCGGCAACTACTGTTACTGCTGCTGCTACTGCTGCTGATATCAAACCTACCCAGCTACCTGGCGCGACTACTGTTACTGCTGCTGCTACTGCTGCTGTTGCCCAACCTACCCAGCTACCTGGCGCTGCTACTACTGTTACTGCTGCTGCTACTGCTGCTGATATCCAACCTACCCAGCTACCTGGCACGGCTACTACTGTTACTGCTGCTGCTACTGCTGCTGATATCCAACCTACCCAGCTACCTGGCGCGGCTACTACTGTTACTGCTGCGGCTGCTGCTGCGGTTGCCCAACCTACCCAGCTACCTGGCGTGGCTACTACTGTTACTGCTGCTGCTACTGCTGCTGTTACCCAACCTACCCAGCTACCTGTCGCGGATACTACTGCTACTGCTGCTGTTACCCAAGCTACCCAGCTACCTGGCGCGGATACTACTGTTACTGCTGCTGCTACTGCTGCTGTTGCCCAACCTACCCAGCTACCTGTCGCGACTACCACTGCTACTGCTGCTGCTACTGCTACTACTGCTGATACCCAACCGACCCAGCTACCTGTCGCGACTACTACTGTTACTGCTGCTGCTACTGCTGCTGTTGCCCAACCTACCCAGCTACCTGTCTCTACTACCACTGCTACTGTTACTACTGCTGATACCCAACCTACCCAGCTACCTGTCGCGACTACTATTGTTACTGCTGCTGCTACTGCTTCTGTTTCCCAACCTACCCAGCTACCTGTCGCGACTACTACTGTTACTGCTGCTGCTACTGCTTCTGTTGCCCAACCTACCCAGCTACCTGTCGCGACTACTACTGTTACTGCTGCTGCTGCTGCTGCTGTTGCCCAACCTACCCAGCTACCTGGTGCGGATACTACTGTTACTGCTGCTGCTACTGCTGCTGTTGCTGTTACCCAACCTATACCTAGCTACCTGGCGCGGCTACTACTGCTACTACTGCTGCTGCTGCTGCTACTACTACTACTACTACTACTATTACTGCTGCTGCTGCTGCTGCTGCTACTACTACTACTACTACTACTGCTACTGCTGCTGCTGCTGCTGCTGCTGCTGCTGCTGCTATAGCTACTACTACTACTACTACTACTACTGCTGCTGCTGCTGCTGCTGCTACTGCTACTACTACTACTACTGCTGCTGCTGCTGCTGCTGCTGCTGCTGCTGCTACTACTACTACTACTACTACTGCTACTGCTGCTGCTGCTGCTGCTATAGCTACTACTACTGCTGCTGCTGCTGCTGCTGCTGCTGCTGCTGCTGCTGCTGCTGCTGCTGCTGCTGCTGCTGCATTCGCTGTGAAGTGCGCACATAAGTGCGCGTGTGATCATTGACATTGTTGGTATATTGTTGTATGGAGACTCAATTGTTCGCAAATAAATAATTCGACTACAAACACATATTTTCAAAAGAAATCGTCAGTAATTATTTTTATGAACAGATGCCGCTCGCCTAAAACATGTTCCTGCTGCATGGGAGCTTTGTTTGCTAACTGTGTTGAAAATGGAATAGCTTTACATTGGCGTTATTTAATTACCTGATCGATTTTTGCAGACTACATTTTCCGCGTGGTTTAACTCTGGATATGATGAATATTTTGAAAACAATTTGAGTGAAAGTTGTTGGTGGCTAAGCTTTCAACAACTTTCAGTCAAATTGTTTTCGAAATAGTGAGCAGATACAGAGTTATTGGTAATTGGAATTATTGTCTGATGGTCTGTATCAATCAAATAGTTAAGACAGCAAGCACGTTCAACCTCTTTTCAGTCTTTTACATGTTTCTTTCTACATATATTTATTGTCTATGTGCACGCAGCAGTAACATGGTTATCATAACGAGTGACCACTCGTGGCCAAAGGGTTTATGACCGCATGGGTATTTTTTATTACTAACGATTTTGATTTTCAATCATTACAAAATACACTTACTTAGTCTCTGTACCGGTTTAACCCTTTCATGGCGAGGCAAACCTCTGCAGTGGTCTTGAGGGAATGTCCATTTGCGGCCAAGAGACGACCATTTTGAAATTTTCAAAGAATCTAAGACGTTCACATGCCCTTCTAACTATAGACCTATCATCTTTCTAATCTGCTTTGGGAAACTATTGACATCGATTATAAATAATGGACGGAAACTTATGCGGAAAAGAATGATATTTATATCTATGAATCTCAAGCTGGCTTCAGAAAAGGGAAATCAACAGTATCTTCTCACTGTCTCTAATAAAGAGCTATACTTTTACAAAGGAAAAAGCTGTTTTGCCGCCACGTTGGTTTTAAGCAGGGATACCATACTGAATGGCGCCAGGGTTCATGATTAAGCCACTAAGACAACACATCCGGAACATATGCTAAGGGTCGCTTACAAGATGTACCAATCAATCAAACCAAATCATTCATCTCTCATAAGACAACTGAATCCGTATATTTTTGGTGCAAGACCGGTGGGCATCAAGGCGACAGCCTCTCGTCATTCCTATTTTCCATATTCTTAAGCGACAAAGTGTAACATCTGCAAGATCAGGTTATACCTGGTCTACATTTCTAAGTAAACATTGACATATATCTGTATCTTGCAGTTCTTTTATAGGTAGATGATACTGTAATTATGACAGACTCTGGAGAATCCAAGGACCCTAGATATGGTATTTCATAGTTATTGCATAGCCCGGAGACTGAATGAAAAAAATAGAAATTATGATTTCCTTCAAAGGAAAATTAAACAGATAACCAGAATTTCACACCGGGGAACATATAATTGATAGGAACCATTTCATACGTGTTACCTTCAAGTATAACTGTAATTCTTCTGCTGGTCGGATGAGAGGGATGTATAGGGTGTTAAAGAAATTAACAAAAAACCATATGTCACTAGCATAGTAGGAAGAGCTCTAAGTAATATTAGTCTCAGAATATCCATAAGAATGTTTGCTAAATTATAAATTCATCAAAGGCATACAATTCGCACACTTCAGTAAATGACCTTTCAATTTTCATGACCGAGATACAGGATTTTGATTGTGACGTCAGCTAACTAGGGACGTAATTGACTATGACGTCGGACACTTGAGTGCCAGACCAGATCCCGCCATTAATCTCACGAATGAAGCACCGTACACTGAGGATGAGGCAAACCTGAGTAACAAATCTGAGACACGACAAAGATATGTGGTGCAAATGTATGCAGAATTCTCAACACAAATTTAGTCTCGCCTGACCTGTGATTCTGAAGGGAAATGGCATATAAAAACAAATATGCGCGTGCTCCACCATATACACGTGTGGATGCACATATACACGCCAGAGTACAAATAGGTGTGCATATGCACATGTACATACCCGACCCTTCAAATCGATAGATTTAAAGAATTACCTAATATATCGCTCATCCCTATGATGATGATGATGATGATGATGATGATTATGATGATGATGTACTGTGTTCTGCTGTGGCAGTAGAGTAGAGCCATCATATAGCTTCAGTCAGTCCTTCTTCGCCTCTGACGAGTGTGTCCTGTGTTCGGTCAATATCGTTGACCTTCTCAAGGTTCATTCTTGATCTGAGTGTACCAAGTCCTGTTTTCTTGAGGTCCTTTCCTAGCACACTTAGCGGATTTATGCAATTAGGTCATCTCCTGGCTTTATATTTACTGGCTCCAAGTAGACGAATTCCAAGGCCCTCTGTGCAGCCGTGTCTTCTGCCATCCATAGCAAATATCCAAACATGGACCATCTTTGCTGGGCAACTATCCCGCACACCGGCGATGTATTACACATTTTGTATAGTACATCGTTATAAATTATGCTGTCCGGTAATCAGTGTCGAAGGATGATGTGGCCGTTTTTCCAGCTGCACGCATCCAGCGTGTCTAAAGCTACATTTGTTTTAAACAAAGTTTATTGTTTGTCTTTAAAGTAGGTGCACAGTGAGATATTTTCCTATTCGCGTTTCCCACCTGCAAACAAGTGGGAGACACACTGAAAATAAATATTCTACTGTGCTCCCACTTTAATAGCAAAAAACCCCTTTGTTTAAACCAACAGTAGTTTTAGACACGCTTGGTGCGTGCCACCGTAAAACTGCCATACCATCACGTGACATCGATTGCTGGAAATCATGATTTTCAATGAAACAATATACAACATGTGTAATACATCGCGGGTGTGCGGAATAGTCGCCAAGTAAAGCTGGTCCGTATTTGACCATGTGCTATGGATGGCAGAAGACACAGCTGCACAGAGAGCCTTGGATTTGGCTTACTGGGAGCCAGTGGATGACCTCATTGCATAAATCCACTACGCATACTAGGAAACGTCCTCAAGAAAACAGAACTCGGTACTTTTAGAGCTGCCCAGTTGTACACCATCACTGAACTATCTGCAGGTTGAGTTGCATAAACATAGTCTTTTTGTCAAATGCATCTTCAATCTACGAATCTACAGCTTCCAGAAGGTCTAGAAAGCTATGTTTACTATTGCGCAGCGTGCAGCAATGCGAAGTAGTGCAGAGCAGCGAGTCCAGGATTGTGCTTTTCCGCCATGGTTTGCCACCACGAAGTGGATCATCATTTTCTTTAGCTTCATGCTTTGTCAGTAGGTGTGTGGGCATGCGTGCGTGCGCGCGCGTGCGTGCGTGCGTGCATGTGTGTGAACTAAGTTTTGGATTCATTCTCAGATTCTCATTTTTTAGTCTGCTTGCAGCTATTGGGAGTATTTCGTCAAGGCCTCCTTTTTCTCGTCTATGAAGTCCACATCTTCGGCATATTGCATCTTTAGCGGCATACCCAGTATGGGAATGTGGTGGTGGGGTGGGGGTGGGGTGGGGTGGGGGTGGGGGAGGGTGTTCTTGCATAATTTTACCGCACATATTTCAAGTTTGCAGCCAGGAAGCAGGTGAAAAACACATGGGGATAATCCATCTATCTGTGAGGAACTGATTGATGTAACAAAATCTACATATTTCACTGTCTTAACTCGTGCTCTCAACTAGGTATTTGCAAGTAGTATCGTCTCCCTAGTTGCAGCGCATCCTTACTGCAATTGGCCTGGTGTAGTACATCTAGTATCATTGAGCATTTAATTGTGTCAAAGGCTCGTGACATGTCAATGCCCAGTTTGATGAAATTTCAGTGTTTGAGCATGACTACTGAGACAAGCATGGGTTGAGCCAATACAATGTCTGCAGCTGCGTCCAGGTTTAAAGCCACTCGGACCGGATCAAGTGAAGGCATAGATCTTGTCTCGGATGTAGCGTACGATAAACATTAGATAGGATTTTCCGTATGATGCTGAGGAGAGCAATGGAGCCAAGATTGACTGGGGGATAGTACATCGTCGATGAGATAATCGTGCATAACGGGTGAGTTGACCGTGTATGTGATCGGTTTTCAGATAATGCTTCCTGTATATTTGAGCAGTTCATTGCTCATGTCATCAAGTCCCTTTGTAAGGGCTTTGAGTGCCTTCTCAACTTCTGCTGTATCAATTGGTGTTAGTAATCGCCGGGCATAACCTGTAAATGGAGGCAAGGGCTCATCATTGTGGTCACTGAACTGTTCTTTGAACAATTCTCAGATTGTGTCCACCTTTCCATGGTCAGTGCCGAAAAACTGCCCTTCATAGTTGTGTATATTTGGTGGTGGTGAGTAGTCGGAAACTTTCAATGCTCGGGCTATCCGAAACATTGTGACAGTCATCCATGGCATGATTTCCTCTGCAAGGGAATCTGCTTGTTGAATAGGAAGATCTTTTCAGTGTTCACTCATATGGCACAGGATGTTATTGCGTTCCATGCATTAGGTGCCGTTTTCATTTTGGCCACTTTGATAGTATGTGCAATCGTAGTACTTTCCACTCTGCTCATAGTATTACTGCCACAGCGTAATCAGTATACCTGGTTCTGTTGTTGTTTTTGACAACTCTTATGGTGCTGGTAGCTGACGATTCCATACATTTGAAAATTTTGGTTAGGGCCTCATTTGGATTGGAGCTAACGCCAAGGTTATTTATTTACTACATGAGGGCTTTTTTCTTGGGGTTTTATGGTAAACAATGTGTCATGTCACATGTTGCCCGGTGATGGCATGGGTGCTTTGAAAGCCATATCTGTAGTAAATGGAACTGAGAAATGTTACCAGGGCATCTACATTGTTGTTGCCTTTTCCCTTTCCATACTATCCCCATGCTCAAGCCAAGCCCTGAATTATTATCCGGCTTGCTGAGTTTAGCCAGCTTGGAGTTAAAGTCTCTAGATACAGGAACAGTTTCCATCTGACTGGGAGAATAATGGCGGAGCGCAGTTCCCTTGCTTCCGCATAGAATGTATCTAATATTGATGGATTCTCCTTGGATTTTTCAGCAGTCGTCTTTATGCATTGGCTATGCGACAATTAGTTGTGGTACGTTTTCGCGTTGGTGTAGCCAGGTCAATGATTGCAATGTGATCACTGACATATCCAAAACTAATGACATCGTCCAAACGCCTCGGTCCGATTTATGGGGCCCCTACCCTGGTATGTGGCCAGTTTTTGCTGACATAGGCACCAACAGCTCCCAGTCAAATTACTTTCAAAACATTCAATAGACTATTTTTACAGCAAAGAATTTGTTGTTTCTGTTCTGAAATGATTAAGGCGTTCATAGGATGACATTCCTTAAGTACCTGCATTATATGTCTTATTGTTGATCTTCCCATGCTCTATAGCCCACTTAATCCTAAATAGATATATTCCATGTTTGGCTGTGGTCAGATTCAGCCAAGTATGTGCTACCTTTGGCAACCATATGCCGTTTTTCCTACCCTCGACCATTTCAGATTGCAGTTGCAATATCACCATAGGTCACGGGTTTTCGTCTTGTTGGCGATTCTCGTTACGCGGCTCACTCTTTCATATTTTTAAAAACATTAAATTTTTTTTCAAAGATACTGGAGTGATAATCGTAACTGGAATCGTTGAGAGTAAATTTTTAAGAATTTAGATTCTAATGAAAAGCATTAATGAATTGGTCAATTACCGTAAATTCTCATCGATTCTCTAACCGCGAGAATCCCCGTGGACTCTGCGTACAATATCATGGCGGGGATTGTTCTGGAAATTTTATGGATACTTCACAATAAAAAGCTTAGTTTAAAATTAGCATAATTTTGTCAAAAAATAGACTTATTTTATCTACAGAGCAGTAATACTGTACAATTCAAGATTCTATCCAAGCTTGTCTGTAGGTAAAGGCCATGGGTACAAACAGGCATTGTCAGTGACTTTGGCTTCTGGATACCAGACATTTGCGTGACCGTCGCTGTAACACAACCACACAGAGCTACTTATAGTTGACCAGGTTGCCCTCCCAGGAGACGTCCATTCTCTATAATTGTACATTGCCCAGGCTATCTCCAGGAGATTGCCATGCGATTTGGCGAGTTTGATGCATTTCTTGATGTTGCGTTTACACGAGAGTTTGTTGTTATAGATTGCGCACAGGTAGGCATGAAGGTGATAGAAACGTGGCAGAACTTCATTGATCATTTTCTTGCTGATATTCAGGGAATACATAACCTGTAATAGACAAAATAGACAATAGAAACACCCATTCAATTTGAAACTGAATTCACAGAATTTAAATTTCAAGGTAAATATGCAGGTAAGCGTTTGAAGATTTTGAAACTAGTTTGACTGGGAGTTGCTTCTGCATATGGCAAAAGCTTCTGGACAAATTAGTTTCGAAATATTCTATGGAATGTTTTCTAAATTGTAAGTTTTTCAAATCAATGCAATTCGTACACTTCGTAACAGATTTCCCTCCGATTTTCGTGACCGAGCTATCCGCCATTCTGATTGTGTATGACATAGTCAGATAATTGAGTGACAGATCGGGTTCCTACCTATAGATTACCCTGAATAAGACCCGTCTTAAGTGGCCACCTTATGGAGTAGAACCAATGGCGAGATCCGATATATCACTCAAATATTTAAAGCCATGATCAAGTACTTCACTTATTAGCTGATGTCACAATCAAAATGACGTTGGTTCATCACGGAACCGCCACGAAAGTGTCTATGATTTGTATGCCTTTAATGAATTTACGATTTACTAAACATTCTGTTGAATACATACATGCATAGTTATCTTGAAATTGGGATTCTGGGGATTCAGAATTCAAAGATCGTCTGAAATATGCTGACAAAGCCGACCTTTGCCAGAAATGGATATGGTATATAGCTAGTAATGCAGCAACAGGTTCTAGTCAAATTAGCTTTACAATATTCACCAGCGTTCCACTATAGCGGTCTTGAAATTGAGACACTAGAATTCCATGATACGGTTAAGAACATACGTCTGGATGGTCTAGAGCAGACATTTATCTCCAGAGATAAACCGTTCCAGTTTATCTATCCATCATACGACGTAATAATCAACTAAGTGACGTGCATGCTGACGTCATAATCACGACGCCATGAATGGTTCTAAATAGTCCGTCTTTAACGCTTAATAGTCCGATACATTGTACGAATTGTATGTCTTTGGTATTTAATAAACATGCTGCTGAATACTTTGAAACTAATTTGACTGGGCGGCATTGCTGCCATAAGCAGCAACACCACGCAGTCGAATTAGTTTCAAAATATTCAACAGCTTACCTGCATAGTTTTCTGAAAATTGATAGTCAGGAAGTTCAGAGATCGATCGACCCCAACATGAGCGTGATGTTGGTGGAGCTTTGATAGAGATGGGCGGGGCATAGCTAAAACTGGAAATGTCCATTCCATTACATGTGACAAGTTTGCAAGGGTAACCAGAACTATAACCATAATCTCAGCGCAACATTTCACACAATATAGAAATTGTTGTGCGAAGCTTACCAGCACAATTTCTGAATGTATTTTTTCAGCCATGTCTTTCCGGTTTTGTCGCAGTGCCTCCACCAACGATAGCATAAGAAATTCCCCTCGTCTGGCCAAAGCCTTGGCGGCAAGATAATTGTTGCAAAAGCGTGGTTCTTTAGCATGGGCAGCTTGGTACCAAAGTGAGGCGATACGCCAGTTCCGCCTCCTCGCATACCTGGAAAAGAGAACTGAAGAAATTGTCAAAACGGACTGCTGCTGCTGCTACTACTGCCACTGCTGCTGTTGCTGCCACTGTGGCTCCTGCTACTATTACCTCTACTACTACTACTGCTGCTGCTGTTTCTACTGCTACTTCTGCTACTACTACTACTACTACTACTACTACTACTACTACTACTACTACTACTACTACTACTACTACTACTGCTACTGCTACTATGTTAACCTATTAACTATTCTAGTGATTACCGTACCATATTCTGATATTGATCGGTAAAGTTATTCTGGTGTTTATATCACAAACGACGTTATGACACCAATAGTTTTCAACATCATCGGTTCCACATTGCAAGGCATTCAGCAGAAATGAGAAAGCACTAAACTAGACTATGCATAATTTAATCCAATATTCTTGTATCATGATCCATCATATCTCAGGGCATGTACTCTGATATTTTTGTCTCTTGCATGGCTTACAGTATAACCAGTAAAATCCTATAATTGCAGGATCGGAATTTCAAGACAACACTACAGGTAAGCTGCAGGTAACACTACAGATAAGCTGCTAAATAATTTGAAACAAATTCGACAGGAACCTGTTGCTGCCATAGGCAGCAACAGCTTCCAGTCAAATTTGTTTCCTAATATTCAACATAATATTTCTTACATTGTAAAAGATTTTCGTATTTGGTCTTTCGTGCTCAGAGTGTTAAAGCGTCCCCCATATGCGCAGCAGTTGTCTTTACAATTTTGAAAATATTGCAGATAAATATATTCTGATTTATTTGACATCATCTCACCATACAGCTAATGCCATGAAGAAATAATGACATGTTAATGGATCAAACTTGATATCCTCTGAACGATTCAACATCCAGCTAGCAAACACCATGGTATTCTCAAACAGTTCTACAGGGTGGCCTGGAAAATAAATCACCGATATTCTTTGTAACTAAATACACTCAAAGCTTCGTCATAAATATATAATATAACAATAAAGCACATGGTGCGATAATTATGCATCTAACTAGTCTGGAATCACTGGGGCATTTTAAAGAACATTTATTCATTGTACAATGGAGGAATCCAACTTTAGTTATGCCCCACCCATCCCTAGTAAAGCTCAAACCACATTTCGCCCGTGTTGGGATAGATCGATCCCTGCACTTCCCGAATCTCAATTAAAAAAAAAGTATACAGTTAAGCTGTTGAATATTTCGAAAACTAATTTAACTGAATGCTGATGCTGCCTATAGTGGCAACAGCACCCAGTCAAATTAGTTTCGAAATATTCAACAGCATGTTTATTAAATAACAAAGACATATAATTCGTACAACAACGCTTAGTCCGTCATCAATGATGCGTTCGTGATGAACATATCTACGTTATTCGAGACGTCATTGATTATGACGTCATCCTACACGTCACGCAGTTGATTATAACTTCATATGACTGATGGATAAACTGGAAAGGTCTATTACCACATAAATTAGCACTAGCCAATATACTAATATAATACTAGGGGAAATAAGTCATTTCAATATTAAAGATCAGTTGAAGGAATTGGACCTGTTACCCAACGTCTCTCATGAAAGTATGAATTGCATGTCTTTGGTGAATTTGCAATTTTATCTGTCGCTCTCCCTAACTTACACCCCCACCTCACCCATATCCCTCTCTCGCTCGCCATTCCTTCCTCTCTATCTATCTCACACCTCACGCATGCGCACTACTCAGTAACATTTATATTAGTTATTCTAGTTATCTCATTACGATCATTATTTTTTACTATCCGCCATCTAGATGTCTTTATTGTTTAATATGCATACATGTGTGAGAGATACGGCTATAAGATTCATGTCTTACAGGGCTCTCATTTGAACGAAAAGAATTATGTTTAAGCCAAAGCGTCACAATACGGAACTTAGCTAGATATGGGCAGGGCATACCTAAAAATTGATCTCTCTATTGCAGCATTAAGATCGTGAAATTTCCGGAGCTGAAAATATAAACATCCATGAGCATCTCTGGCATTTTAATGCATTACGTAGTGACGTACCTTACATGGTATACATACCTGCCTCCAATAAGAAATCTAGACAGCATGAATAGAACCAAGCCAGGAAATGCTTAATTGTTCCAGGATTTTCTTTGATAGCTTTTCGCAGGTGATATAATGTCTCAACACAAGCGGTGAAGCTATATGGTGGAATTAATAGAAACGTTTTAAAAACAGTAAAACATGGTAATTTCTGAATTTTTGTAGATCACATTTTCCAGGGGACATAACTCTTCACTTATTAACTAACTTGAAACCACTTTGACTGAAAGTTGTTGGTGGATAAGCTACCAGCAACTTTCAGTCAAATTGTTTGCAAAATACTCGAATACCCCTTGAAATTAATGTTCGGTGGCTTATATCAGTCAGATAGTTAATGACAGTCACAGTACTAGTATAGGCCCTCACTGCTCATTCAAGCCAGGAGGTTGGTTACTGAAAATCACTTCTTATATTACATGCAACTCATTTCTTAGATTTCAGAGCTTTATGGTCACGAAGATGGCGGGAAACTCTAACATCATCTCATAGTAGCTATTCAAGTGATATAACCTGTCAATCATAAATTATACAGTCCACTTTAAGCTTTTTTTTATAAATAAAAACTCATAATATGAAATATGCTTAAATAACACGTGTACGTCTAGTATATAGAGTGGAATTAAGCATCGATATAGTGGCATACATGTCTTATAAATACAATACAAAATGGCTTAATTATTATGAAACAAAGGGCGTCTGTTTAGAATCTTAAACGATAACAATCAAACAATTCTGTATCAAACGTTTCTGTAAAAAGCAATCACTGTCTTTGTATTTGAGCTGCAGTAGCTCTTGTATGAAAACCCTGTAAATATCCCTGATAACGCATCTTACTGGGCTGATGCTGGGCCGATACCGGGCCGATACTGAAAGTATTGGCCCAGTATAGGCCCAGCATCGGCCCAGTAGGCTGCGTTATCTGGGATCCTACTTGTCACCTGCTGAAGTAAGTTAGTCTTAATGGGTAGGCCTGTTTCTATACCTTCAAATCATATTTACATTTTTTCTTATGCACACAGATTAACATGGCTACCTAACTTTTCTTTCTTATGCACACAGATTAACATGGCTACCTAACTTTTCTTTCTTATGCACACAGATTAACATGGCTACCTAACTTTTCTTTCTTATGCACACAGATTAACATGGCTACCTAACTTTTCTATAAATAATTTCTGTTGTTTATTAATAACAACTGCGCCTACCTCATTATCCTGAGCTGTGTGTGAAATAGGGGTGGAAGGAATCGCACAGCGCCATCATACAGCTTCGACTTCACAGTAATATCACCAGCGAACTTACCTACAATAAAACAAATATATGATACACATTGTATCACTTCACTATATTTTGAATGAATAGAGGATTTGGATAATTTTCCATAAAAGAATGCGCGCAATGAAGTGGTGGGGTTAAAAGAAACATATTTGTCCAATACTCAGTCAAATTTCTTGAAATGAAAGCGACAAATCAATAGACAGGATTGACTGATGAACGATGGTTAATGGTTAACTATATATGTGGCTATTTGCCCCTTCAATGCCCCTAGAAAATGATGCATTTTGGTGCCAAAATAGTCGACTATCTAGTTAACCCTGAGCTTGTTCTATTAGAAACGTCTGAACATTCAGGTTTCAGAGTTTAAAGTCGATTCCAATACAGTCGCGTCGTGCAACAGGCACTTGGGAAGCCTGGGCGCCCCAGAATATTGACGATAAAATCGTTGTGCATTAGTTGTGCTCTTTTTATAAGGCATAATTTATGTTATTGCTTCTCTGATCATCTATTTTTCAAATTTTTTTGAGTGAAAATACTCAGACCAATCCATTGGAGACACCGGGGGTGAGAATTGTTCTAGTTGATGATGTGTGGATTATTTCATACAGAGCATATTTGGTCCAGCGCACGGACCCATTTGTGGACAAGAATTCTGCCTACATCTTCATACACAATGCATATATTTCATGTTATATATAGGGCCTAATGAAGTAGTAAACCGATCATATCGATATTTTCCTGCTTGTGGCATAATATGCCTATATACTAGAATAAGTCACAGAATTCTGCGCACGGGCATATATTGGTAACTGTTTTAAGGTTCCCGATTTTAGTACAAATCCGAGATTTTAAACATTAATGTATTGTCGAATTAGAGAGAAATTCAACCATTTCCGTGTCTTTGGCTGATATACTCAATTTGACAATTTATTAAGTTTCATCTTCGATCCACAATCTTTCGTATTGATTTGATTGCTTCACAGTCTGAATACAGTGGCTTATTCCCAATGTATTTTGTAAAGCAAAATCAAGTGTACAAAGAAATTTATCACCGTTCCTATTAAAGAAGTGTCAGGTTTTTTTTAATAACCCATCTGTTTGTCTGTCCATCCCTATATTTTCTCCAAAACCGTTTGGTGCAATTCCACTAAATTAGTTATGTCGGTTACCCATATGACTGGGTATTGCGAGATGGCATTTATATTGAGCTCCGCCCATGGAGGAAGGGGGGGGGGGTAATGCAGGTGCCTAGTTAAAAGGCTAAATTTGGTGAAAATCTGGGTATCTGTAATGGCGTGCCGTGTACTGTGCGTCTTACTTGACTTTATCCTCTTGTTTGTACTTGTGGGTATCACGGCGAGACGAAGATTTCTGACCGCTAGCAGATGGGATGCTTGTAGGGCTGATAGGCCATGGTTCTGCGGGACTTTTGTCTCGCCATCAATCAATCTTTTCTCTTGGTTTTGCTTTGATTTGAATTCTGAATAGTCCATGTTGTATTTTCTGAATACTGATTGGTTTGTAGCCATTCAGTTCACGTGTCCGAATCACCTGTCACTTTGCTTTTCTATGTGATGGTGGTTTGGTGCTATTCCTACTATTTCCCTGATTGTCTCATCTCTAATCCTGTCTCTTCTGCTCTTATTTACTGTCATTCTCAAACATCTCATTTCGGAGGTGGTGAGCTTTTTCTTGAGGCTTTAGCATATTATATAGCCAATGTCTCGCACGGATATGTAATGGTAGGTGTAAAGACGGTATCCGTCAGCTTTGCATTGGCCTCCAGATGAATATGTGTGTGCCAATGGTGTGTGCTTTCCGGATTCTGATCTCAATCTCCATGTCAAGGTTTCCGTCTTCTGATACTTCAATCCAGCCACTTGATTGAATGGCCTGCCATTGATGTGATTATTCAGCTTTTCAGGCTTTCAACTTAGTAGCTATAAATGTATGTTGATCTGGCTTGCTGACATATTGATTTTCTAAATTTAGACAACTAAATTGTTCAGGAGAAACTCAGCAAAAACATGATAATTTTGCAGGCAACCATCTGTCAATATTTATGTCTGGAAATGCAGTAGATGGCCTCTGATAGAATCCATTTGAAATAATTTTTGGTAGGGGTGGGAACATGATGAATACCCATCTGCTTGGTTTACACTATTAGTTAAACCTATTGATTTTAATATGACAAGTATGTCACCCGTACTAGTTCCCATCTGTGCCCCCCTCCCCCACCCGAATTTTGGTCTCACACCACGCCCCTGTTCCAATACGTGCACAAAGTGGGTAGGGCATAGCTAGAAATGGGCGTGGCATAATTAGAAAAGGATCCCTGTATTGAAAATGTTACGAGTCTATATTGACAATCAGGGATGATAATGACGATATTACCAGCAATGGCGGCATCTTGAAGCAGGCCCAATGTCAAGGCTACATGCGCACTTTCGCCAAATATCGCTGCCAGTAGGTGGAGATCATCAGCCGACAGTTCATCACTTTTCTCTTTGCATCTTATGGAAACGAAAATATTATTTACAGAGAATCAGCTACATAGAAGATAATAATTAATAATGAACCATTTAATGCCTAAATTTGGTCAAGAAAATTAAAAATGTGCTTATTGAATGTCCATTTGCAGGCCAAGAGAAGGCTTTTTGGAAAATTATACCACTGGAATGATTGGCTGGATAATTGAGACCAGGTTTGCCTGGCTTCGCCATGGAATGGCTAACGTAATTCTTATTAGAATTTCTTAGAAGTTGATTGTACACACACGTTTGCAATAGCAAATTCCAGACAACATTACTGTTCAACTTGTGTACGTCGATTATGAACCCAATAACCCACCAAATAGACAATAGCAAAATGGGGTGGTGGGGTGTTAACTTCATCTGATCCTGTGATAAAACGTGGCTCTATAAGGGCGACTATTCAGGTACGCTACCTTTTAAGAAGTACTTGTTCCAGTTGCAGTGCTATCTTAGTCTTGCAGTACTTCCGACACTGTTCAATGATCGCCATGTAAGCTCGCACAACCTGACATCATGAAATAAAGACTACAAAACAGGTAATGAGTCATCACCATCCTTGACTCACGCATATAGCAACAGCTTACATTTACAATACCATCTTCAATGGGATGCTAATCTCATCTCAAATGTTATACTGTACTGATAGATTATGGTTTATAGATTTCATTTCATTCACATCCTGTCACATTCCCATTTTGGTATCACAACTATCTGCTTTGTAATATCACATAAATATTGAACAGCGATCGCCACCATTTTGTCTCCTCAAGCGGCGACAGTGCGCGATGATGTCATGTTAGTGCCAATGCATTAGATTCTTTATTATGTAACACTCATCTGGTTGAATATTTTGAAATTAATTTGAATGGACGTTGTTGCTGCCTATGGCAGCAATAACTTTCAGTCCAGTTTCAAAACATTCAACAGCTTACCTGTATGATTGCTTTTATAACACAATACCAAACTATAGCTGGCACCACAATGGCTGAGCGTATATGCCGAGGCTTTTTCTGATTGGTTGAAATCATGACAGCCACCATAGGTTGTAGAAATGTCACAACATTTATCTACTAAAGCCTGACTATCTTTCTTTAGAGGGATGACATAAAGCTTAAAACTACCTGCATAGTTTGTGAATGGCAAATTAGATCACATGAATAGCCATCAAGAGATGAGATTAGTTATCCTTTAAGGACTAGATAGTATAAAATGGAACTGGCTAATGCCCTCTGATAAATTATCAATGGAATAATTTACAAGTCCCTTTTGCATGCCAATTTACCGTCACATTCTTTCAAAGATAGCGCTGTATATATGTGAATAGTATTATACAGGTAAGAAACGTATCTGTCATCAGCACCTTAAACAATGCTATTATCATTCACGATGCTGGCTAATGAGTTAATACAGCATACAGAACGTAGCCAAATCTGTTAGTAAACACAAATTTGGGGTAAGAACGATATGGCCTCTCTAATAAGAAATGCAATCTGTCATCACACAACAAATGCTGTAGCCTAAGCGACAATATTGTAGCCTGGTACCGGTTACACATAATCAATGATTTCAAGGTATATAAGCTACGGCCAATATAAAATGCCTAAATGTCTAGCAAGATAAAAAGTCTTCAGTCTACTATGTATCCGTGTGCCTACCGAGTTTGACATTTACTAGCAATAATATAGATAGAAAATAAAACATGCCCTCGAGACCTTGGCTTAGCAAGGTGACGTAAATGAAGATGTCCAGAAATATGCCAGGTTGACTTAATAAAGGGGTTCATTTCTAGCTACGCTCCACCCATTTCTAGCTAAGCTCCGCCCATTTTTGTATGTGTGTTGGCATCAATTTATACACTTTGAACTCTGAATTCCAAGAATGCCAATTTCAGGATAATAATGCAGACAGGCAGTTGAATATTTCGAAACTATTAGACTGGGGTGTGTGGCTGGCTATGGCAGCAACAGCGCCCAGTCAAATTAGTTTCAAAATATTCAACTGAATGTTTATTAAATTGTAAATTCATCAACGACATACAATTCGCACAAATGATGGACTTTTCGATGATTATGACACAACTAGATACGCCATTATGGGTGTGAAGTCAGCTAAAATGTAACACAATTGATTACTCCTGCAGATACTTCATTGTGACAGTCTGAGTTCTGACAGATCGAATCGCTCCATTACCAAAGCGCACTAAATGTTGATGAAGACATCTCTTGCTAACATACCTGATGCTGATTGCATGTCTCTGGCTTGGCCTCCAGGTACTGCTTATCAGCATAGAACAACATCTCAGCATCGTCCCCCGATAGCTTGTGTAACTCATACAGCTGGCTGTAACAATAACCGATCTCAATACTACGTGTTGTCTGCTCGTGCTGACTGAAACGATAAAACATAGTGGATGCACTCTGCCTGATGCTTGAGACAAGCCAAATTGTGACAATCATACTACTCAGAAGCAGGTGGTCTAACATACACTTTACATTGGCTGAGAAAAATATAACTAAGTTACAGTCAGTTACAGTTACAAGTTACAGTTACCCAGCCCTGCATTGGAATGATATTGCAATTGTATTTTATCAAGTGATGCCTTGCCTTTTCTCAATCCAAGACAGAAAAGCAATATTAATCAGTCAGTCAGTTGGTCAGTGAGCCGTGTGGGTAGCTGACCAACCGACTGACTGGCCGGATGACCGAACGACCTACTGTCTAATACCAATTCACCTATTCCCTTTTACACACACACACACACACACACACACACACACACACACACACACACACACACACACACACACACACATATATATATACACACACACACACACACACACACACACACACACACACACACACACACACACACACACACACAAAAACTACAAATGCACGCACACATCCACTCCTCTAACAAACCAAAGAAGCCAACCGAACCAACCCAATACATCCCAACATAACCGAGTCAACCACCCAGCTAGCCAACATACTACCTAACAGACTAGTAAATTACCACACACCTTTTCCATTTGGCAAAGGAAAACCATTTTCTTTTCAATGCTGGATGGCCGATTCTGAGTTTGCAGTTCTTGATTGCTCTTTTTGATGGCATACTTATCCCATGTAACAGCAAAGCTTTCAGTATATTCTCCTTTGCTTTAGATATAAATCCTAGACTAAAATTAATCTAGAAACAAACAAAAATGTAAAAAACATAAACAAATTTGTAACATTCAAGAGATATACATATAAATCTCGTCTATGAGATAATGGTTTCCAATCTGTAAATCAAGTATCTGACATCATAATCAAAATACACCAATTGTTAGCTGACGTCTCAAGCGTATCAAGTAGGTTCGTTACGAAAGGCACACATGTCCGACAGTAACCGAATTGCATGTTTCTGGTGAATTTACAACATACTAAACATTCTCTTGAATATTTTGAAACTAATTGGACTGGTATAGCTGTTGATCAACACCTACTTCATACACCGGTATAGTTTTCTGGAAATCGATAGTGAGGGAGTTCGGGGATAGATCCATTCCAACAGGGGCAAAGTGTGGGTGGAGCATAGCCATAGATTGGTGTGGCCTAGCTAAAACTGGATTCCTTCATTAAAAGCAATGAGTTGAATGTACATGTGCATGGATGAATCTAATCTGTCGCTCAAGTATATAACATAGCATATTATGTTACATGTAGGCTGATGTCACAATCATAGTTGACAGAAATAGGTGTCATGATGCTGGAATAATCTGCCAAGTCTACGAATTGCATGTCTTTTATTTGATGGATTTACTAGGCCCTATTTAATAAACATTCTGTTGAATATTTTGAAAACTAATTTGACTGGGCGTTGTTGCTGACATAGGCAGTGACAGCACACCACATCACCCAGGCAAATTAGTTTCAAAATATGCAAAATGTTACATGTATAGTTACCTTGAAACTGGGAGTCCAGCGATTTAGGATTCAAAAAATATATATCAATCCCGACATGTGCAAAGGATGGGCGGAGCTTATCTAGAAATAGGCATGTTGAATTTTAGAGTCTAGGAATTCTGGTTTCAAAGTTTCAAATCTAATCAAATGTGGGTTAAAAGCGGGCTGAGCCTAGCTGTAAATGGGCGAGTCTACAGTAAAAATTGATACTGAAATGGATGAACAATGCCAATGTTGTTTTTGCAAACTGATACTCTCTAACACAGCAGATACTCTCTAACACAGCAACATGTTTCAGCATTGCTTTTATAGAGCAACCGAATAATAGAACCTGTGATTTCATATCACGGTTGAAAGATGGAGACATGTATTCTTACTTCCCCCTGAAGCCTCTGTATCTTCGCCTCTATGAGAACAATGTCCTTTGTGACACCTTTATTCTGCTTGTCTTTCTCAAGTAATTCCTGGAAAACACTCTCGGCATCGTCTATCAGCGAACTCGCCTACAAAACATATAGATGAATCCACTTTTATTTAGCTATGCCTGCCCATTTATAGCTAAGGTCAGTCCACGTTTTGCACGTGTTGTGATCAATCGAACCCTGAATTCCCAGAATCCCCATATCAAGGTAACTATACAGGTAACCTGTTGAATATTTTGAAAAGATTTGACTGGGTGTTGTTGCTGCCTATGTTTCGGTCAAATGAGTTTCAAATTATTCAACAGAATGGTTATTAAGTAGTAAGGATATGCAATCCGTATACATGATAAACTTTAAAAAGTTCATGACGGACTTAGACACGTCATTTATTACGCATTTTGCTTGTGATGTCAACCCATATGTGACGTAATTCATTATGACGTTATATACTTGAGTGATTGGATTCGTCCATTACGCATACCGACTTGAGTATTGCGGTTTGGTGCCGTCTGTCTGTTTGTCTGCATGCCTGTATGTTTGTCCACAGCATATTTCCGATGTCAAAAATACTAGAATCATCAAATTTGGGACGTAGATTCATAGTGAGGCTGACTAGAGAAGTTTAAGGTCAAAGAATCAACTAGGCTTAGTCCACGGGGTCACTAAGCGCATAGGTGAATGCACATTTTTGGTCATGACTCACGAACACAAGAAGGTATAATGACCAAATTTGAGCGATACAAACATGATGTAACTGTCTGGAAGGAGTTGAAATTTCTGATCAAAATGCCAAATCTTAGGTCATAGCCATACAATCAATGAGTACATACTGGAATTCATATTTTTGGCCATAACGCAGTAGAATTCCAAAATTTGTGCCAATACAATCGCATTTTAGCTGGCTATAGAGATGAAATTGTCAGATCAAAAATGTCCCAGAGTGGCTAAGTGCATACTGGAATAGATCATTTGAAGCCATAAATCGGGAATGCAGGAGGGTAGATTAGTAGAATTATCAAACTTGACATAGCCACTCATATTTTGTCCACTAAAAATAATTCAAGCTTAATGTCAAATAGTCTATATTAGGTTACGATAAAGTGCATTCTGGAATACAGATCTATTATCAAAACTGGCGAATTCAAGAAGGTAGAATGACAAAAATTTACACATCTATTCAAATTGTAGTGGATTAAAGGCATTCTGAGTTTCACCTCAAAGTGCCAAATGTCTAGGTAATGGGGTCACCACGTGCAGTAGCAAACTGGCGTGTAAATGCGTGAGTCAGCTCCTCCTCCGAACGCAGTCTAGTCCCTCATTCAGACACTCAGTGATGTTGTCATTATAATTTTGTAACTTACATAATGTTTTGAGGCTCTACAACTACTTTCTTCCGTGAACATCCATTTCGCTTTTCGAGACATACTATATTTCTTCCTTGGTGAGATGGCAGCAACAACCCATACTCAAATTAGTTTAAACTACTCCCCATCTTAACTGTCCTTGAGATTTAGATTATCAGAATTCTAGAAATTGGCTAGAAATGGATCCTTCCATCATAGGCGCCGGAGGCGGGGGTAGGGTAGGGGTGTGGTGGACAGGGGGATACGCCCCCACTCTGCCCCACAATCATGACCATGAGGTTGATGCCTATACTCATATCCGCCCTGCCCCCACCCCTACCCCAATATTTAGTCTTCCGCGATAACAGCGCGTCATTTCATTTGTAAATCCTAAAAAGAGTCTTCTCTTGGTCTACAAGATGGCATATGCATGTTCATATTCATTAATTCATATTTAATAATTTAGTTCATATTCATCTCCAGAAATGTAGGCGACACCATCTTAGAGCAACCAGATTTCAGAAGTTTTCGGGGTGGGGGGGCCGGGAGGGGAGTGCCCCGCATCCCACACATTCATGGGAGGGGGAATAGCCCCTCCCAGGCAGAGGGGATACCCCCTCACGGGCCCACTCCAAGTTGTCCCCACGACCAAAATTTCAGACCGGCGCCGCTGCCTTCCATAATGTTAAACCTGTCTAAAGTTACCATATCAAGAGAACCATATTAAAGTAGGCTAAACATTCTCTTACTCACCTGCATTGGTTGTTCCTGTGCTAAGGCTCCAGCTGTGGCCTCCAGTAAGACATGAATCACCTTTTCAATCTCACCCGCTGTCCGCCAATGATTCGCTATTTGTGTATACAGAGACATTAGTTTGTTCAGACAGAACTGCATCTTCTTTCCTGCTATTGCACTTTCCAACGCTGCCTGGGTGATATTTATAACTGATCTGAAGAAGTGAAAGTTACATATCTCAAAGAAAATCAGCTACAAATTACTTCAACACCAATCATACAAAAATTATTAACCCGTTGCACCGCAAATTCACAGGTTTTCAATTTCAAGGTAAGCTGTTGAATATTTTGAAGTTAGTCGGACAGAAAATTGTCCAACTATTGCTATCTATTAAATAATTAAGCAATGTATTTAATCACAATCTTATGATGCTCATTGAAATGGTGGGTGGAAAATGTATAATTTCCTGCATTCTGAGCATAAACATCTACTGAATAGATTGTTGCCATTTTTAGATGGGACGTTATAGACTTCTATGGTTGCGGTCCTCTGGTACAAGGAACCAAAAATTAAATGTCTTATGTATCATATACTGGTGGGAATTTACCTGTCTGACTTCTTCAAGTCACCAGACAAATTTTCAATGGGCACTAACTTTGGACATGCTAGTCCAGCAGATAAGTGAAAGGATTGTGAACTTTATCATAAAAGCAGGAAATTTGGTACACTGCTTCTTGATGCTATGGTGGGTATTTTAAAGCTTGGCGGCATTCTGAGTATGACATGTGTTGATCTAGGCGGACATTAGAAAAATAGCCGCCAGTCATATTTTCTGTTATTAGAATTTCCCACTTAATGTTCTCTAGCGAGCACATTTACCACAAGTATTAGAAAGGCTAACATCTGAATGATTTTTGAGTGTTCATGGGATCATTTGAGATTATTTAAAGCCTTAATACTACCTGTCGAACACAAAATAACTAGCACAGAATGTTCCACGTTAATCAAAGTGGTACACCTATTAGACATGCGAAGACGCACAATTCAAAGGTAAATAGCCTCACATTGAGCATATTGCTCACAGCCACCACACATGCAGGGTTAATTCTGCCTTTACACAGCTACGCCACCATCACCAGCCTTTTGTACAATTATGTTTGATCACCACAACACATGCTGCACCAGCACGTGGTAAGTTCATTCATTTCACTTCCACTTCTCAGATTCATTTTTCCCGCATCTACCTGAAATCAGCTCGGTTAGCTAGTTGTGTCACTTTAAGCATGACTTGGCCCATACATGCCCTACCTGGTATTCTGCTTGAATATGTTGTCAGAGGGATTCCTGTGTTGGCAGTAAATTGATTATTTTTCTGCCCTTCTGTGTGAACACTATATCTGGATGAGTTTACATTCTCGCCAAAGCTTCCTCAGTCATGCATCAAGACAACTATCCACTGACTACTGGGAAGACGTTGGCTTGTCTTTGTGGCGACATAAATGAGACGTTGTCCATCGAGAACTCCCCAACAACCCTGTCCATCTCAGGTCCAGCCATCATGAATCACAGTAGAGATGCGTGATTCTCAGTAAGGTCAATTGCTCCCCCACCACCTTTCACAGAAGCATTGTTTTGTCCTTGTTTTGTTCATGGGCCTCATCCAAAAGCATCCTGGAGAATGGTTGGCATGTCTTATTCATCTAGTGAACTTGCCCTTGCAAATTGCTGCATATGTCCAGGTGTTTGTTACCTACATGTAGCACCACCATATCCCGCAGGTGAATAGCTACAGCATGTGCATAATCGTAACTATCAAGCCCATGGAAGAGTCATTCTAATTGTGTCACGGCATACATATACAAAAGGAAGTTTTCCTCATGGATGATCTGTCACAGGTCAATATGCCTAACTGTATCGTTAGAACAAGATCACTCTGTTTCATGCTCTCTCTTTGCACCAATCATATAAAGATATATCTCTATCACTTGTTTTGTATTGAGATGTTTGATACTCGATGTGTGATGCCTGGTGAAGCTTGTACAGCGCACATGCGATCACCTGGTGTGCACATTTATTTTCTATTGACGTGTGCTGCTTTAACAAATAAATCTTCTGTTCCTGCCATAGCTATGTCCACTGGCACTAGGTTCCATGCCCTCCCACTGCCATTCAAAAGATGACCAGCGCTTATGTAGTCCACCCAACAAAACAACAAATAAATCTTCCCCATATGATTCTGTCCACCGAATTTCTTTCACAAGTATAAACAACGGCTGATCATACGTAATCTCCATAATTTGTCTAAGATTTAGAAGGGCTACATCTTGTTTCATCGCTTCCATGCAATGACAAACATTGCAGGTGATTTTGAGTCATCTTGGAAGAGATGGAAAAATACACCGAATCTATCATCTGCATAGTATTAACTGTCTGAAGCAGCAACGTTATATGTATACTCTTTTTCCACTGCCCCGGTCATCAGATTGTAGATTAAATCAGGCCAGATACTTCTGGAACACGAGGCACATTCTTTATTGTAGCGATTATAGGTATGCATGAGTTTTGCAACCGCCTTCCCATGTTTGGTGATAGGGATGTGTGTTTGCTTAGTCCCCCGACTCTCAGTGTCTGTGTGTTGGAACAATGAGATGCCGCTCGCATGGAAAGATCCATGCACGCTAGTTGTTGTTGTTGGGTTTTGAGCGATATTATCGACTCCCGATGTTGTGAACACACCAATCCTAAGTGTAGGTGAACACACACCATTCCAAGATAGTCAAAGAGGGCAATTGCAGAGTTAACTAAGTCTGTAGACAAGGCATGAACACGGCCAAAGGAAACGAACAATCCCAGACTGTCGTATTCTTGAGTTTCCAAATGCACTTAGAAAGAGTAGCAATGGTGTGTCTCGTTGCTCAGAAAATCTGGTTTCTGAATACGGGTTTAGATGCCGGCATATGCAGCTATTATATATCACAAGTTGTGATACTAGTTTCCTGAATTGCAACAGATGTGTTCAATGAAAATGTTGCTAAAGCACTGAGACGGCCATGTCAACTCGATGATAATGGTGAGGCAGTGCTGTACCTCAGTCTCTGCCGATGCGTGTCACAATGAACAAAGAATATCAAGAACAAAGCCAATTACAACCATCTTTGTCCATGTTATAGAGTTCTAGACAAACTTGATTCCTACCACCGTAACCACCTCCACACAATCATTGGACATCGATGACCAGACAGCATAATTTCTAACGCTGCACAATACAAGATGTGTAACACATGGCCGGTGTCTGTAAAAGTAGCCCAGCAAAGATGGTCCATATTTGGCCATGTGCTAAGGATACCAGAATACACACACGCACAGATCCTTGGAATTTGCCCTACTTGGAGCGAGTAAATATAAAGTCAGGAGAGGACGTTTTTGTATAAATTTGTTATGTGTGCTGTGAAGTAACCTCAAGAAAAGAGGACTCGGTACACTCAGATCAAGAATGGACCTGAAGAAGCTAAGATTTTGGCTAAGAACAAGACACAGCGGTCAAAAGTGAAGCAGGACCGATTACAGCTATAGGATTTTTCTACTGAGCCACAGAATTGTAATAATGCATGGGGACAATTTTGTTAACGAAACATGGGGTCGGTTGTTTCTGCATATTAGATTGGTATTAAACATGATTAAAACACGTCTCTTGAAAACTCATTCGATGTTACTGCAGATCCTGCAACATCCCATAGATAGTTTGTTTGATGGTCCAAAGAATGTGATCAATTCTGCATAATAATCTTGGCAGGAATTATACTCAGCTAAGCCTTATGGGGTAAATAATGTAATGTCCTACTAGGAAATTGCCATTTTGATCTTCAAATTGTCTGGAAAATATCCATAGAATAATCTCAAGAATAACTATACCACCGCAAAAGTGGATATATATAGTAATCGTATTTGCCATACGATCCAGTCCGAGTTCTCTGACTCTTCCCTATGCCGCTTCTGATATGCCGGGATCAGAAACGGCATAGGGCGGAGTCAGAGAACTCGGACTACGTACGATCATGAGTCTGTGCTTGCATGCATCCATTCCCAATTTTTTGTCCGGACCATATATTCAAGGGTTTTTCACATATAGTCACCAGACTTGATACATTGATGCATCATAGCCTATAGCTGCGTCATGTATCAAAAGTATGTCGGCGTAACCTACTTTCCATGGTTCACTAAATATTATATTTTATTCTTTTCCGGGAGGTAGATTCCGGAATGTTTTGTATGCAATAACCAAACTTTGCACATGGATGCATTGTAACCTACCGGTATGTAATCTATTAAATGTTAATTTGTTTATTTAATTCACATATTTATTTAAATAACCGAAAGATGATTAGAAAAATAATATCAAAAGTAATCTTAAAATAGTATCACTAATGACACTCGGGTCATACTCCAACGATTTGCGAAGGGCCGGTTTCAGCGAAGACGGCAGTATGACCCGAGTGACCCTAGTGATACTATTTTAAGATTACCTTTGATATTATTTTTCTAATCATCTTGTGGTTATTTAAATAAATGTGTGAATTAAATAAACAAATTAACATTTTTTCTGGCATACATTTGGCCAATTGACTTGCAACAGAGAAACTGTATGGTGGCCATTTTAAATGGTCCCCAAGGTCAACAGAATGCCTCAAATCTTGAAAATTCTTCTCGTGGTGTCTAGTAATACTGTGCCAAGTTCTATGCTTTTACCATAAAGTGCACGACTCGGACCTATATTAACACCTCTCCAGTCCGTATTTTGACAACTGCTTGACTGAACGTTGTGGTTAGCCACCAACACCAGTAAAATCGTTGTCAAAATATTCAACTGCTCCAGAGTTATTGCCCATTGAAATTTTGTAGTCTGCAGAATTTCAACATGCAAGCAGTTATGATAACTCCCATCTTTCGGTATTTGTGATATGCTGTATTGTATCATACATTGCTCTCATGTCAGCCCTACATGGCCTGAGATTCTCCCAGCGCTGATCCTCTTCTCGGTCCAGCTCATCTTGAGCTCCCTCTGTTGTACCTACAATGGCAACACAGAAACACAGCTAAATCTAATTACTCTGGTTCGAAATATGTTGTGGAAACATATTTAAATTGCACGTTGCCCAAACAAATCTCAGTTACGTTTGGCCAAATCAACTAAGCAATGTGATAAACAGTGCACATAATTTCGCTAGAGAGGTCACACAGAGTGCTTAAGCGAGGATAATGATGCCTGACTAAGAGGAAATAATAATAATAGCACACTTATATGGCGCAAAACTCCACGCGAAAGGCGTGCTCTATGCGCTTACAAAACGACGAAAAATGTAAATTTTAAGTTAACAGTTTTGATGACATTGGCTCAAAAGGATGGTTTTCAGTCTGCGCTTAAACGAGGCCAATCTAGGACAGGATTTAACATCGAGTGGAAGCAAGTTCCATTCGATTGCAGAGCTGCATATGAAAATGTTTTAGACCCATAGCATGTCATACGGGTTGGAGAAACCTTTAATTCATTTTTGTTCTCAGATCTTAGTGATCGTCCAGGAATGTATGGCACTGTTAGCTCGGAAAGGTATGAAGGAGCAGTTCCTGCTCTACACTGGTACGTCAGACAAAGAATTTTGAAGCAATGAAACCTATACCGGACTATAAAATTAAAAAGCGTGTGTGCATACATGCGTGCGTGTGGGAGAGTGAGAGGAGGGAAAGGGAGAGGGAGAAAGAGAGAAAGAGAGTGGGAGGGAGGGAGGGAGGGAGAGAGAGAGAGAGAGAGAGAGAGAGAGAGCGAGAGAGAGAGAGAGAGAGAGAGAGAGAGAGAGAGAGAGAGCGAGAGAGAGAGTCAACATATAGATCGCGAGACTGAATCATAGCCCACCTTCTGACCCGAAATCTCTCATCTCTTCACATGTACTAATGGCTGCTGGAGGTAGACCAAGATAATAATATGGAATAGACTTTCTGTGTTTGTTCGCCACACCATCCAAATGTTCAGCTGCTCCCCTGTGCACGCTAACCTTCTGTGTCTGAAGAAGCATGTCAAACACGATCTCCTGTACAGTAGGATTCTTGAATCGCAGTAATTCACATATAACACCGGATTTCTTACTTAATACATTTGGACAAAAACATTTTACTTGTGAGAGACCGCTGTAGTTACTGCGATCGCTGACCAGCGAAGCCATACTGGCCACACTGGCAGTAGATGTTACCGACAAGCTGGCCTTCTCTCGACTGATGCGTACTGGTCGGTTAGCGCATTCAAACACTCCAGCTTTCATGAGTCGCTGAATTCGAAGATTTGCCCTCATATCTTTCAAGACATATGGTATCACAGCTTTGAGGGTGCTCGTATGGAATGTTATGCCTAGTACGGATGCACAGCGGACAATTAACTGGTCAGATGCCTTCAATTCATCCAGCTTAGCTATGACCATATCTGGTAGGAAATAGATCGATTTTTAATAAAAGACATCAGTGGTATACTGGCGGGATATTGGCAAAGATTCCTGGTATTTTGCATTTCCACATATCTACAAATCTAGATGTGTATCACGATCACAATGGCCTTGGCCTCAAAAGTCTGAAATGTTTGTGCTGCTCCTACTGGTTGTAGTAACTGTATGTCCATGCTTAGTTCAATTCTGAAGCAAAGACAAGATGAACTAAGCAGAAGACCCTTACTGTTAAAACTTGTATTTTATACAAATGTTACATGACCTTGAGCTTTGGCCTCAATATAATTGTGATCCATCCCCTTAATATAGTGAAGCATGTGCTCAAGTTTAGTCCCAATAGGGTGAACCAATTCCAAGATATAAGACGACATGTTCAGCTAAACCAAAAACCTCACCGTACGAATTATTTTATACCAAGGTTGCAATGATCTTTGACACCACGACTTAAATATCATTGTACTCCACCACCTTAATATACGGAAGCATGTGTCCAAGTTTAGTGTCAATATGGTAAACCGATCCTGAGATATTAGACGAGATGTTGGGTTAAGCCAAAAACTTAGCCGTAAAACCAGGCTTTTATACCAAGGTCAGGGTGACTTTGACTGTTGACATCAATATCATTGAGCTCCATCCCTGCGACATCAATATCATTGTGCTCCATCCCCGCGATACAAGGAAGGTTGTGTCCATGTTTAGTCCCAAGGGGAGGGGACTTCCCCCTCCAAGTCCCCTCCCTAATACGTGGGGTCTGGAAGAAATTTTGGAAAATTAGATGCTCTGAGAAGTTATCTCCTGTATTCTGAGTGATAATTCGTGGTTAAAATTGTTCAGGAAAATGAGAATTTTTCTCTTACAAGAGCATGAAAGGAATATTTTAGAAATCTTCCACTTGAATTACTGAATTGCTATGCCAAAATTTCAAACCAGGGCATGTAAATCGACATTTTTCAAGATCATTTCAGAAGGCCTGTCTAGTTAAGGTGTTAATGATATCACAGACTATCGCCATCAGTGATCTGCTTATGTGTTCCTCGATATTGTTGATATCAGATTTATGAGCAATAGTAATATGTAGTCAGTGGACAATGACAGTACCATAGAAATACATATGTACAGCACACGCAACACTGCGTGGCAGGTGGGGATCACGGGGGTCCACCACCAGAAATGTGGTTAAAATAGATGCTCTTAGAAGTCATCTCCTGCATTTTGAGTGATAATTCTGTGTTAAGAAATCTGCATTAGGACGATTGAAATGGTGAAGGGAGCTAAAGACATTATTAGCCCCCACAAATTATTTTAGGGGTGGCTTTAGGCCCCCACTAGCACCCCCCCCCCCAGCTCTGCCGCCACTGTACGCCTATTTCTAACTAAACCATGCCCACTTTTACCCTTTTTGGGATAGATTTATATAAATAGAATCCTTAATTCTCAGAATCCAAATTTCATTATACAGGAAACATGTCGAGTATTTTGAAATTAATTTGCCTGGGACTGTTGCTGCAACAGCTCCCAGTCGAATTAGTTTCAAAACATTTAACAGAGGGTTTAGTAAATTGTAAAGACATACAATTCGTACACTAGTGACGGAATTTCATAACGGAGCTATACGTGAATATGATTGTGATGCCAGCTAACTAGTGACGTTTAAAAAACCGAGTGATGTCATTGATTGTGACGTCAGATACTTGAGTGAAAGATTGGATCCCTCTATCACATTGCACAATTATACATTCACTGGTGAGAAATTCAGAAAGGGTGTTATTAAAACCTAGCTTTGCTTATTAAAGTTACCTTTGATAGATTCCGGAATGGGTATGTCGCTATCCCGGACTCCGGGAGCAAGAATACAAATGTTTTCTGTGACTTGTAGGTCCTCTCGATCTAAACACAGACCCCGGACCAGACTCTCCTCCACCCCATCAGAAGGACCGACTTCTTTATCCTGGCCAAGCTTAAATCAACAGAGCCGTAAAATAACATTCAATAGGATAAAAGAACACATAATCTAGAAGAGAGTACCCAAATAAGACACACATAAATATAGGATTCGAGAATGGAGTATTCCAGCATCTCAGTCAATCATATGATGTCATAATTAAGTACGTGACATATAGGATGACGTCATGAATGACATAGATAAGTTCGCCAAGAACACTTAATTGATGACGGACTAAGCGTTGTTGTACGAATTGTATGTCTTTAATATTTAATAAACATGCTATTGAATATTTTAAAAGCAATTTGACTGGGCGCTGTTGCTGTCATAGGCAGAAACAGCACCCTGTGAAATTAGTTTCAACATATTCAACAGCTTACCTGTCTGCTGAAGTTGTGCAGATTACATTTTCCATTGGATATAACTCTGGACCTGCTGAACATTTTGAAAATATTTTGACTGAAAGTTGTTGGTGGCTAAGTCACCAAGTTTCAGTCAAATTATTTTCAAACTAGTCCGCAAGCCCAGAGTTATTGTCAATTGAAATTATTGTCTGGTGGCTTGCAGCTGTCAGGCAGTTAATATTGGAATAATGTTACTTTGTAGGCGCCACCATTTTGTCTCCTTCGGATGTGATGCCATGTAGGTGCAGGAATAACAGTTTACCTACATGGCAGCTTGTACACCTCACTGCGAAACTACAATGCAACTAACGAGGTGGACGTGGGTCGATGTTTTAGTTGCGAGTCACTCGAAACTAGTGTCTGTCTGTCTGTCTGTCTGTCTGTCTGTCTGTCTGTCTGTCTGTCTGTCGGTCAGTCGAAAACCCGGACAGGGATCGGATCAAATTCTGGTTCTATGGGTATCTCCGAAACTACTGGTTCAATATTGCGCACATCTTAATACAAGAAACGGCGCGCAGTGCTACCATACACTATGATTTCAAAACTTTGAACGTTATCCGGAAAAATGTCGAAAATACAAAAATCCTGAAAGCTTTTTGTAACATGACAAAAAACTGGATGTCGAGGGTTTGCAATGAATGATTGCTCTTGTCAATATTTGTGAAATTAAAATTTCCATCTTGGTTATTGAGTGTTTGTTAAAATGCTAGAATTGGGGCAGGAGAAGAGTTTTATAGAAATGGTTCTGTACATTAGGTTTCTAGATTTATCAGCTAATGCTAAAGTATATGAATGCAGCAGCACAGCTGATCATACATACATCTATTTTGTCTCTCATGGACCTTGCTTCTGGTGTTCGCTTTTTCTCAATTTGTTCTTCTGTGTTCGGTTGGCTCAGTTCTGAATTCAGTTTCATTATTATATATCTCTGTAGGGGGGCTACAGTGATATCATGATAAATTGATTCTCCATCAATGGGTATTTTGATTATTTGGATGAGATTTCGACATGCAAGGTCTTGTAGCAGTTGTTCACACCAGTAAGGCGCGCCATTACTCTGATCGTGCAAGATCCTGCAATGGCGGTGAAGAAAGTACAATGAAGCTCAGAAATAACGTAGGATGGTTCCAAAGCTAAATAAAACATACTGTTAAATATTTTGTACTTAATTTGTTTGTTAGCCGATGCTGACAAAGGCAGCAATACCTTCCAATAAAATTAAGTTAAAATAATTCGACAGAACGTTTCATATATTGTGTTCAAAATTGTAGTAAGAAACACGCTTTTGTGTTTGTTTTGGAAACATGTTAACTTATTTATGAACTAAAAGAGACAATTTTATTCCAAAACCTGAATTTGTAAAAGTCCCAATTTAAAGGTAACTATATAAGTAAGCAGCTGAATATTTTGAAACTAATTTGACTGGGAGATGTTGCTGCCTATTGTTTCCTAATATCCAATAGATTTTTATTAAACTGTAAATTCACGAAAGACATATTTCATACACGTTTACTTTTCGACTTTGGTGACGAAATAAATTATGTCAATCTGAGTGCTACGTCACTTTAACTATGACGTATTTGATTATGACTTCAGATATTTGAGTGGAAAATCGGATCCCTACATTGACAAAAAGACATGTTTGTATACATGCATATACATGAAAAACATATCGTTAAGCAGTAGTTTATTCCCACCTGTTGATTTCTTCTGGAATTCTTGTAACATCGAGAATCTGGCATGCCAGTCCACACATATATTTCAAGTCCAGCTTGCCAAGAGATATCTTCCCAACTTCGCTGTCCTGAAAGAACTGTGCTGCCTCAGGACATACATCTTTAATGGACGTGGTTGGCCTGGCTGACATGACGGTGAAGATGCTGTTGTTGTAGCAGATGTTCCTCAAATACTGCCACGACTCGTGGTCAGCGTAGATCATATTGTCAATGATGATCACGGCGCTTCCTGTACGCTTTAATGACTGCAATGTATTTAAAACAGCTAGTTATGTGACTAAGAAATACATGTGTAATGCCATTTCATCTCAAAGTAACAATACAGGGGCCTATTTCTACCTATACCTGGCAAAATTCAAGCTAAGCTCCACCGACTCTGTATGTGTATTGGATTGGATTTATATACTTTGAAGCCTGCAGCCCCAGAATCTCACATTCAAGGTAACTAGCTAATAGTTCTCAGTAAAACTCGTTTCAAAATATTCAGCAGAATGTTATTAAAATTTCATGATAGCCATACAATTCATACAATTTAGTGAAAGACTTTGATTTTTGTGACGGAGCTACGTCATTATGATTGTGACGTCAGCTAACGGTTGATTTGATTATGACGATAGATACTTGCGTGACAAATCTGTCAGAAATGGTTGGGACATAGCAAAAAATCCAGGTTTCAGCCAAATTATTGTCAAAATATACAACAGCTTTCTCGTATGACTTTTGAAGTTGATATACTTGAACTGTTCAGAGCAATGCACCATACACGACCTATCGGCTACTGCCATGTGCTTACATCTCAAGAGTTAGCTAACGAATAATCAGTTGCGCGAACTACGATTTTGTGTCAGAATATCCAGGTCAATACATACCATAGATATCCCACATACTGGCTAGATAGCTCATGCGCATGTCCTCACTATGGGGATAGTTGTCGCGACCGCCGATGACGTAAGTTCACGAAATCACAATTGCGCATAGCGGTATTCTCTGGCTGACTGACTGGCGCAGACGATGGCAAATTTATATCGGCCTATTTTTGTCAGAAATAACATTGTATTGGCTATATTAAGCTGACCCTTTATTCAACTACGTAATAGGTTTAGTGACAAAACATATTATTTTGGACACTATACATCCGGTGAGAAAGTACTGAACAAAAATGCCGCTTTTGAGAGGGTCATAAGCGATCTAGCAAATATATACGATATCTATGGTACAGACAATAGAATCAAATAATATGGTGTCTGATATTTGAAACGAACATAGTGTTTGAACATTGCATTCTGGGTATGTTCCGCTATAATTAAAGGGGCATGAGAGTTTTAACCATAACAAAGAATGGTACTCACGGTTTCTACTAGACATCTTATGAGCGAATGCAACACGAGGCTCCACTGTGTCTTATCCTGTGTGTACATGCGAGGGGTGGTGCTACTCATCTGCCATTGGAAAAGATAACAAATAATAGAAAAACTAATTAATTTTTAAATTTTAGTTTGTTTTATCTAGCTAATTAATTAACCCCTCTTGTGTCAACTTAACCCTTTAATGGCCAAGTTGGTAAAAAATGACCGCATCAGCGATCTTGATAAATGTCCATTTGCAGGCTAAGAGAAGAATATTTTAGAAAATGTACCACTGGAATGTCATCCCAGAGGTAAATTTTCTAAAATACTCTTCTTGGTTTGTAATTGGACACTGGCTAAGCAGAAATTTGAATTTTCGTGATCATTACAGTTTTAATGAATGTTCATTTGAAGGATAACAGAAATCAAATTTTTTTTGGAAATTTTCGTTATAAATTTACAAAAATACTCTTTTTGGCTGCACAAATCAAAATTTCTTTGAAAAGTATTGGCAATTAAATGGTTAATTGAAATAAATAGTCTTTTGAGCTCTTTAATGCGCTGTACTGTTGACACAAGAAGGGTCAATGCCAATAAAATAATACAAGAAAATCTGTTCATGGTTTATACACGAACAATGCCTTGTAACCGTTTCGCAAATGTTCAAGAACACGTTGTAGTAGAAATAAACCATTTTTGATGACCCATGGATGGAATTAGGCTCATTTGTGGCTAAGGCTTTTTACATGTGTTGCAACCGATTTGAAACCTGAATTCAGAGAATCTAAATGTCAAAGTAATTATACAGGTAAGGTGTTGAATATTTCGAAACTAATTTGACTTGGGAGAGCTCCGATTTAGATTACTTTCAAAATATTCAGCAAAATGTTTATTAAATTGTAAATTTATCAGTGACGTAGGCTTGCAATTCGTGCACTAGTACTTTTCGAGTTTGACCTAATTGATCATGACGTCAGGTACTTGAGTGTCAGATCCGAATCCTCAATAATCAATTACGTCACAAGTAGACTGACGTCACAATCAAAATCCATAATGAATAACGTATCTAGATCGTCATGAACATTAAATAGCCAGTCAAGTATATTGCATGTCTTTGATTGATTTACTATTTAATAAACATTCCGTTGAATATTTTTGAAACTAATTTGACTGGGCGCCCTTTCACAATATTCAACAGCTTACGTATTGTTACTTTGAAAATGCATTTCTGAGAATTCAGGGTTCAACGTATAGCCTATAAATTGCTCCCATGATGGCCCAGCCGTGGGCGGAGCTTAGGCATAGATGGGCGGGGCATAGTTAGAAACGGCTCACTCTAAAGCTGGGAATCGTTAAGGACAATGATAGGAGCAAGATATTTATCTCCGTTGAAAGACAGGTCTCGTGAAAAAAGCCTCATATCCGGTACATGGTTAAAGACAGCCGTGGATATTAAAACATACATAGGCTAAGATAAAGAATATCTCAATTTTCTCTTTCTACGAGGGTATTGATACTTGCCATTCAGAATTTCTGCCCAAATATATGTATTTCACTTCCTTAGCTCGGGGAGAGACAGAGGCGCCGCTCGCGAGATTTGACGTTTGCCCAGATCACGAAAGCCTTACATCCAGCGAAACACTTGTATACTATAACTAATTATATATCTATAGTTGTTAAGATGGTATGTGCTAGGCCTACCTGGTAGCCTATAGGCCTATGCATGGCCCCAAATGTATATACCTGAAGTAAACCTTGTTATTATCCCATTTTAGCCTGTCTTGTGTCAATTTGTCGTTATAATGGTAACACCGCCTCTGCAGTAGTCTTGAGGTCGGTCTATTTGGAGATCAAGAGAAGACTATTTTTGAAAATTTACAACTGGAATGACTGGCTCGGTTACCGAGCCAGTAATTCAAGTTGTAATTTTTCAAAAATAGTCTTTTCTTGGCCTACAAATTGACAATGACTAAGCACAAAATTTAGATTTCCTAGACGATTTACCCTATAACCAACTCCTTAAAAATAATTTTCCTAAATTCCAGTAGTAAATTTAGAAAAACCCCAGTTCACATGGCCAGCAAATCGTCATTCACTGGGTAAATATTTGAATTTTCTTTAAAATCCTTGAAAAATTAAAGGGCTAATCGATAAAGGTAGCATTTTGAGAGCTTTGAGGCGCTGTTAACACAAGAGTGGCTAATGCATACACACCTTAAAACCAAGCATGTCTTCCAGAAGCTTGACATACTCAGAGAGATGATATTGCTCCAGATCATGCATGATGTCCACCTCCTGGTCAATCTGGTTCATGTAGCCGGCGTCCATAAGCAGCATCCTCAAGAGCAGCTTCAGAAGATGGTATGGCTTAGTCACGCTGTTCATATCCAGAGCGCATGATATGACTCTAAACAAATACAGCTAATCAATGTATTAATCCGATCTGTTATTCAAGAATATGACGTCATTATCAATCCGTCATGAAGCTGGAATGTCCGACAAGTGTACGAATTGTATGTATTTGATGGATTTACTATTTAGGCAGCAACAACACCAAGTCAAATTAGTTTCAAAATATTCAACAGATTTACACGTATAATTACTTGGAAATGGGATTTTGAGAATTCAGGGTTCAAAGCATATAAATCGACCCGACATTCGCAAAACGTGGACTGGACTTAGCTAGAAATGGGTGGGGCATAGCTAGAAATGTATCCGTCTATTGAACCAGAATGGTTGTCAATCAATCAGGTCATCGATACAATGCTAGAACTATTTTGTTGAAGATGTTGAAGTAAATTTGTCTGGGAGATGTTGCTGCCTATGACAGCGTCGAATAAACTTTAAAATATTTAACAACTTTTCTCTATAGTTATCGTGCAATTGAAGGTCCATATCGCGATTCTGCTGAAACGACAAGGTAAAATTTGCCAGATTTTACACAAACTAAGGATAGGTCGTTATCATCATCGGTAGCAGCAATAATAGCACTACAACAATGATCATCGGGACGAAGAGAAAAAACTCACCACCCGTACCATCAGTAGCAGGGTCAGCTAGTGTTGGGAATTGGTACTATTTTTGTGATCGATGATTGGTTTTATATACTAACCGATTATCAGTTAATGATCGATCATAACATTTTCTCATTTTTACCAATTCTGAACTTTTGAATGCAATAATTACTGCATGTGCATGGATATTTAACCGTAATAATTTAAGAAATAATACGTTGAATATTTTGAAACTAATTTGATTGGAAGCTGTTGCTGCCTTAGGCAGCAACAGCTTCCAGTCAAATAAGTTTCAAAATATTCAACAGGTTATTGGTACGGTGGTTTTGACGTTAGCATATACTATTTCAGTGTTGTGAAGGTTAATGTCTTAGACTATGGACTCGTATTGAGTAATACTATGTTACATTGTTGAAAAATTAAATTAAAATGGCATTGCCAAAAAAACTCATAAAATATCGTAAATTTAAAAACTTTTCAAAATCGATTTCTTAAATCATGATCGATCTGTTGGTTGGACATGCAAACCAATCAATCATCGATCAAATCGATTAATTGGAACAACACTAGGGTCAGCTACAGCATCCTTATAAACTCAAACACATTAACAACTCTTGTGTTAACTTAGCCCTTTAATGGTCAAGTTGGTAAGCAGTGATCTTGAGAAATGTCAATTTGAAGGATAAGAGAAGAGTGTTTTTGAAATTTTACCACTGGAATTACTGGCTCAGTACTGGCTCGGTTACGAAGTTTCAAAGCGATCCGATAAATGGTTAAGGAGATATCAGGCCTGAGACTAATTTTCAAGATGGCCGCCGGATTTCCGTTCATTGTCAATTTACATAGGTTTCTTCCCCAGATCTAGTCCAAAACGATTCGATAAACGGTAATGGAGTTATCATCCAGAAACCAATTTTCAAGATGGCCGCCGGTGGCTGTTGGCCATCTTCGATTTCGGATCATCGTCCATTTCGATAGGTTTCTTCCCCAGACCTAATCCAACCACCCTACAGAGTTTTCAATTCGATCCGACAAACGGTTACTGAGTTATCATCCGGACACCACTCTGTCGCCTGCATGCTCGGCCGCACGCCTGACCATATGGCGGACCGCCCACCAACTCGCCTGCCCGGATGGACGGCACCATTTATATAAAAAAAATTTAAAAACAAGAGGCCCAAGGGAACTGTGCCGCTCACCCGGAGCATCATCAATTTTTGTCAAAATTGTTGGTGGGTGGTTTAGTAGTCTTTTAAATGAGTTTATGGACATTTTTGCAAGTGTAATATGGCCGCCAAACACGCTACATTTTGATTGGCCCACGGCGCCCAGGGTGTTTTTTTGACGGATCAACTTCCATTGAACAAACTTTAATGGCCCTTAGTCCTTAATCATACCACCCAGATTTCGGCCTGATCCGTTCAACGGTTCTGGGGGTAGTTTTCGGGAAAACTAGGTCATCCAAGATGGTCGCCGAACCATTTGGTCAATCAAGTCCTCTTGAACATACTTGGCTTACCTCTTGGCCTAGATGAAGATTTCCCAAGCGGTTTCGGAGAAGAATTTTAAAGCCATTCCCTAAAATCGGCCGAAATCCAAAATGGCCGCCAGGCAAATTGGCCAATCGCATTTATTTGAACAAACTTGTATCCCTATATGCCCTAAGGATGCTTCCTGCCAAACATAATTGAAATCGGCCTAGTAGTTCTCGAGAAGACATTTTAAATTTCCCATTACTTTAGCATGGGAGCTTTTGACGACAAAATTATCCAAGATGGCCGTCAAACCGTTTATCCAACAATTTCAAAAATTGCAAATTTGAGCTCAGAATACCAAAAACCATATATAGAACCAATTTTGGCCTCAAAATCCATCAAATAAAAAATTCCAATATGGCCGCCAAACACGCTACATTCTGATTGGCCCACCACGGCCATGTTTTTTGACGGATCAACTTCCCTTGAACAAACTTTAATGGTGCTTAGTCCCTGATGATATCTCCCAAATTTTGGCCTGATCCCTTCAGCGGTTCTTGGGAAGAAGTCGTTTTTGGGAAAACTAGGTCATCCAAGATGGCCACCGAACCATTTGGTCAATCAAGTTTTCTTGAACAAACTTAGCTTAGCTCTTTCCCTAGATGATGTTTCATGAGTTTCAACCGATTTCTCAAGTGGTTTCGGAGAAGAAGATTTTTAAAGATGTTTCCTAAAATCGGCCGTAGTGCAAGATGCTTCCTGCCAAATATAATTGAAATCGGCCCGGTGGTTCTTGAGGAGAAGTCGTTTAAAGGAAAAGTTGGCGGATAGATGGATGACTGACGGACGATGGACGACAGACGAACACACAAGAGACGGTCGGCATGGCATAAGCTCACTTGGCCTCTCAGGCCAGGTGAGCTAAAAACGAAACATTTTTGTTAGACCTAGTAAGAAATATGTTGTTGACTATTTTGAAGGTAATTGGATTGGAAGACATTTCTGCTTAGGTCTATACGCTTTATTTTGTTTTTGAAACATGTTAAATTATCTTTGAGATGCACTGTAAGTTGATTAGCACAATGTTACACACATACCGAGCTCCCGTGACAAGAACCTCGTCAATAACGGCATCGAGAAACCGTGTTTTGCCCATTCCGGCGGTTCCTTCTACAATGATCAGGTGGCCTTTGTCATGATTACGGTTGCTATGACATTGTGAGTCTGCAAAGTGTGACAGCAATGTATTCATCTCACTTCTGCGTCCTGAAAAAAAATAAAAATGAAAATTGAAGATAAGATTTCGAATAAAAAATTTTTACGTTAAGTAGTGAACACACCAGAGCGATGCTACACGATACAACAGCTACCCGGCGTATTGGTGACATGTTGCTTTGTTGAAAACGACAGTGACGGGACCCTTAGTAAAAATCCTGTTGGAAAAGGGTTTATCTAAGTTGGAAGAACGTATACCCGATCCCACTGTATATTCCCATGCAATAAATAATCGAATCCCCGCCAGCTAGCTGCAGTGTTGACTCTTACGGCCTCCTATATTTGATGTTGTGCTATGTCAAACCTGACGTAACGTCATACGCATACGGAGCTACAGACTGCATCTAATCAGCCACGTATGTCTTCACATGTGATTGCTGTTTCTATGTTTGGAAATTATATTTCACAATCGTAATTAGTGAAAAAACACATGACTCAAGCTACGTGTATGGAATAACCTAAATCTCACCAAGAATTGGGTACTTTGATCGTGGTATTGTGAATGTACCCATACGGGTGACAGAGCCCTCTTTCTGTATGACGAGTTCCCGGATGGTGGCGATGTTCTTCATGCCTTTCATCTCCTTAATGGGTACGACTTCAAAAGAAGATGGTGGCATACGACTGAAGCGGAATGTCTCATCATCACATGTGATCTTCCCAGGATAGTGCATCATCAGCCGAGCGGCCATGTTAACTTTACTTCCAATCACTGTATAGAAAGAAGAAAGTTACTATTTGAACAAAAATGTCAAATAGTAAGAGTCCAGCCATGTTCAGAGGTGTTGCATATTTAGAAACTAATCTGGTTATCGCAGCAATTGCTCCCAGTCAAATTAGTTCAATATAATGTTTATTAAATTATGAATTCATCAATTCGTATACTGCGTAGTGGACTTTCGATTTTCGTGACGGAACTATACATTCTGACGGTGACGTCAGCTAACGTGTGACGTATTTGATCATGACGGCAGATACCGCACTTGACTAACCGATCGGATACTTTCATTAGCTTAAGTGTATCCCTATAGCAGGATTGATGGATACATGGACAAACAAATGGCGAAATTTCACGCTAAATAAAATCTGGAACCGGTAACAGACAAGCAGTTGCATGAATGGACACATATTTATATATTGAAAAAGTGGTTACTATACATACATCATCTATTAGAAAAACAGAAAAGTGTTAGGATAAAGAGGAGAATCAGTGTATGATCATGACGTGATGTTAAGGACCTAAAAGATGGCATTCGCCTAAGTCAAAATATTATACCACTCTGACACAGCCCACTTACCAGAATATTCGTGACGTTTGTCGTGACCCACAACACCGCAGAACGCCATACCTGTGGTCACCCCGATTGACACTAGGCTAGAAAATAAATAGAGCGAAAACATAGACGTGTTTAAGAAATATACCCCCTTCACTAGTGTTGAGAATTGGTACTATTTTTGTGATCGATGATTGGTTTTATATACTAACCGATTATCAGTTAATGATCGAACGCAACATTTTCTCATTTTTACCAATTCTGAAATTTTGAACGCAATAATTATTGCATGTTCATGGATATTTAACCTTAATAACTTAAGAAATAATATGTTGAATATTTTGAAACTAATTTGATTGGAAGCTGCTGCCTTAGGCAGCAACAGCTTCCAGTCAAATTAGTTTCAAAATATTCAACATGTTATTGGTATGGTGGTTTTGACATTAGCATACTATCTCAGTGTTGTGAAGGTTAATGTCTTAGACTATGGACTCGTATGGAATAATACTATGTTACATTGTTGAAAAATTAAATTAAAATAGCATTGCCAAAAAAGCTTCATAAAATATCGTAAATTTAAAAACAGTCAAAATCCATTTCTTAAATCATGATCGATCTGTTGGTTGGACATGCAAACCAATCAATCATCGATCAAATCGATTAATTGGAACAACACTACCCTTCACTCACCAGCAAAACACTCAAAAGACCAGACAAAGTATTGTATGCCTAAAAAATGTACAGACAGAGAATTTAATAGCGTTATTGAGGCGGCCATTCCGCAGTCAGAGCTAAGCAATACATGTAACTTTCAGAGAATTTGGTGTTATGAAAAACATGTCGAGTTTCGGAGTTTCGTTTAATATAAAAACTATCAACAGAAATGAGTAACGGCAAAGGCTTGCATTCAAGTAATTTTGAATATGTGCAAAGGTTTCAATCTGTGTGTACAATTAAATGATAACACATGGAAAACAATGTACACATGGTTAATACAGAACTATGGGTTCATTGTAAATGTATATAAATTAAGCCCTATACCTGACGTTTTTATTTTGACGCAGCTCTTTTTGAAGTTTTGCTGAACACTGTAAAGCATTCGCAGTATCATCATCATGTTTGAATCCAGGAAAGCCGAATATCACCAGGAATGAACAGCCCTAGAGAAAGAGTGAAGATGTTAATTTTCATCATGTTAAAGCGTTGTATTCATTAACCCTTACCACTCTGATGTCACTATTCTATCTTTTACTGTGTCAATAGCAAAGAAACTGGTGTACATTTTTCAACAATTTTGGTGGATGATGTTCCTGTCTATGACAAATTTGTTGAACAATGAACACCAGTTTATCTTTTAATTAAATTTAAAAATAAAAAATGTTATAAGATTGTTAAGCGTTAAAGCTTACCGGTCCCGATGCGCAACTACTATAACAATATATTCGTGCCATTTTCCCTGGTGAGTTTACTATTTTGAGTTACTCAATCGCCTATTGAGGGAAAATTGAGGGAATATTTTCTAGCTATGCCCCGCCCATTTCTAGCCAAGCTCCATTGACATTTTACTCTTGTTGGAATTGATTTATATACTTTGCACACTGAAATCCCAGAATCTAAATTCAATGGACCTTTCCATTTTTAGCCATGCCCCGCCCATCACTAGCTACGCTCCACCCACACCTCGCCGTGTTGGGATTGATCGATCCATAGGCAGCAACAGCGCCCAGTCAAATTAGTTTCAAAATATTCAACAGAATATTTATTAAATAGTAAAAGCAAACAATTTGTACAACAAAGCATAGACCGTCTTCAAATATGCGTTCGTGACGTACTTATCGACGTCATTCATGACGTCGTTCATTATGATGCCATTGTACACATCGAGCAGTTCATTATGACGTCATATGATGGGTGGGTACTTTGGAAAGGTGAATTAGCCTGGCATACCATTTTATAGTCTCTTTGCATAGCATTGATGTTTCTATGTAACAGAGAAACATCTAAAATCCGACGATACACATCAATTTTAGAGCGCCACTGTCCACTATTATCGTGTGAAAATTACATGATTGACACATGTTATTGGGCCGAATTCAGTTGTATTTAACCCGTTAACACTCATATCAGCCAAAAACGGCTTCTGCAGTGGTCTTGAGAAATGTCGATTTGCAGACTAAGAGAAGACTAGTTTTGATAATTTACCACTGGAATGACTGGCTCGATAACCGAGCCAGTCATTTCAGTGGCAACATTTTCAAAAACTGTATTCTCCTGGTTAAATGGACGCTTAAACGCTTAAATGGATATATTATATGAGAAAATTATAATTTTCTTGAACGCATTTGAGTGTTAAAGGATTAAACAATGTGAATATCACACGTGTCGACTTATAAAGAGAATGTTTATTTTACGCTTGTTCAAAGTACACAAAGCTAATGTGAAGAGTTATCACCTTGGACCCTGCTATTTATATATCTGAAACTTAGGCTCTATTCTTGCTATTGAAATTGCGAGTGTGTGTTCTGAGACTATCTAACTTATACAGGATCCATTGCCGAGTACCCACATTGGATCCTCCAGCAGGGTAACTACACATTGCAAATAATGCAAATTACATATTCCTGTGCGCTGAAGTTTCGGATCTGAAATTCGGACACGAAATTCTAAACAGCACGCCAAAAGCCACGGTTTCAAAGTGTTTCGCATATGGTGTTGCTATAATTTAAGTACATACATAAAATGATGTACATAATCAGAAAAACCCAATCAAGCAAATATTTATTCTCACAACTAAAAATAATAATTTACAATCATCAAACCTTGTCAAACATAAATATTTTATTCAGACACCCATGAACATCTCGCGACTTCTGGAAGACACTCTCAAACAGAATCTGCATGACGTAGGTAATGGACATTCCATTGTTCAGATTCAACTCCAGGTTCATGAAGATCACAGATATCTGCCTCATCTCGGACAGGTACTCCAATGGCTGACCATCATCAAGCTAAAATTAAAAATATTTAATGAAAAATTAAAAAAGAAATTTAGTACTTCATGGAAACATATTTTACTTCATCTTAACATTTTCACCGAATCGCTGCAACCAGGCCATCAATAAAGTGATCCATTTCTAGTTATGACTCGCCCATTTCTAGCTAAGCGTTTGACTTATATGTCTTAGGTGAATGGAAAATTTAAGTAAACATTATGTTGGAGAGCTTGAAACTGATTTGACTGAGCTGTTGCTGCCATAGCCATAGTCACCTTGAAATTGAAATTCTGTGAATTCACGCTTCAAAGTATTTAAATCGATACAAACACGAGTACAACGTGAACAGCATATCCAGACTTAACCCTGATGGAAAATATAATCTGCAGAAATTCAGCTGGCAGACAGTTCATCAAGGTAAATGACATCACAACATATACATACTAGAATTTAGACATACCTTTTTCAGTACTGGAGGGGCAATGTACAATCTGAGTTTGGTAGAAATTTCGCCAATTGTACTGACGGCTCTCCTCACTGTAAAAAGGCAAACAGTAACGAAATTATTACGCTCGCAGACACCAAATTGATATGGCAAGCGTTTAATAGGCATATAGCATCCTTTTTAAACCACTACTGGGGCAACAATCTTCAAATGGAGGGATCCTATCTGCCACTTAAGTATCTGCCATAAACAAAACACGGCACTTGTTAGCTGACGTCATAATGAAATGATACAGGTCCGATACAAAAGTTGCAAGGGTCTGACGGTAAGTGCCTGAACTGTATGTCTTTAGTGAGCTTACGATTTAAGAAGCATACTCTTGAATATGTTAAAACTAATTTGACAGGGAGCTGTTTCTACCATAGGATGCAACAGTTCCCTGTCAATTTAGTCTCAAATTGTTCGTCAGTTTATCATTATTGAGATCACGTGATCTGACTTCGCTAAGGGTTGCATACCTAGTCAAAGCAGATGCGTTAAACAATAGGCGTAACTTCGTATATGTGTTAATAGAACCGGAAGTGTGTTTTAAATTTGTTACATCATAACTGTGTGTTTATAGGGGGTCAGAATTTGTTATTAACAAACCTCTTCCTTTTCCTTTTTAAGCACATAATCTTCCAAAAGATTATTTCATACAACCGTGCCCTGCGGCAGACCTGATGATGTTAAAAGGTCTTTTTTGCAATTTGAAAAACGGCATTCTGTTCTTATGGGCGAGCACGACTTGCCTGCAGTGCCAGTTTGAAGGACGACAGATCAGCTGCAGATTTAATGGGCAGTGGAATGAATAAATAATATTCCAGAGACGGATGGTTGATGGCAGGAACGAATGGCGATGAGCTTCTGTAAGCGCTCTAGGGATCATGGATTTTGCTTCATGCCCTCTTGTTCTGACAACAGTTTTTTGTAGTTTTACTCTGTAGTCTGGAGCCTCTACCAAGTTATTCGCCAACTTGTACAGTAGAGTCTCTTTGTTGGCTTGCCATCTGAACTGCAGGTTCTTCCACTTGAGCTGTTCCATCATCTTTGCAATGCTGCTTTCACGCGAGTAGTTATTTGTTACAGATCTTGCGGCTCGCCTCTGGACCATGTCGATTCTCCTTGTGTGGCTTATTTGGTGTGGATCCCAGATTGACGAGGAGTACTGTAGTGGTGGTCTGACTAGTGAAGTGTAGCAGCGTAATTCGATGTTTTGGAAGCAGTCTTTGGGGCTACGAAGCAGGAATGCAAGAGCACTGTTAGCCTTTGCTGTGATGCTGCTGATGTGTTTTTCCAGTTCAGGTCATGGCTAATGGTGACCCCAATATATTTAGCTGAAACTGGCTTTCCTAGTGTGTGGCCTTGGCTCTTGTAGTTGCTCTGGATGGAGTTGTGCTTTCTTCTAATGGTGAACACAAGCCATTTTGGTGCATTGAATTCCATTAGCCATTTCTACTACCAGCTTTGGAGGCTGTCAATGCCTCGGTGGTGGGTTACAGCGGCGGCAAATGCAGTAATTATATGTGAAATCATTGTGTTATCTGTGAAGCCTCAAAGGCCCACATTGACTGATTGTGCCATGGCCTTGATGAAAATCAGGAACAGAAGGGTATCAAGTACCGTACCCTATGGCACAACCGAGGAAAGCGCAACTGGTATGGATATGAGGTTTTCTAGGACAACTTGCTATGTGCGATTCGTCTAGAGACTTAGCTTTGGTTCAGCTTCATATGCCAAGATTGTCGAGTTTTACCAGAAGACGTTGTGGGATACTTTGTCGAATGCTTTTGAGAAGTCAAGAAGCACATCATCTATTTGGCCATTTTTATCTATGGCTGATGCGAAGTCAGTTGTTACGGATAGTAGTCGTGATTCACAAGATCACTTTTTGCGAATGCGAATTGGCAGCCTGTGATGATTTTTCCAACTTCAACGTGAGATGTTATGTGTGTGTGCTCCATCAGTTTACTGCAGATAGATGTTAACGAGATAAGTCTCTAGTTGACTGGGTCATTCATGTAGCCTTTCTTTGGAATTGGAGTGACATGAGCTAGTCTCCAGTCTGATGGCATGGTACCAGCATCTAGGGATTGTTGCAATAGTGCTGCTAATGCCGGAGCTATTTTGGTTGCACGTGTTTTAGGACTCGTTTGAAAAACCATTATTGAAATACAATGATTCACTCGCTTTGACAGAGTTGATACCTATCAGCAGCCTTTCGACGATGTTCACAGTCACATTCATTGTGTCCATGGCAGGCTATCATGGTTTACCAGGTGTGGGAATATTTGATTTGTCCGCTATTCGAAAGACTGGGGCGAACTGATTTTTCAGGATTTCGACTTTAATGGCTGCCTCACTGTGTATGATCCCGGAGTGACGCAATTCCGTGGTTGTCACATTTTTATGACTTGACGAATTGCCAGAGATGTTTGTTTTTTACATAGGGGCCATCACTAATCATAAAGCCGATGCAGTCTCAGTAGGCTTTACAGTTTCCTAATTGACATTTCCACTTTATATCCCGATAGTTAGTGTGTATCTTTGTTATTTTGGGTTCTTTCGTCATCTTAATCCATCAATGTTTCTGCATCGAGAGATGTTTTAGATTGATATTTATCCAGGGAATATTATCTTGGCTGGATGCTATCTTAGATGGTATACGGTCGGCGATGTGTGGCGATGTTGTTTTGTTTTGCATCAAAATGGAATTAGAGAATTTGATTGTTTCTGTCTTCATAAGTTCTTCACTTGCGTTTTTCCAAAGTAGAATCTTGCGTTTTGGTATGTTCGTGGTGAATGGTTTGGCATGAATGCCGATAAGTGATATGACATGATAAGCGAGACCTAGTAAGACGTCTACTTTGTTGACAAGGCTGGGTGGTTTGCATCATCCCTCGTTGTCTTTTTAATCTGTTTCATACCGATGTCCTAAAATATTGAGATGAAGGGGTTATTTAGGTGACGGAGATATCGGTTGCCTTCTATGAGCTCGTTTTCCCAAATCGATGCCTGGGAGGGTGACGTCACCTCAAAGCCAATAGGCTACATTGGGATTACTCAGCATGATTGATGTGATGTAATCGCAGTGCTCTCTTTTCGCTGGAGTTTCATAATTTGGGGTTCGATATGCAGCATTGACGATTATTGGTTTTGCAATTGTGCTAGTAGCATCAGGTAGGACTTGTACAGAAATGACTTCGGCAGGGTCGTTTGTAGGTGGATTTATGGCGCTGCACACAAGGCTGATAGTTATTGCCGTTAGTATGCCACCGTATCTATCACTCAAGGTTCATTATTTAACAATCGCTTATCATTTTAACCCTTCCAGACCAGAAATGATAAGGGATATTCTGTTGAATGTTGAACTTATTTGATTGGGACTATTTGCCAGATTCCTGTAAAATTAGTTTCAAAATATTCAACAACTTTCATGTACATGTGTCTTGAAATTGAGATAATGAAATTTCAAGGGGTAACAGGTTAAGAAAGAGGTGAAATCCAAAGTCGTTAAAAATTATGGACACACTAGGCGATTTTATACACTCTATGTTGCGATAATCATAAATTTGAACAAATTTGGCAGGCGTGTATGCTCCTGCCATGCCGATTTTGGCTGCGATTTTGTACGCTGGAGTAATACGGTCATATCTGGCCTGGCAGATAAATTCGCTAGCTGCTCGACAATCAGTGTATAAATTCGCCTAGTGAGCCCACTCCAGCGATTAGTGTACAAAAACAGTGATGGCCAATCATCTGCCATGATTTTATCACATGTTACATGTCACAAAATGGCGGTCCCCATGTCCGTGCCGAGTGCGTATCCTCTTGTACGTGAGCGACTGATTTTGGAGCAATTCACATTTTCAGAGTATGTACCCATCATATGACGTCATAATCATCTACGCGGTGTGTAGAATGACATCATAATGGATGACGTCATGAATGATGTCGATAAGTACGTCACGAACGCATATTTGAAGACGGTCTATGCCTTGTTGTACACATTGTTTGCTTTTACTATTTAATAAATATTCTGTTGAATATTTTGAAACTAATTTGACTAGGCGCTGTTGCTGCCATAGGCAGCAACAGCACCCAGTCAAATTAGTTACAAAATATTCAACAGCTTCCCTGTATAGTTTTCAGGAAATTGATAGCTAGGGCATTCGGGGATCGATCAATCCAAACACGGCGAGGTGTGGGTGGAGCTTAGCTAGTGATGGGCGGGGCATAGCTAAAAATGGAAAGGTCCATTGTATGAGCGATTCACAGCGTAGAACGTATAACTTCCCCTAGTGTGTCCAACTGTTAACATGCCTATAATGCAGAACTATTCTAACAATGACAAATTTGCCCAATTCCTGCATCATTGAGCGTCTATTTTGAAAACAATATTGCTGAAAGCTGTTCCATTTTAACTTTGGCCCCAAAATTGGCATACGTCTTTGGGACCTCACGAGCAAGCGTGCACCCAAGTTTGGTGAGGATCCCTCTTGTAGAACCATCGTTATTGAATAAATGTTTATTTTGAAAGCAACGCACGTGAAAGCTGTTGCTGTTGGATTTTAGATTTTGACCCTAAAATTGGCATATGTTTAGGGACATCATAGGCATGCTTGCACCGAAGTGTGGAGCAGATCCCTCCAGTATAACAAGCAGTTTTGAAAACAATGTTGCTGAAAGCTGGTGCCTTTTAACTTTTGATCCCGAAATTGGCATACGTCTTTGGGACCACACGGGCAAGCTTGCACCTAAGCTTAGAGAAGAACCCAGATCAGAGCTTTTGAAGCACCCAGTCATTCTGCCTGCTCGACGGGCTCCTCTAACGCATGTCACATAGCCCTCTTATGCTTAGAGGGGGTGTCCTTAAATGCGCTTCGGGTTCTGATTTGCATCCGTATCCATTTCTACTCCTAGCTATATCGCCAAGGGTTGCTTAATGGCGTCTGGCAGTATAGAGCGCAAGTATTTGTAGCGATCGTTGTGGGACACAGCCTTCTCGCTCATTCGGGTGGGTGGTTTCCTTTAGGTGGTCACGTCTACAAAGTACTAATCTAATATGTATGATAGCCGTTGGACCCATAAGGCATACAGCACATATACAGGCTAAACCTCTAAACCCACTACTTTAAGCACACACATGTCTACTGCTGGCGAGCTGTAGCCACTGAAGGGCCACCAGCAGACGTCGACAGTGGCATCAACTAAATTCTTGTCTGCTTTACCGCTTCTTAACGTATACGAAAACCAGTGTACTAGATATTTCCTCGCTACATTTTGGCTCACACTTTTTGCTGATATTCCAAATTAACATAGGAAGGGCAATTCGTATCTCGTGAGATCTCCTTCGATACGAGATCGAGAAACGTATCTCGTATGCTTTGAGTAGCCATTGGCGTTGTGATTTCCACCAGAATATGGTGGTAGAGAAAATTGAAACTTAAAAGAACACGAGAGCTACCCTCTTCATACAAGACAATATTATTCCACATAAAACGAGATGACATAAAGCATATAGTAGTCTGTATGGCAAGTGGTTAACAGAAAAATAGTCCTCTGAATTCGTCGTAAAATTCAGATCTGTCGCACACAAAATGAGGTCAATAATTTGCTGACGTTGCGTAGAAGCTGATATCACACGAACCACTGGATGGATCGAGTCGATTTTAATGTCTGCGTCAAGCTCATGATACGGAGGTTAAGATGATACCAAAATCAACACGATCCACAGCGTTACGTTTACAGTCCCTACGGAGATAGATTGGGTCCCGATCTGTCCGGTCTCCGAAGTGGAGTGTGTGTAAGTCTAGTGGTTGTGATGACGTAGTAAGATGGAGGTGTATTCTCGAAGAAACCACGCCTCTATTTTTTAGATTGAGGCAGGACATCTACAAGAGATCTCCTTCCCTTCATTCTTCCTTTTTCTTTGTGACCTAGAGTGGCTAAGGCTAGTTCACGAAACCGAAGAGAGCTTTTGGCCAGTACTAGAAATTGACATAGGAAGAATATCTCGAAATGATAGCTCGTAGCACAGAAATCCGAATGCATTTTAAAAGATAGGTATACACCAACTAATATGGTAGGGTACGCTCCACTTTAGAGCACCTTCCCACATATCTCTCTCTCTCTCTCTTTCCCTCCATCCCTCCCCCACCCCTCCCTCCATCCCCTCCCTCCCTCCCTCCCTCTCTCTCTCTCTCTCTCTCTCTCTCTCTCTCTCTCTCTCTCGCCCCCTCCCTTCCTCCCACTCCCCCACCCACCCACCCGTTAATTACCGTTCTTTCCGACTAGAGAGAGAGAGAGAGAGAGAGAGAGAGAGAGAGAGAGAGAGAGAGGAGAGAGAGAGAGAGAGACGTCTAATTTTAAAACACACACATACAGTTAGAGGCAAGAGCTCATGTGTTTAAATATAAACAACGCCTAAAATAAAGTTCTCTCCACACTATGTAGGCAGCCGATGCATGCGTGAAAGGCAATTAGGTAAGACCACAATTGACGGAGCCACTAATGGAACGTTCCCGCATAATCGAATAATAATGGACCTTTCCATTTTTAGCTATTCCCCGCCCATCACTAGCTAAGCTCCACCCACACCTCGCCGTGTTGGGATTGATCGATCCCCAAATGCTCTAGCTATCAATTTCCTGAAAACTATACAGGGAAGCTGTTGAATATTTTGTAACTAATTTGACTGGGTGATGTTGCTGCCTATGACAGCAACAGCTCCCAGTCAAATTAGTTTCAAAATACTCAACAGAATATTTATTAAATAGTAAAAACAAACAATTTGTACAACAATGCATAGACCGTCTTCAAATATGCGTTCGTGACGTACTTATCGACGTCATTCATGACGTCATTCATTATGATGTCATTGTGCACATCACGCAGTTCATTATGACGTCATATGATGGGTGGGCACTCTGGAAAGGTGAATTGTGTTGTATCGCATGCTATATCGTCCTTTTTGTACATAGCCTCATTATTCCGCAGTAAATACACGCGACACTTGTTGGAAGTATAGTTAGATAATCAGACCCTGACAGCCTCCCATTTTGCCTATCATGTCCCACCCGACGACTCTGAGTCGATACTAGAATTCAACTCCGCCTCCATAAAAAGTACAAGGCCCTACCCACAAGCACTTATGAGTGTGGATGACCGCTATGGCCAACACATATTTGCATTGGGCCAGCCGAACGGCTCCCAAGCGATGACAGACACGCCCAATACCTTGAGGGGTGGCAATCTCCGTCCTCCCACGCCCATCGACAAAAACTGAAATCAATATTGTTACGAAGTCATGAAATATAAACAGTTTTGAGGGGTAATTAAGCCATCACTCTGATTGGGAATACAGTCGATATAGACCTGGACATGATTTACATGATACACATTTTACAGTCAAAATTGAAATATTAGAACACTTGCAATTTAAATGGTCAAAGTGTATCCTCTATAGAGAGATTTGACTATTATTGATCTTACGTTTTTGTACCACACTCAATCCAGAGACAGTCAACTTGCTAGTACTGGCTGTATTTGAGCTTTGATCTGGTGCAGGTTTGACAGATTTTGAGCTTCCAGACTCAGCAGCAGTGGCGATAGCCTGAAGTCTCTCGAAGTCAGCGACATTAATCTTTCCATGCACCGCCGGTGCTGGCTCTGTCTGTCGACGGGTAAACTTTCCTCCTGGGAACTCATTGATCACCCTATCATTTTGTTCTGCTACTTCAACAATTGGAACTGATGTCCGCCGTGATGGGAAATCAGAAGTTGATTTAAGTGATTTCTTTTCCATGAGTTCAGGGACGACTTCTACAGGCTGTACTCCCATTGAAAACCGCCTTCCTGTTTAACACAAGTATGTGACAAAAACCAGATATGATTTACCCCTTTGAAGGCTGAATTCCCAGAGTATCAATTCCAAAATAAGTATACAGCTAAGAATATTTTGAAACTAATTTGACAGAACCTATTGCTGCATTAGGCAGCAATATGGCAGCGATTGCTTCCAGTCAAAATATTCAACAGAATAATTGTTAAATCGTAATTGATATTTGCTATTTGTTATTTTTAAGGGTCCAAAGGGTTAACTCCTATGCGTTCTGCCATCTCAACTTTGATAAAAATTACATAACCTCTGCGTTGTTAGCGTATACGTAACTTTTTCATCTGTATTTGCTGACAGGGCCGCAGTAGTTTGAAACATCTGGCAACTGCAATCAGTTCTGCCTGCTTCTTCTTCTTCTTCTTCTTCTGTGACCACTGTTTCTTGTCCTTAGCGAGATTCCTTAGCTCCTTTGGCGTCAGTGTACCTAGTCCGGCTTCTATTAGATAGACAGGTAGCACCCTTAGCAGGTTTGTGCAGTGGTATCCTCTTCGAGCTTTGTAGATGTTGGCACCGAGTACTGAAAATTCCAAGACTTTCTGCGCAGGGGTGTCTTGTGGCATTCGCAGAACAGGGCCAAAACTAGACCATCTTTGTTGTACCACCTTCACTGCCAGTGCGACTGTATTGCACAAAGTCATAGTGTATAACGAGTCGTTGTAGGTTATACTGTCCGACCAGCGATGATGGCTTACAACACGAAGGTGTCGAAGGCGTCTGCGGTGATTGGCATCAAGCTTATCCAGAACGGCCGTAGGCGCTTGTCAGCTGCTACTGATTCAGTGATACACAGATCAATTCATACAAGCGTAGTGTTTTGTCAGGGTTATATACCCGTGATCCATGGATCCACAGTTTCCAAAATGACTGGAAGGCCATTTTTCCCATGACGCAACGTGCAGCGATATCAGAGGAACTGCACATGAGTGAACCAAGGACGTTGCCCTTCCTCCATTCCTCCGCTCCACACAGTGCGATGCCTTTGTCACTGACATCGTCTGTCGATGCTAGAAGTATGGGTAAACTCGGTCGTGGCTTCGTTCATGAAGAAATTCAAATTCTTGAGCTGTTCTGCAATGGACCTTTCCGATTATAGCTATGCCGCGCCCATCTCTAGCTAAGCTCCACCCACACATCGATCGTGTTGGGATCGATTGGACTATCAATTTCCAAATAACTACATAGGTAATCTGTTGAATATTTTGAAATTAATTTAACTGGGTGCTCTTGCTTACTAAGCCAGCAACAGTGCCCAGTCAAATTACTTTCAAAATATTCAACAGCGTGTTTATTAAATAGCAAAGAATTACAAAGACATACAAGTCATACAACGTGTCGGACTATTTGAGATTTGATGACGGTCTTTATGGAACCTTTTGTGACGTAATCGTTGTGACGTCATCATACACGCGCTGAGCTAATTATGACGTCATACGAGGTCAGATGATGGATGGATACTCTGGACAGGTGAATTGTAGCGAGAAGGTTATCCATTGGCTCGTTTTCCTCATCTATGAAGTCGACATCATCTGCATACTTCATCTCTAGTTGGAGGCCTAGTGTAGATACTGACGAGCTTGTTGGTCTTGTGTAGAGTGCTCACGCGCGGATGAGAGGGCTGAGGCAAGATAACATGTGAACAGTACGGGAGAGATTACAATATCCATATTGATCGAATGGTCTTGTATAGACAACACACACCTCAACCACCCCCACCCCCTCCTCCCCCACACCCCGCCACACACACACGCACACACACACACACACACACACACACACACACACACACACACACACACACACACACACACACACAACACACACACACACACACACACACACACACACACACACACACACACACACACACACACACACACACACACACACACACACACACACACACACACACACACACACACACACACACACACACACACACACACACACACACACACACACACACACACACACACACACACACACACACACACACACACACACACACACACAGACCGCCCACCCATCCATCACAGAATAGCACATGTAGGTCTTACGGTATGCTAAGGGAAGTAAATTCGTAAACTGGCAGAGTACTCACGTCGCTTAGGGAAGATTGGCGCCATCACAGCGTCGACTATAGGGTCTAGCCTAGTCTTCATTGACATAATCTGCAATGTATGATATATGCTAATTGTAACTTAGAGTAGGTATAAAAAGGTAATAACTATGACAATATTTGGTTACATTATTAACAAAAACAATGACAGATGGCAGATCATGACCAAAGACGCGGAATCATAATTTATGGACACACCTACCCTTTCTTGCGTGAAAATTAGACTCAAATGGGAACAGTAGTTTCCTAGATATTCAGAGATCCAGAATTGTATCCGTTCTGGGTCTGGTTTTTGAATCCAGAACAAGACTAAGGTCTGGAAATCACCGCAACAAAATTTGTTGTGTTAAAGTTTGAGCAAAATCTGATCAGCATTTTCTGAAATACAGCTCCTGCTCCAAACATACAGACAGACAACCACACGCGCCTGCTGACAGACCCGAATGCAATACTGTATCATATTATTACGGTAATTAGCGAATTTAAATACTGATTAGTTATAATTATAATTTGCACAGCGCCATATTAAGAGTACTAATGTAATGAACATATTACCTGATAGATTCCTAATTGGTGCTATCTGTTACCCGGGTGGTAAATGGGATTCGAGAATCATTACATCTAAAAGTCTCTATGAGTATGTGCGCGCGTGTGCAGGCGTGCGTGCGTGAGTGCGTGCGTGCAAGTGGATAATTCTTGGGAGCTGGTGTGAGATTTCCAGGACGTTCAGCGACGGTGTTGCTTTCAAGCCTTTAATGGCCAAATTTGGTCAAGAATATCAAAATATTTGCTTATTGAATATTCATTTACAGGCCAAGAGAAGACTATTTTTGAAAATTTACACCGTGGCTCAGTTATTGAGGCAGTCATTTCAGTGGTAAACTTTCAACAAGAGCTCCCAAGACTACGCATAATACCCCGCCATGATGGCAAACCAATGAATGAGAGCCATGATAAGATAACATTTCTCTCCTGACCTGGCTCACTCATCCTATGACGTTTCAAAATGATCCGATAAACGGTAGCCAAGTTATCCGGAAACTACTTTTCGAGATGGTCACCGGTGGCCGGTGGCCATATTGGATTTCTGCTCATCGTCAATTTCAATAGACTTCTTCATCAGAGATAGGCCAGCCATCATACGCAGTTTCAAAGTGATCTTATAAATGGGGAGTTATCTTGTGGAAACTACTCTGCCACCCGCCCGCCCGCCCAACCACCCGCCTGTAAATGCCATCACATAATACACCGCCAAGAATGAGGACAGTAACTAGTACTAGTTACCATTGGAAGAAGCGATCGGTCGATGGGCGCATGCTCCATTAATCGGATTTTCTTATTGGATTGGCTTCAATGGTACCATTACGGAAGCTCTGTGACAGATAGGCAGGTGGCCATATTGGATTTGGAATCCGAAGTTTGGCAGACCGAGTCCAGTCATCCTTTGAAGTTTCAAAATGATCCGATAAACGGTAGCCGATTTCGGCTCAGCATCAATTTCGATAGGTTTCTTCATCAGCGATAGTCCAGTTATACTACGCAGTTTCAGTGATCTGATAAACGGGGAGTTATCTTGTGGAAATCACTCTTCCGCCTGCCCGCCCGCCCGTAAAAGTCATCGCATAATACACCGCCAAGAATGAGGACGGTAACTAGTACTAGTTACCATTGGGACAGCGATCGGTCGATGGTCGTATGCTCCATTAATCAGATTTTCTTGTTGGATTGGCTTCAATGGTACCATTCCTGAAGCTCTGTGACAGATAGGCCACTGTGATTTGGGGACCATGAACATATTATGTCATGGACACTGCGTTATCTCGGCACATAAATGCTGATGATATGGCCTTGGTTATCGAAGCATGAATGGAACCCAATCCAGGGTGGTATTATGTAGACCTATAGGTACGGGATTTCATGGCATCCAGTTCGTTAGCGTTCGTTATCAGGACATAACTGATGCTAGAACATCTCGCCTCTGAGTATCACCGTTTTGTTACACGGATCGGTATGGTGTACTATTTTTAGTTGGTAACTTTGCGACAATTCATGTATCGACTTTTACGATTTAATAATGCAGGACTTAAGCCGACCTATGTCATTGGACAATTCCGCGACGTTCTCATTGAGCAATTAGAGACTTATACCTTTTGACATCTATAGGATGTATTCAACTCGCTAAAGATTGTTTCCATTAAAAGGTATTGCTGGTAAAATCGAAGATGGCCGCCATTGACCACAAAATGTTGTCTGGATAATCAAGAGAGCTGTGTATCGTACCAGACCAGTATCTTAGCTCTCCGTCGATACAGTCATTCAAATCTTATGCCTAATGTTAATGTTTTATGGACATATGGACAAGTTGGTATAAGGAGCAATGTGTTTAAAAGCGGTCCTCTGTACCAACAGTTAATTAGCTCAATATGCAATTCTACATGTCGGCCGTGAATCTTAAAATGCTAATATCTTAGCTCTCAGTCAACGTACCCTTTGAAAGCAGGTGGCTATGACGAGGTTTTATGACCATCTGATCACAGTGGTACAGGTAGCAAGATGTCTCAATCTCAGTATGCCAGTAGTTAATGTATATTAGGCCTATGCTACGAACATTCAGAACAGACACAGTTGGTATGAGCTAGTATCGATTCGAGACGTTGATTATTAAAGGAAAATTACCCTGCTAACGCAGGTTACTGGACCGGTAGTGGACCAATACGGGTTCAAAATATTCAACGATAATTATTCCACAATAAAGAATGTGTTGCATTGGCACTTCCCTTACCGGATCATGATTAGGTCCAGAACAAAGTATTCTGTCGGGGAATCTTGGTTCCATCCCTGGAATATTCTGAAAACTATGTGTTCCCTGCCTTTATGGATAGAATTGTTCCACCCCTTAAACATGACACACGGGGATGGGGCAATCGCAACACACCCAACCCTACCCATTTGTCCCGACCTCAGTATGCCACCACCGACAAATAGCATAGGTTGATTGACATACGGAATACATGTGTGATTCACCTTAACATGCTGTTTATCACCGAGATATTCGTATGTAAATCTTTCCATGTTGCATTGAGTGACAGCTAGCGGTGAGACGATGATATCACCGGATTTACATAACTGTTCTGCAAGCTTCACTTCATCCACGGCTGGTCCGCTCTCCACATAATGCCGAAATGCGCCATTTCCCACATAACTCAAACATATCTCACCAACGGATACTCCTAAAATGAAACACAAAATATGTGCATAAGATTGAGCAAATAAAATAAATATAAAAATAAAAATATGAAAATATGAATATCTGTGAGAGCATAGGCGTATATGAGATGCCATTTTCGAGGGGGCAAAAGGAATTCGTCATAGAATTATTACTTATTATTATTAAGGTGCTCGCATTTCTGTATAAGCATTAGATTTAGGAAGATGGTTACATTTGATATCAAACAATTAAAGACAAAAATATAACACATTGAACATTCTTTTCCATAGTTTTATCATATACAACTTGATTACAGTTGTAGCTTGAAATGCAGTGCTTTCTAAATTAGAACAAAAAGTACAGATCCTGCTTGTCAGCTGATATTCCGTTCCCTTAACCATGAAGGGAAAGGGTCAACACTCAGTCTGAAAGGTGGAAAACACACAGCTGCTATTCTAGGAACTTGCGTTCATAAACTTGTCGCATTTCCGTTCCATTTTCAGGAATTGTAATAAAATGTTTGATTGGAGCAAGAAAAAAAAAAATTGGAACACTGAAAATTATTTCGGGGTTTTGCCTCACTTTAAACATATATACATGCAGCCAAAGTTCTTTCTTATTAGTATAATTACTAATACATTTTCAAAGTTTAAGGACATAACCTAAGAGTGAGAATGTGATGAATTTGAGTTGAAATGTCAAACTGCGTAGTGACAAGACCATCACCCCCCCCCCCCCCCCGCCTAATAGACATGTGTGTGCGCGCAATACAGCAATATGCCTGTGCCTGACACCGCTAAACATCATTGGTTAATGGCGGCAATGATAACACAGACACAGACCATGTACCTACCGGGCAATGGTCCCATGCAAAGATTTGGACAGAAAATGAAAAATCATGGAGTACTTGGCACGATTGGCTATTGGTAACGTACCATTGACCAATGCTCCTGACGCAATGTTGTACTATGTGCTTTCCGGGGAGGGGGGGGGGGGGGCTGGGTGTTATCTCACATGCTTACTTTGCTAAATACGTTTACATTTGCCAAGTAATCTGCAAACATAGGCAGTTCATATGCCACAATATAATTATAGTGTGTAAAACACACAATTATCACTGAAATTAGACATTGAGTTTTGAGGAGCTAGGAGCGCCAACATGACCCGTGGAACACTCATCCCCTAGATTGAGGTGGACGAAAACGGTATCTCCTACCCTATTGTGGACGCGCCTGAATACCGGCAGACAGCCAGGCAGACGATCTATAGACAGGCGAACGTACAGACAAATCTAGACTCACGAGTACGTCCCATGGCTGCCAGCCTAGCGGAGAGGGACATGCCCGTGAGTCTAAGACAAATCGTGATTTTGAGAAGTTTATAGTTGACCAACAGCAGATCTGGACCCGGAGGTGAAGGCCAGATTCTATATAAGACAAGAAGAATAAGCCAGAATAACCTAGATAGCGAACTTGAAAGAAAAAGACGATAGGCCTACGTGTTGAAAAGGATCGGGAGAAAGGAAAGGCCTATGTATAACTGGATATTCTGGAAGCGATGCCAAAGCCGGAACGAAGTGAGGAAGGAAAAGTATCGAAGTTGGACGATTTGCTGAGGTGTCTAAAGATGCACTAACTCACAAATTAGTAGGCCTATACACTCATAAGTCTGTGCTGAGAGCATAGCATTAACGATTTACAAGTCGTTATGATCGGGTAGTGTTGACCACTCACTCAATATAGGATTCCACTTTCTCAGTCAACCATATGACATCATAATCAACTACGGGATGTGTAGGGTGACGTCATAATCAATTACCTAGCTCATGAATGATGACCTAGCTAGTACGAATTGTATGTCCTTACTATTTAATAAACATGCTGTTGAATATTTTGAAACTAATTTGACTGAGCGCTGCTGCTGCCATAGGTCTAGGAATCGATCGATCACAACATAGGCGAAATGTGGGTGGAGCTTGGCTATAAATTGATGGGTCATAGCTAAAACCGGATTTCTCCATTCAGCTAACTATGGCACCCGAACACAACCCAGGTTGCTACAGCGGGAACACCAGGTTCCGATGCGATGCTTATAACCATGAGGATTCGGAGATTTCATGAAAATGATCGGTAATCAGGTTGGTGTTCAGCTGAACACGAAGGACTCGTACCCATTTTAACTGTTAGCGTCACACCAATACTGGTCTGGTACGACCCACAGCTCTCTTGAATATCCAGACAACATTTAATGGCCTTTTCCACAGTGCTCCTTGGATCATCATCAGTCACCTTCCAAAGTGCCAAAATAGCATCACCTTAAATAAATAATAAATACACACAAATAATAGAGACGCCCGTCTGTGCATACCTGTCTGCGTGCGCGAGTGCGTGTGTGCGTATATATACGCGTTAACCCTTTAACACTCATATCAGCTAACACGGCTTCTGCGGTGATCTTGAGAAATGTCCGTTTGCAGACTAAGAGAAGGCTATTTTTGAAATATTACCACTGGAATCACTGGCTCGATAACCGATGCAGTCATTCCAGTGATACATTTTCAAAAATATCCTTCTGTTGGTCTGTAAATGGGCATTTTCTGTGAGAAAAGTGGAATTTTCTTGAACAAATTCAAGGATTAAAGGTTATGTGAAAACGCATTGTGACGAAGACGACATTTAATCACAAAAAAAGCATTTTAATACTTACCAGCAAATTTCAATATGTCCCCATCAGAGGCCAGAATGAACTGCACCATAGAACCGAGGTATCCATTCAGAGTGTTGGTCAACTCGTCAATGCCTTTCTTGGACAGTGATGTATATTTCTCACACAGTGATGTAAAACCTGCAATGGATATATTACATGGCACAGAGGTTACTCATCAACCTATTAACCTCACAGAGTCTTTAAGATTTTGTGATTCTAACATATTCCCAAAACATTAAAGTACTCCTTGAAATCGGGTGTGCTTTATCTGCTGGCAGTTCCTCGCCCGAGCGTTCATTTTCGGAATATAGACGGTTAAAGACATCTTCGAAGTACTATGTCAGAGGAAAGGTTTTCGGGGTTGGCTCTTACGCATTTACACTATTCTGTGGGCATTGATGTCGGAAAAGTGGTAGATGTCTTTGTAAATACACACAGACGAAGAATGTTTGAGGGATGTGTATTGTTTGATTGGAAACCTAGTCAGCCATATTAACGAGCAGATATCATCCTCAATTAAATAATACACAATAATCATGTATCACCTCCTTGATATGTTTAAATATACAAAACATTCAGCATCTTTTGATTTGTTTTAATAATGGCCAATAAAACTAACAATGCATTCATTTTCGAAGGAATAAGAATTAGGAGATTGCCCTTACTTTTACTCGTTAGAAATGAATGCAATGTTTGCTTTGTTGAGCATTAATAAAATTGTATTACTCTGCTGATGAAACATATTACCTATTTATTGACTGAAGTGAACATTGTTGCAACAGTATATCGAATTAAAAGAAAAAGAATCTAATATTTGAATGCAAAATAATGAAGCCTTTTTTACCATGCAGAACTCATGAGATTGCTTCTAAGAGCACATAATTTTCAAAATTTTCAGAGGGATATATTCAGTCAAGCTACTTCGTGGTGCCCTTTCTGGGGGGGGGGGTAGAGGGAACCCCACCCACTTGTAGTAAGGCTGGATCCGCCCTTATTTGTGTTGCATTCACCAGCCGTGAAACGTAGACTCTACATTTAATTGTAGCCTACTCGTGGATAAGACCGAATGGTATGGATTTAGCCATGATTACGCAGATTACTAGGCCAATAATAGACAATGTAGGCCAGACAATGGTCTAGTACCGTCCCAGTAAGGTGCGTTATCATGATGGAGGCTAAAAAAATCACTGATTACATCCCGATATCATTGGGATCGGCGGGCTTATTGGCATGTCTCCACCCCATAGTTGCTCACCTGAGACATCGGCAAATACCAGTACACCTTGTATATAACTCTCCCATGGCATCACGCGACTATGATTAGCATACGCTACTATATTCGGCACGTGAGATGCCAGTTGACTGAGAGATGTATTCTGTATTGGCATGTCCTTATCCTCACGCAGCTTGGTGCGCATCTGCTGAACTAAACCAAACATGATTGACAAACTGTAACACAAACACAGTTAAGATATACATATTATAACAGACCATGTGAGACGGCAGAACAATAGGCCTAGTGGCCTACCCACAATACTCATAATAATTAACAATTTAACATTTGTGGGTGTGTGCCCGAGCGAGCGAGCGAACGAACGAACGAACGAACGAACGAACGAACGAACGAACGAACGAACGAACGAATGAATGAATGAGAGGATTAATGGGTTTATTGTGTTTCGCCTAATTGAATTGGTCAAAGTACTAAATGTTATGCTAGGTCTAATTGGTAATACAACCGAGTTTGATAGCGGAGAGATTCCTCATGTCACGGCCAACCCCTTTTTATTATGAGGCACATGCGGTGGGCAACGCTGAATCTTTTGAGACTGGGCAGGGTGGAAGCCCCTGACTAATAGTAATGTAGCAGCGGCTGTCAGGTTGCCTGCCAGTTTCAGCATATCCAGACATTCCATAGCCAAGTGAAAGTAAGAGACTAGGGCAGTGGGGTCGAAGTTGTTATACCTAGTATTTGTTCCCTACTAAGCAGCAATATTTCATACTTAGTCTCTACCTGCAGTGGGTTAAATGTCTTCAACTTAATTCAACGTTACTAGTTTCAGTTCTGCATCAATCCTTTTTATCAATTTAAATCTTGATTTAATAAAACCTATGCCATCAGCGTAAATCCTACCTTGAAAAATCTAACTTGAATTCCTTCTGAATAACTACTACTACTACTACTACTACTACTACTACTACTACTACTACTACTACTACTACTACTACTACTACTACTACTACTTACTACTACTACTACTACTACTACTACTACTACTACTACTACTACTACTACTACTGTAGCGTGGATCGACCGGTCAGGTATGAACCGTCCCAGCCTGTCTTGGTATGGATCGACCGGACCAGATACGTTCCAAGCACCCCCCCATACATTTACTTAGAGTGGGGGGGGGGAAGGGTGCCTATCCTTTGAATTATTATTATTATTATTATTATTATTATTATTATTATTATTGACTTTGGGTTAAAGTTAATATTATTTGTTTTGGGTGTTTTAGTGATTTTGGTGGCTGGGTGCTATTATACCTAGTTGCTGACTGCCATGGTGATCAACTTTTGGTGCTTGGTGAAACATTCTTTTAGTATTTACTGATGATCGCATTCTTAATGTTTTGTTTAAATGACAATTGTTATGATTTGTGTGTGTAGGTTAGTCTCAGTACTACTCCATAATTGTATTGCTTGGTATGATGGTGTTTGTTGAGCTGCCTGTGTTCCGTGGTAGGCTGTGTATAGGTTATTGTGTGATCTTGTGTTATGAGAATGTATGTCTGGCTGTTTAGTAAATATATTTGAAAGGGATAAGGGTATATTGCCATTGTAGTAGTCCCTAAGAATAGTGTATAGCTGGACCCTTTTAATGTCCTCAAGTTTTAGGATTTTGTTTAATTTGAAAACATCTTGTCCCTCTGCTGTTTGGGTGAATAGTTTAAAAGATTGTTTTGTAATGATTTTAGTTTTCTTAGCTTATTTTTGTGTGTGTTAGTCCAAATAGCATTACAGTATGTTAGATGAGGGAGGATTAGTGTACAGTATAGGTCTTTTATGATATTTGGCGAAAGGTATGGCCTGAGTCTGCGTATGACACAAATATTATTTGCTACCTTAGATATAACTGTTTCTATATGCTTCTCCCAAGTTAGGTTCTTATCCAGGTATACTCCTAAAAATTTGGCATATTTGACCTCTTGAATATCCTGATTATTTATGCGAAATATAGGGAGAGCAGTTTTTCTTACTTTCGAGGATTTTGTGAAAAGTATGTAATTAGTTTTGTCAACGTTTAGGGATAGTTTAGTCACTTTAAACCAACCTGTTATTTTTTCCATTTCGCTGTTTACATTTTTGTACAGTGAGTTTATATCCACGAGGCTGCAGAAAGCAAATAAGATTAGTGATAGATGTTTACAGGAATTAGGAAGATCATTCATGTATAGTAGGAATAGCAGAGGTCCTAGAATTTAACCTTGGGGTATACCACAGATCAACTTTCCATTTTCAGATATGACACCGTTAAATTGACTGCATTGTACCCTATCATTCAAATAGCTTTCTATCCAGTCTAATGCAGTGCCTCTAATTCCATAGTAGAGTAACTTTTTTAGTAAAATTTTATGGTCAATGGTATCGAATACTTTGGAAAGGTAAAAAAAATACACCCACAGTGTGTTCATTTTTTCCCAGTGACACAGACATTCTTTCCACCATATCTACAATGGCAAGCATTGTGGAATGCTTTTCTTTGAAACCATACTGAGATCGGAAGACAATAGAGTTTTTATTAAGATACTTAATTATTCTGTTGTAGTATAGTTTTTCTAGGAGTGGAAGTACTGAGACCGGTCTATAATTAGTAAAGTTAGACGAGTCTTTAGCTTTGTATATAGGGGTTACCCGTGCCCTCTTTAGTCGAGATGGAAATATGCCCTGTGTCAGCGACAAATTGCAAATGTGATTTAGAGGAGTTAGTATCTCAGTAACGCAGTTTTTCCATTTGAAGTTGTCAATACCTGCACCTTTAGTAGAATTAATTTGCATTAAGATCCTGTAGATTTCTTCATTGTCTGATGGGAATAAAGAAACTGAGCACTGGTAGCTGCCTGTCAGGTAACCTGTATGCATTTATTCAAGTTAAGTTGAATCTTTTTCGATAGCTCGGGCCCAATATTAATAAAATATTCATTGAATTTGTCTGCTATTTCATTTTTGTCTATTATGATGTTATTTTCATAGATAAACCGTGATATTTCAGAATCTCTTTTTTGCTTATTCAGTAATGCTTTAATTAATTTCCAAGTTTCTTTTATATTGTCTTTTTGGTCATCAAATGTATTATGATAATAATTAATTTTTGCTCTCCTGATTATTTGGTTCAATCTGTTGCGATATTTCTTGAATTGTGAATCGTTATGCTTTGTCAGACATTTAATGAAAGCAAAGTGTAGCTTATTCTGTTTGTGGCAGGCAGCTACCAGTCCTCTTGTCAGCCATGGCTTAGTTGGGTTTGGCTTAAATCTTTTCACATTGTAAATATGGGATTTATGGATTAGCTACCCGCGAACCCCACCGGCTACCTGTTGGTACCCGGGTAAATATTTGCAGATGACCTATTGACACTGTGTACATCAGATATGTTTTACGTCACGTCCTCAGTCATGAATATTCATAACATCGTCATCACAATATGTCACTAGCTATGGGACCAACTTTTACGGTCGCTATAGACAGTGGATAGTTATAAGTACATCATCGATAATAGGGCCAATTTATTGTGTCGCTATTGCCAGTAAGCATAGTGGTATATTATTAATAGGTCGGTATGACATGATGAGTGGTGTAGAACCTTTTATGTAGTGTTTATTTATATCTTTATCGGGATATCCGATTACGCCACTGATATTTATGGTAGCCCTATTGCTTACTGAAGGTATACATTTTATATTGTATGTTAGTATTTAGAGGATTTCTAATTGATGATTATGATCCCTGGTGATGGATAAATTAGTTTGGCCATGTTTGATTTACGTCTGACTAAGATTGGTTGCTACAATCAATCTAGTTTTGTCATTTCCATAAATTAGGATTTACACGGATAAATTAGGTGATTATACAACCCACGTAAAGTCATAATCGGTCATAATCATTTATAGGAATCGAACTGAATCTTTAACCCTTGTAATAGGTAGAAACTGGTTCTGCCACTTTAGTTCAAGTTATAGATAACGTGATAGTAAGACGCTGTTGGATCAAGACCAGGAAGCATCATAGGATGATTTCTGGATGTTTAATGCAACAAGGTCTTACAAGATGGTTAATTAAAATGGATACTTACGTGATTCGAAGAATCAAGTCAGATAGCCGAAATAGTGTACATGGATCCAGTTCTATGATTCAGCACTGCGTGGAAGTCCCGAGATGTACGTGGTGTAGGAGTATTTCTGGTAAATAACCAGAATGTACATGACAGGTCAAAGAGCACCTAGGCCTACGCCATGACATCTCATAACCATTAATCACCGTGTCCAAATAGAATGCACTAACGATAAGGTAATCCCAATAGGTTGATACTTGAATGGTTAACGCTCTTTTCACAACAGAACAATGAGTAATTGGGACGTGAGTATGCAAGGAATGGATGCTTGACGAGTCTTGTCAAAACAGATTTGTATATGTTATCTGTCAAGATGCATCACTTGCATACCAGTCTTGACCGGTTGAGTCCGACCATCCTTTGAGCGTGGGCAAGAGAGTGTTAACCAATCAAAGTGGTTAGATTTTTTAAATCACCAGGGAATCCCTCTAAGTACGTCATCACGACGACGTCATGCTCGAATCCACTTTTATTGTATATAAGGACGAGCATGATGTCAAAATCTTTAATCTTCCGATTGCGCTGTTCCAGAGCAGTTTTACTCTGATAGCAGTTTAACATCAGCAATTGTTATTCACTTTAAAGTTAGAATCGCTGTTAGGAATTAGATTTAGTTTAGCCGAAATTGTTATAAAGTATTACTGAATTATTGTAGCCTGCAATACAACTTTGATTTACATTACATTTAATAAAGTTTAGTTATATATTATTAAATTTGCAAGCGTGTTAAGTGTCATTTATAAGAAGATCATCAGAGAAAGGAAGACCACCTTTCCCAAACTCCAAAGACCCGACCACAGAAAATCGTGAGTGATAGTTAGTAGACTAGAATAGAATCGATAGAAGACACATATACAACCAAATTTTTCATTGGCGACCACGACGAGACTGACATCTTCACGACGATCATCGTACGACGACATCACACAGAAACACAGTGAGTACTAGTATATGGAGTGAGTCGCTGAGGCGAAGAACTCATTACAATGTTATGCCACCCTCATCGACGGCTACTTTGAAAGCATATTAGACTCAGACCGCATCACATTTTCCGCACACACAGAATATAAATCAGACAGTGCTATTAAGATCACACTAGAAGTACCCAACTGCCACGGTGAACATCCGGATCAACCATCAGGTACGATATCCCAGATTAATGTAACTATTTACTTCGCATGAAGCCTGCTATCAGTACTATAGACGCAAATAGAAGCCCGTTTTCACGAGATCACTTCCACCAGTGGAGATGGCTCAATCCCGAATGCCGACTTAAGAGACCAGAATGGAGTCTCCAAGCATGCTATTCCAGGCATTTAACCAGATGACGCTGGACCTCAAAGAAAGCCTTAATCGTTTCACAACGTCATCTCTAGACGGAGAGTCACAGAGGATCAAGCGCGAGATGCTCCATGATCACGTTCGCTACATCATGCCGTGCTATGGCCATATTCCAGCCGAGGTACGTGAATATCTAGAGGCATGCCAATTTGCATTGGATTCTATGAAACCCGGACAAGCAGACGATTCCACCTATATTGTCAGTTGGACGACCCGGGGACAACTTCATAGAGGCAGACACAACACCCCAGACCGACCCAACAGCAACGACCACCTCAAGCTCAATGACAGGAGCCACAACAGTCTCAACCACAACACCAATGACGTCCACAGTTTAGACCGGTATATAAACGTCATCATGACAAAGAACCACAAGAATCAAGAAAGCGACCAGCACGTCAGCATGACCACATGTTTGACAGCAAATGCTGGAAGTGCGGTGCAGCTGACCACATGGAAAGCCGCTGCCCCTACTATAACATGCCGGTGGCAAATATGGAAGTGGATGCCATGACAACACCAACCTGGGGTTCCAGAAACACCAGAAGAGATATCCAGAACCCTTTAGATGACCGACCCTACAAAGACCAAGACGGCTTCATCCTGACCGGCGAGAACACTGACGCCTATGGAGAAGTGGTTTGTGGCAGTGACCACAATATGCAGAGTGCATGCCACAATCACTACGGGAGCAGCCGGAGACGCTCGTACACAGAAGCCATGTCTGGTGGCCCACGCGGCGACTGGTTAAACAGCAACGGAGGGAGCCTGCGACCGACCGGTTCCTGGTCCGACTATTATTGAGTGAGACGATGGGTCGCAGCAACACAGTTGATACCGGTAAGCATAGTATAGATATTCTTATCGATACTGGTGCCAGTACATCGCTTATTAGGAGCGATATTGGGAAGACCTTAATAGGCGCCTGACCCTTAAGGAAGGCGCAGGTCTTATTAGCTGTAAATGGTTCACCCATTGACATTTTAGGCGAAACTGAGGTCAAGTTTCAAGCTGCATGGCTAATTCCCGTCATGATTGTTAGGAAAATGCGTCATCAGGGATTACTCGGGGCCGATGCTTTACACATGGGTGGAGCAGTCATTAATTACACAAAGGCAGAAATGGAATGGTTCGGTAAAACATACAAAGAATACATTCCCTATAGGCACCGGAATGATTACTATGCTGAGGCCAGTATCACTGAGATAACCGGTAGCAAAGTTATCGACGATGTTCTTAAGGAATACGCTGATATCTTTGATACCGCTCGTCCGAAAGAACTGGGTAGGAATCCTCTTGTGGAGTGTACGCTCCCTACCACTTGTTATCCAATTAGACAATGTGCTTACAGGTTACCGTTGACCAAACAGCATGTTGTGGAGGAGCAAGTCAAGGAGATGCTGGATGCAGGCGTCATAAGGCCTTCATCATCTCCTTGGGCATCTCCCATCACTCTAGTTCCCAAGAAGGATGGAACGACTCAATTTTGTATAGACTACCATCGTCTTAATGAGGCAGTACCTAGAGACAATTTTCCGTTGCCCAATATTTCGGATATTTTCGATAGTATGCTGGGGGCAACTCTGTTTTCTACAATGGATTTGAAGTCTGGGTATTGGCAGATTCCAATGGCAGCCAAGGACATTGAGAAGACAGCGTTTGTGTGCCCCGCTGGGCAGTTTGAGTGGCACTGTATGCCCTTTGGTTTTAGAAATAGTGGGGCGGTTTTCCAACGCACCATGAATGTGGTTTTCCGTGGATATGTAGGTAAGTTCATCCATGTGTTTGTCGATGACATTGTGGTATACTCTAGAAGTCATAGGGAACATGCTCATCATCTGGATTTGGTGATGAAGAGATTGCGTGAACACAACCTCCAGTTGAAGCATAAGATGTGATTTTGCTAGTAAGCCGGTGGATCTGCTTGGTTATCACATCTCTGCGGCTGGTATCTCACCCCAGGTACAAAAGGTTAAAGTCACTCGTGAGATGGCACCTCCGCAGGATGTAGCAGGAGTCAGGACCATTCTAGGCGCAACTGGTTATTACAGGTCATGCGTACCGGGTTACGCAGAGATAGTCAGGTCCCTAATAGATCTGATGAAGAAGTACGGACAGTTTGAATGGGGTAAAGAACAGCAGGTAGCATTGGACAGGTTAAAGAACCTGCTATGCAGTGAAAATGTGCTAGCCTATCCTGATCTGAAGAAGCCCTATCGTCTGTACACCGACGCATCTTTCTTTGGAAATCCTTGAGAAAGGATGTCATCAAAATGTTAGACCATTGTACCACCTGCCAAGTTAATCGATGTGTTAACACACGTCCGAGGTATACTGAGATGCCTATGGCCAAGTATCCTGGACAAATTATCAGTATGGATTTGGTAGGACCCTTTGTCAAATCCACCAAAGGTAATCGGTACATTTTGACCATTGTTGACCATTGCTCTGCGTGGGCCGAAGCATATCCTATTCCTTGCAAGAGAGTGGAGGAGGTTAAAGACAAGTTCTTTAATGAGTATTGTGCGAGGCATGGCATGCCCGAGATCCTGATAACAGATCAGGGTGGCGAGTTCAATGAGCGTGAACTGAAAGGCCTGTACAAAGACTATGGGATCGACCATCGCAGATCTAGTCCATACCACCCCCAGACCAATGGTAAAACTGAGAGGTTTAACCATACCCTCAATGACCTAATTCAGAAAGGGGTAAACAACCAAGCTAGGTCTTGGGAAGATGAATTAGGTTCCACACTGTTAGCTTATCGAAATACTCATCATGCGGCAATGGGTTACACCCCATTTTATCTTACGCATGGCAGGCATGGCCAATAATTGCCAATGGCGATGCCTGTGGACGGATTTCAGGATTTGGGTGACCGTCTCACTGGCCTAAATAATGTGTTGGTGCGAGCTCGGGCAAATACTGAACGTTCTCAGGGGTATCATCATGAGGTCATCAATAAGAGAGCCAATGCCACGGAGTTTAAGGTGGGCGACTCTGTTGTTGTGGTGGCTAATGAGCCGATGAAGCTAACAACATGTATTGACCCAGAATATGAGGTCTACAAGATTAATGGCCCAGTGGCTCATATACGACATCAGAGATCTGGTGAAACCAGAGTCCTGAATGTGTGTAAGCTCCGGATTGTCGATCCTGAACTGTGTTGGGACAATATCCGGGAGCGACCGATCAGGAAACCTGATAAAGGTACCGTGGTTGGTCATCCAGAGTTAGAGAAGTTGGTTCGATTCCATAATGAATCACCACTCCCTATCCTAGTTCCCGAGGGAACAGCCGGTCCTTCAGGTATTTCACATCATCCTAACTGGGTGGGGAAACCAGATCAGATGGTCGTAGATCCCAGGATAATAGAACCAATGGTAACTCAACCCATTGTTACATCAGTTTCTGATGTAGAGATGACTAATGAGCATGAGTCAGTAACGGATGAACTTATGCCCGATGACACATCCGAGATGAGCATGGATGATGACAGAAATGACAGATTAGCGCATATTTTTGGCAGAGCTCCAAATTCTGGTCACAATTTTCGGAAACGCAAGCATAGACCTGAATATTTTAGTCATACGCGCCGGAAAATCCCACGCATTGGCATAGTCAATATTCCGATGACTGATGCACAATTCCATCGCTATATAACAGCGGTCATCAACGGTCACATCTCACTCACCGCTCGGTAGTTATCCGATAAGCTTTATTCCTTACGGTTCGCAAAGTATAGTATCTACCACAATGTATTCGATTATAATACGTGCCATATTTTTAATATTTAGTGTTTACATTTGTATCAGTGAAACAACATCGCCTGATATTCAGAAAATTAAAAACGGAGTGTTACTCACCCAACATGTTCCGATATCACTTACTCGTGCAGAATGGACTGTTTTGATGTCTATTTCGGCTCCTCTGTTACCTAATGAGATTGGCAAACAGGTGAAGCTTATACAGAATACTATTGCAATTGCTCGAGAAAAGAAATTATTATCTAGTCACGACATGTGGAGTTTGTCCGAATGATTGACAAACGCACACAGTCGCTTTTACTCCAACGGTCATCCAGGACATGTCAGTCAGAAGACGTCGTGGATTCCTGAACTTTATAGGCAATAATGCCTCATCTCTATTTGGAGTAGCTACTGGTAGAGGCTGCAAGAGATCGTTAAGGATTCGATGATTAAAACCAATAGGATCATTCATTACACCAATGAGTTGACTACACACGTTAAGCACCTGTACGCTGAGGTTAACATGGACCGGACTCGACTTAACGACTTGACAGATGTACTGCAGAACACGACTATACAAATTAATAAACTAGAGACCGACTTTATGGCTTGGAAACAGTAAGTTTCACTTTAATGAGACTTAATCAGGCGATTGATTCAATTGAGGGCACCGCCCATGAATTTCGCCGATACGTCATAAAATTCCGACGACGAACCGCTTCATTAGAGTTAGGTCGTCTGACGGAGGAGCTCTTTAGCCCAACCGATCTAAGCAGTATGTCTCGACAAATTGATGCTAACGCGAAGCTGATTATGCCTTTCCAGTGGTACTACCACAATGTTGTCATGTGGCTCTTGTGGAAGGATCCGAAGTCATTATACTTTGTGGCTGTTCTACCCCTCATTGATGACGGAAGTTATGTGGAACATGGAGTATGTTCTTGGCCGTTTCGTTCATGTTAAATTAAGTGGTGTTAATAATGGATTGGATACGCGCACTGGGTGGTATTTTTCTCCGGACAGATGCCACAGGGAACGTCCACGTGTTTGTGAAGGTAGTGTACAAATCGACTCGTCCCATTGTCCCTGTCTGGTGAGCATCATGTCTAATACAACTAATCCTGAGTGCAAGATTGAGTTGTCCCAGTCCAATGACACAAGTAGCAAACTGTTTAAGGATAAGTATACAGGGATAGTATTACAGACTTTTGGAGAGGCAGTAAAAACACACTGTCATGGTAAGCGTACCACTGAGCACCAACTTTTGAATGGGATCTATGTATTGAATCCTCAGAAATGCGCTTACAGCGGTGCTGGATGGCATTACAGGCCTACGTTCACAAATATGTCAAGGTGCTGCCAGTTCTAAATATGATGAACATAGAAGTTTCTGACATCTTGAATAAGTCCCAAATAGTAAAACATCTTGAAAGCGTCAAATGGGATCATTTACATAAGGTCAAAATGGATAGCCTGGCACCTTTATCCAATATCGATATTGACGCGACTGGTATCGATGAGTTAGGAGAAAGCTCAATTATTCGTATTGCCTTTGTATCTTGCATTATATTTATATGTATTTTATATATTTCATATCGATGCAGTGTTTGGCTGGCAGACAAGCGGTGCTGCATTTCATGTTTATTAAGGTCAAAGGCGACGCCCAAAGATTCAAGTGGATCTGTACAGGATGGGAAGTGCATGGCTCAGACTCGGGAATTGATCAACCCGGGCGCTTCATCCGATGAACCGATGCTGGCGGGCAGCCACTCGGAAAGTGGCATCCCTCTATTGGTTCCGGTGAGTGCCATGCTGCACATCCCTGGCGTATCGTTTGATACCCCTTTATATCCTGTTACCCGGAAGGTAACTATATAATGTACCGGTAGGTACATTTTACTGTATTGAATTTTATTGTGTAGATTTTCATCTTGTTGTGGTGTGACACGTTATAACATCTGTACACGGTTACACCATTCCATAATTGTTGTATATTTGTACAGTATTCCTTTTGCTATTTTCTAGTTGTCAATAGTTTGTATGTTATATTGTTTAGGTTATGTTTTATATTCTTGCACACACCTAGCGTACACAGACGCTTGTCCGGCATGGGATCCATTCCCAGTGCCGACGTGCCCAGCGTGTACTCGACCAGAAGACACGTGCGCACATGGTAGACGGGGAGTGCTGTAATCCGGGATGCCTAAGGTCACCGTGAGTCTCTCTCTGTGTGACATACATTTCTAGTGCGCTGTAATCGATGGTTACATCTGTGACCGTTCGAGCCGCATGGCGTATGTCCGTCACACGCAACTGTGCTGCACATAGTCTTGTCATTGTCTGTTCGTAATATTTCAGTTATTGCCTACCATTGTTTTGTGTATGGATTACTAGGTTATAATTGTTTGATTATTTATGCTATTGCTTAGTATTGATTTATGTTGAGAATTGTATCTCTAATTGTTGAATTAGGGTGTTGTGTATAGTTGTTATGATTATGTTATGTTAAGTTTGTATATAGCTGTATTTTACTTTGCAAGTGATGCGATGCTATGAATATTCGTTCAATATAGGGATGTGGAGGGAGTGAGTGGCTGTAGATGGTACACAGCTAGTTAAATGGCCGGTCATTTAACTTCGGTCGATGGGCATATGTAAATATGGGATTTATGGATTAGCTACCCGCGAACCCCACCGGCTACCTGTTGGTACCCGGGTAAATATTTGCAGATGAGCTTTTGACACTGTGTACGTCAGATATGGTTTACGTCACGTCCTCAGTCATGAATATTCATAACATCATCATCACAATACGTCACTAGCTATGGGACCAACTTTTACGGTCGCTATCGACAGTGGATAGTTATAAGTACGTCATCGATAATAGGGCCAATTTATTGGGTCGCTATTGCCAGTAAGCATAGTGGTATATTATTAATAGGTCGGTATGACATGATGAGTGGTATAGAACTTTTATGTAACTTTTATGTAGTGTTTATTTATATCCGTATCGGGATATCCGATTATGCCACTGATATTTATGGTAGCCCTATTGCTTACTGAAGGTATAAATTATATATTGTATGTTAGTATTTAGAGGATTTCTAAATTGATGATTATGATCCCTGGTGATGGGTAAATTAGTTTGGCCATGTTTGAGTTACGTCTGACTAAGATTGGTTGCTACGATCAATCTAGTTTTGTCATTTCCATAAATTAGGATTTACACGGATAAATTAGGTGAATATTCAACCCACGTAAAGTCATAATCGGTCATAATCATTTATAGGAATCGAACTGAATCTTTAACCCTTGTAATAGGTAGAAACTGGTTCTGTCACTTTAGTTCAAGCTATAGATACCGTGATAGTAAGACGCTGTTGGATCAAGACCAAGAAGCATCTTAGGATGATTTCTGGATGTTTAATGCAACAAGATCTTACAAGATGGTTAATTAAGACGGATACTTACGTGATTCGAAGAATCAAGTCAGATAGCCGAAATAGTGTACATGGATCCAGTTCTATGATTCAGCACTGCGTGGAAGTCCCGAGATGTACGTGGTGTAGGCGTATTTCTGGTAAAAAACCAGAATGTACATGACAGGTCAAAGAGCACCTAGGCCTACGTCATGACATCTCATAACCATTAATCACTGTGTCCAAATAGAATGCACTAACGATAAGGTAATCCCAATATGTTGATACTTGAATGGTTAATGCTCTTGTCACAACAGAACAACGAGTAATTGGGACGTGAGTATGCAAGGAATGGATGCTTGACGAGTCTTGTCAAAACAGATTTGTATATATTATCTGTCAAGATACATCACTTGCATACCAGTCTTGACTGGTTGAGTCCGACCGTCCTTTGAGCATGGGAAAGAGAGTGTTAACCAATCAAAGTGGTTAGATTTTTTAAATCACCAGGGAATCCCTCTAAGTACGTCATCGCGACGACGTCATGCTCGAATCCACTTTTATTGTATATAAGGACGAGCATGATGTCAAAATCTTTAATCTTCCGATTGCGCTGTTCCAGAGCAGTTTTACTCTTTGATAGCAGTTTAACATCAGCAATTGTTATTCACCTTAAAGTTAGAATCGCTGTTAGGAATTAGATTTAGTTTAGCCGAAATTGTTATAAAGTATTACTGAATTATTGTAGCCTGCAATACGGCTTTGATTTACATTACATTTAATAAAGTTTAGTTATATATTATTAAATTTGTCGTGTCGTTTATAAGAAGATCATCAGAGAAGGAAGACCACCTTTCCCGAACTCCAAAGAGCCAACCACAGAGAATCGTGAGTGATAGTTAGTAGACTAGAATAGAATCGATAGAAGACACATATACAACCAAATTTTTCAACATGACTGAGATTCTAGGACTTGATCCAAATTGATATTTGCTATATTATTTTTGAACTTTTCTATGTTTTCTTTTTAAAAATCTCTACTTGTTACTTCTTCTTTAATAAATGATCTTTGTCTTATATTTTCTTTTCGATATGATAGATTGGTAAATGGTCTGAAACGTCCGCAACAAAAATACCTGATTGATTTCTGGTGTTTACAGTGTTATTTGAGAGAATATTATCAATAAGAGTTGCTGTGTCTTCAGTAATTCTTGTTGGTTTATTGATAAGTGGATAGAAGCCGTATGTTTTTATTAAATTAAGGAAATCTTGGGTGTAAAAGGTATTTCGTTTCAGTAGATCAATATTAGTCTCCTAAAATATAAAATGCTTTACTTTCATTTTGTATAGTATGTGGGATTGTTTCTAGTATTTCAGTAAACTTATCGATGTTACTACCAGGAGGCCTGTAAGTGACACCGATAATTTTATTCTTTCTTTTTTCAATAGGGATGGCGATGAAAATGGTTTCAATGTATTCTTCTATGACTGACAGATCTTCCCTCAAAGTACACTGTAAGTTGTCTTTTAAGTAGTTGCCTACACTGCCACCCTTTTTTAGTAGTCCTGTGATTCCCAATTAGTTTATATGATTTTAGATTAATTAAGCAAATAGGTGAGTCAGGTTTCAGCCAGGTCTCAGTAATCCCTATGATGCTAAATTCAATTGTACTAGTCTGAGAATGTGCTCATTTTATCAATATTTTTCTGTACCGATCTGGTATTAAAGTGGATCGCGGAAAACGAAATAGTGTCTGTACTCGTTTTTATATTGTCATTAAATTCATTATGTAGTATATAATCAGATTCTGGTTGTATACAGTTTACTTCTTCATCATCAGTATCGGTTTCAGAGAATGTGCATTGGCTTGGCGTATTGAGTTTGAATGGGTTTATAGCTAAGTTTGTATTTATATTTGTATAATTCGCACTTAGGATATTTATCATGAATTCAGAATTGTTATAAATATGATTAAAGGGGAATAAGTCTTCATTGCATTTGATGCACACCATGGTTCCTCATCCTTTTCTAGTATTGTATAATCTTTAATAGTTAGCTGGGAGCAACCTAAGTGCAGCCAATCACCACAACAATCACATAGTATGCCATGCTGATTGCGTTTAACTGTTTTTACAGGATAAGCACGGAAATCGGTAGGGAATAAAAAGCAACCGAAATAGGGGACAGACGGATAAGTGCCAGATACTATGGCTAGATAATGGCTGTAGATAGAAGCTTGGAGAAAGTAACAATGATATTACATGCATGGTTTTACAGGCTGCATGCATATAAAAAAGACAAATAAAATTTTTACAAATTAATATTGACATCCACAGTACAGCTCGTGGATAGGATAACATGCAACCGGGACAAAAACATATCAGTAGGTGTAAGTTTGAATATGAGCTGGGATATTGATATCAGAGTGGCATGGGCTAAATGGGTGTTATTATTTGAGTTTTGTCATTACAAGTATATGGTGAGTTGTTGGACTAGTGTGACCTAGGCGTCATTGCTGCCTAAGCCTCCAGCCACGCCCGTCCAAATGAGTAATTTTAGTCATGCATGTGTAGAATACCAATAGCATCCTGCCGATAGTGGGGCCACCATAGCGAGGAATAGATTCGAGGGGAAAAGGTCAGTAGCAATGTATCATCGCAAACATGTAATTTATAGGCACACAACAAATAACGCAAAGCTAGGGTGCACAACATATACTGGACACTAACTGAGAGGTTACATGTATATAAAAAACCCACAAGTGTATGCTGATTTTATGAATGATTCGAAACAGTCTGTCTTTAGTGCTTAATAATCTGTCATGTTGTACGAATTGTATGTTTTTACCATTTAATAAGCATTCTGTTGAATATTTTGAAACTAACTTGACTGGGCGCCGTTGATGCAATAGGCAGCAACAGCAACCAGTCAAACCAGGCCCAAAATACGCAGCCGCTTGTAACCTGTGTAGCTTTCTGGAAATTGATAGATAGCGAGATAACTACAGCAAGGCCAATAGCAATGCATCATAGAAAACATGTACTGTATAGGCACAACAGCATATAATGCAAAGCTATGGTGCACAACATATACTGGACACTTACTGAAAGGCTACATGCATATAAAAATTAAAAATCAAATGTGTGCTGACGTCATGAATGATTCGGGACAGTCCGTCTTTAATGCTTACTAGTCTGACACGTTGTACAGATTGTATATTTCTACCATTTAACAAGCATTCCGTTGAATAATTTTAAACTAACTTGACTGGGCGTCGTTGCTGTAATAGGCAGCAACAGCAACCTGTCAAACCAGGCCCAAAATACGCAGCCGCTTGTAACCTGTGTATCTTTCTGGAAATTGATAGATAGCGAGATAACTACAGCAAGGCCAATAGCAATGCGTCATAGTAAACATGTAATGTATAGGCACAACATCATATAAACATTTAATAAACATTCCTTGGAATATTTTGAAGCTAACTTGACTGAGCGCCATTGATCCCATGGGCAGCAACAGCAACCAGTCAAACTAGCCTCAAAATACCCAGCAGCTTACGTGTATGGTTTTCTGGAAATGGATAGATAGCGAGTTCAGGGATCGATCAATGATACCACAAGCGAGGTGTGCGTGGGGCCTAGCCAAAAATGGGCGGTGCATTGGTAAGATTGAAAAGCTTCATTACAAGAAAGCTATGGCAAGACAACTACAGCAATGCCAATAGCAGGGCATCGTAACAAACATGTAATGTATAGGCACAAAAACAGATAATGCAAGTTTTGGTGCACAACATATACTGGACACTTACTGAAAACCTACATGCATATAAAAATCAAATTAAAAATCAAGTGTATGCTGATGTCATGAATGAATCGAGGGAGTCCGTTTTAATGCTTAGTAGTCCGGCACGTTGTACAAATTGTATGTTTCTACCATTTAATAATCATTATGTCGAATATTTTGAAACTAACATGATTGGACGCCGCAACTGTGCCCCGTCAAACTAGCCTAAAAACCAACAGCTTACCGTATAGTTTTCTGGAAATTGGTAGATAGCATTTAAAGTAAAATTGGAAGGTCAATTATAAGGCACCATATTGGAAATCACTACGCCAATGGCTACTCAATACATACGAGATACTTTTCTCGATCTCGAATCTAAGGAGATCTCGCAAGATACGAATGGTATAAAGCCATAAGAGAGCGGTTCTTAAAATGACAGTCCGTGAGATCGCCTAGCGCGGATGCGTGGGCGTCAGAGATTGCCTACCAACGCGTGTTAGCGTTGGAGAGAATGGCACCATATTTTGTACGGAGTTTGTAATGTCATTCCTTTAAACTGTACTATCCTCCTCGGTCTTCGTATCGATCATGACCAAAATGAAGCGAGGATTCCAAATCTTTTTACTATTTTAAAATCGGAAAAGAAATGGCCGAGTTATCCTTAATTAAACCTTCAAATTCAGCTCAAAATATAATGGGGGTGGGGTGATTGCGTATCACATGACACCCCCTCCCCACACCCCACCCCCATCCCCACCTTTGCAACTCGTGCGCTGATTGGTTGTGGTGCTCCAGCTGTGACGTCATGAGTAGTATAAAAGGAGCTCGAAAATACGAATCGAGAGCAGTCAGGATCGAGAGAAGGTGGTGGTGAGGTGCCTGGTCTGAGATAAGCGAGTCATGGGTAACTGCTTAGCCTACTGTAAAGTCAGGCTCCCTATAGCCTACTACGGTGCCACTCGGTTTTGAGCACTCGTCTCTGGGGCACTAGCCACCGCATCCGCATCACGGTTCTTGTACGCTCCTAGAACGATATCACCCCAGGGTGATAGTTGCCTTGTAATGAAGCTTTCCAACACCACAGAGGGACCTTCTTGTGGATGGGCCTGTTGGCCCTGATGTAACGCTCGTCAAAGTATGTAGGGCGAGTGATGCTCTCGATGGATAACTCACCAGATCTGCCATACCACGTCAAAGAGTGGAAATCCGCACATGTGCCGTGCACAGTTTTTGACATTTTTACAACAGACAGGGAACATTGCGTGATGCACCGCACGAGCTATGTGGTGCATCTCGTCTTGTGAACCACTAGGATGCATCCGCGTCGTATAACTTTCAACTATAGCCATTCATAACTACAGGGCAGCTTCAAACTTCCACACCAGTACAGAACTTTCTAAAACACCGTTTAAATTACTTACTATGTGTATAAACGTGACTAACTACTAGCCATCCGCATCTGCAACAGTTCATCTTCACCATTCCTGAGAGTGAGCCGTATCAGACAGTTCGCCTGCAGATTTTCCTAGCAACTAACTTCTGCGTGGTGCCATCTCACGTTCCGAATATGTAATGCTTCAACTACAGTGATTCCAGAACTTTTTCCATACCGATGACTAATAGGTACTCCATTATTGTATTAATGTATTAATTTCTTTATCATGTACTGATGACTAACAGGTACCGCGCGGCCGTCTGAGACCGCATTTTTATAGTTTATACTTTTTAACTGTATATATTTGTTCTTATTTTGTGCTGATGACTAACAGGCACCATCAAGGTCGTGTAACTTCTCATTTTACTGTACTGTTATAGTTAGTTACATGACAGTAGCCATTCTAGTTATATGTCTTACTTATTTTATACCAAAACATTAGAACCACAGTTCGCTAGGCTACACTATACAGCAACAACAACCGAACCACCTTGTTCCCCAACAACATCAATTTTTCACTGAGGTCACTGTTCATGTTCTTATTACGCGAATCTGAAATGCGGCCGACTAAAACTGGACTATTTTAGCTCATTAGGATAGGTTTATACATAGTAAGGGACGATTAATCTGTAGGAGACATTTTGTGTAAGTCTCTTTTCTGGGAGTAGCGGATATGTAACGCCGCACACCGGCTAGTTTGTATAAATCGGCCATATACCATAAAGTCTCCTATTCTTATGAATATGAGAGTAATTGTCTCTGTCTACACTACTCAAGCCTCCGGGCTTGCTACTTGTTTGGACTTCCCTCCGCCACGGTGGTTAGAGCTGACTTTGAAACAATTGGGGTTTCAGAGCGGTTAGAATCAGTGCCGATTACCGCACGCATGCACGCTTGCACACACGCGCGCACACACACACCTGTATCTTCGGATATTAGTTAGTTTAGATAACCACACCAAAGTAGGCAGCACTGCGGAAATATTATAGTTACTGGCCTGCAGCACATCTGGATAGCTGTCTCTTTGTCCCCACCATAAACTTATGTGCGCTTTTCAATGCTTATGTAACATGACATGTCCCTGTTCTGTTATATGTGGTCATGATGCAGTGGTGACAGGATCTTCATATGATTCTGGAGCTGCCACATCGTGACATATCCGCATGGTGTCTAACTGAGGGGGATGCTCCATGAGGGTAACCATATGGACACCGGACATTCTCGCCAGTCAGACTTATATGTTAAAGATAGTTAGTATACAAAGCCATTTGCGGCTTAACCTTGATCTGGACCCAAAAACTAAATGATAGGATAGGATCTGGCAGAAGGACCGCATAAATAAAGCGGCAACAACTAATTCAGTATCTTTGAACTTACATAAGGTGACAGTGTTGAATTCTGTGGAAATCATCCACCTCATCTTCACGTAATACAGCGTGCATCACATTTACTTATAATTTCACTAGGTTGACTCTTCTTACATAGCATAGTTGAACAAGCGTGGCCCTTTTTGCAATCTCTCTTCCTCCGCTTCAGCATTGTAGGCATTTTCCTGTGATGGAGGCCAGCGCGAGGCACTTTCCTCTCACAACAAATAATGTTTGTGTTAGGGGTTAATTTAGTTTATATTAAACTTGCTAAGTAGCTGCATTAGGGTCCTCCTTTGCGGGGATACCTCACTGATTATATCAATCAGAGATCGGTGAGCTACCTCTGGCAAGGACCATGTTAGCGATTCATCAACTTGACGCTTTGTTCTTGACTTCTCTCTTGTAGCAGCAAACGAGTACCATTGTTTGTCTGTTACGTTATAACTAATAACGTATTTTAATTATGTCTAGGCTCTAAATGGAGCTAATGGACTGCCACACCAGCGACACAAACAGCCAGGACGAGTCGGTCTTTGTAAATCCAGAAACGTGCAACATCTGATCTGCAACCCCGGGATCCACAGCTAACCAGCAGCCTCGCCCCAGCATACTGTGTACCTGCAGTGCTGCCGAGCATGAGTATCCGGTGGACCAGCGCGCACCCCTGTAGGCTACATTACTACTACTACTACTACTACTACTACTACTACTACTACTACTACTACTACTACTACTACTACTACTACAGTAGTAATATGAACTTCTGCTACCACTCTCTACTGCTACTGTTTAAGCTACTGCTACTGGTAATACTAAAGCGCAACATATCCATCACAACTCATAGCACCTTTCTTACTCAAATACTGCATTGCTGGAGCGATGTGGGGGATACACAAATGTGAGGGGAAAAACCTATGGGGCGGTTGGTTCTCGCCACCCCACCCCACCCCACCCCTAAACCACTTCACTGTTCCTACACCTATTGTAGCCGCCAGGGGTACGCGTTGCTCCATGTTATCCTGGTAGTACTGCTGGTTAGCTAGTCTCGGGGATTGGGAGTGGATGCAGCACATCTCTGGTGTCCACAAAGACCGACCTCAAGGGTCGGTGGAATGATCAAATTCAAGTGGGGTCGTGCGGCCATTGTCACGGGAATTAAACATCACCGTCTCATCCCGGCTGTTCGTATTGCCAGTATGTCTATTCGCCATTCCATAGGTGGCTGGTAATGGCACAGTTTCCCAAGAAAAAAGAGAGCTGAACAATGCTACTCGTTTGCTACTCTATTACAAAAAGGTGTACATAGAAACAAGAATGGTGTTGCAGTTCCATATCTCGCCAGCAGTACCTAACCAATCTATTCATATATATATATATATATATATATATATATATATATATATATATATATATATATATATATATATATATATATATATATATATATATATATATATATATATATATATATATATATATATATAATATCGTGGAAGGTATTTCCGTGAGGGAGGGTCCGAGCGCAGCCACTCAGTTGGTTTAATATAAACTATATCTGCCTCGGGCCAGCCAAATATTATTGGTTTGCGCGAGAGGAGTGCCTCGCATGGGTCTCCATCTGAAGCGGATGAGGAGATGTTGTAAAAAGGAGCCGTTCTCATATTTAAACAATGCTAAAAATTATAAAATGAATCAACCTAGTGTAGCTACGTTTTGTTGGGATTCATGCTGTTTTACGTGAAGAGGGGGGGGGGGGGGTACATGATTTCAGAAGAATTCAACACTGTCATCTTATGTGGATTAAAGATATTGCATTAGTTGGTGCCACTTTATTTCTGTGGGCCTTCGTGGTGGGCCTAGACTAATATTTTGGTATTTGGTCCAGACACATAGTCTTTAGGCTGTAAGTGGCTTAGTGCCTACTTATCTTTAATGAGAAAGCCTTTCTGGTGAGGATGCTCGATGCCCATTTCGGGTACCGCCACGGAGCATCTCGCCTCAGACCGACAGCATGCAACATGTCACCTGGTGGTAGTTTTAGAACTGCAAAGCAATCCCTCTGCGTACCGCAGCATGACCACAAATAACAAGACAAGGACAAGTCACATTACAAAATCGTTTAGAAAGCGGTTTTCGATAGTTATGATGGGGAGAAAGAAACAGATATCCAACTATAGCGACCTTCCCAGAGGGCGTGGTGGGCTCAAAGGCCACACCGAGTCCCCGTGCGAGCTAGATGACGATCTGTGTCTTTATCCATCACCCCATGTTTCGAGTATGGACCATGTGAGATCCGCACCCTGGAGCTACCATTTACCTGCTTTAGGTTTAAAGAAGGTTCCCCTAAATAACACACTGCTGGGTCAGGCTATAGTAATTATATTTTCGCAGTGATTCCTGCTTTGGCAAAAAGGCTTAGCTAACAAGTATCCGAAGATATGGATGGGAGTGTGTGGTCATCGAAACTGATTCCGAGGGCCAGGAACCCCAGTTGTTTTTTTAATCAGCCCTAACCAACGTGTCGGAGGGAATTCAGACAATTACTAGGCCAGATGGCCGGAGAATCGTAGGGAGAAACATCTACTCGTGTATTAATTTAGGAGGCCTTAATGTAAATGGCCAATTATGAAAAATACCAGCGCACGTGTATGGCAGAGTCGCAGCACCCGGAAAAGAGCTTTACAAAAACAAGTCTCCTTTGCTGAGTAGTTGTCCCTAGCTACTATTAAACCTATCCTATCGAGCTTTCCTGCATTATATACCTGCAAGTTATGTTTAGCGGGCGCATGTCATGTTCGCTAGTGAGAGCATGAAAAGTGACCTTAGTGAAAATGTGTTGCTGTAGGAGAGAAACAAGGTGATGTCTATGTTGTTCGTGTATAGTGTAACCTACGTGAACTGCGGGCCAAGTATTTTACATGTTTTTGTTATAACTAACTAAGAAAAGTGGTAACTTAAATGGCAGATTGCCATATTACAATTCTAGACAAAACAGAGAAAATATGGAGGTCGCAACTGACCTTGCGGTGCCTATTAATCGTCAGCGCCATTAGGCCTACAAACGTAAATAATTATGTACAGTAAAATAATATTGGAGGTCATATCCGACCTTGCCGTGCCTATTAGTGCCATTTAGAGGTGTTAATATTTATATATACAGCAAAATGATAACAGAGGTCGCATCCGACCTTGCGGTACCTATATTTGTCATTGATACTCTAAAAATGGTACAATAACAAAAATAGAAGTAATTAGGATATTAATTTATGCAGTGCACCTAATAGTCATCAGTGCAGAGTTCAATGAACGTCACATGTATTGGATGCATCGCAAGTCATCATACTCAGGATCAGTGAAGAGTAAAGTTATTTCTGGTAGCTAACAAGTCTCTGCACATATTATACAAAATCTAATCTACCGCAATATTGATATATCTGTATTTGGTGTGAATGTAACGGATGCCTTTCCTTTTATGAAGGCTATAGTAGTAGGTATATAATGCAGGATTTCTAGTTTGGCACAAGACAATCCGCGTCGCTTAGCTCTTGCAGTGGGCAAATCAATGTCCTAATCTGGACTGTGGTCAAAACATTAATCTGAAATGCTGGATGCGTCCATTGTTCGTCACCACTATTTCGACGAGGCATGGCAGATTGCATACGGTTGCCGACCATGTAGTTACTGGCCTTCACCACATTCGTATCTCACGAGATCTCTTTAGATACGAGATCGAGAAAAGTATATCGAGAGCGTGTCTACATTCTTGAAGAAGCCATGCCTTTATTTTTAGATTGGCTAATGCGCGTATGCTGGCTATCTCTCATGGCCGGCGATCTCACGGACTATTATTTTGTTCCTCCATTATGTGGCTATTGTAGTTCGCCGGGTAGTATCGGGCCGTTCCGATGTATCATGTCGACTCGCGGGGTGATGGACCTTGAATGAGACTGCCCTGCGGGAAACAAAAAACGGCTCCTAAGGCCGGTGGAACTCAATCGTTCCGGTGGGGCCGTGCGACCATCGTCGGGAACATTAAACACAACGGTCTCATCCCAAGAATTTGTGTCACCAGTATGCCTGTCCATAGCAATTTCGTGGTCTATGGACTTACAAGATTTGATTTGGTGACCTAAAAATATACGTCTATACGATGCGTTTACCTAAACAATTAAAAATATACTAGATAAAACTACAGTAAGAGCATACGAAAATACGAGACATAGAGGCAGGTAGATGAACTTTTAAACATGGGGCTCCCGGAGGTACCACACATACTGGTAGGTCTGCAGAGGTATCTCCGCAAGGGAGGCTCCTGTACACGAGACATAGCTATTTAACTTAATTTAAGTTATTAAACATCTAAGCTGAAAGGAAGAAAGCTATCTCAGACGAAAAAGTGATGTGCCTCACGCGGGCACTACTCGTAGTGCTAGTTTGGGTGAGGAGTATTATCCGGGCATGGACCGTCGTCGCTGAATCCTTGCGAGAGGCAAGTGCCTCGCGCGGGCCTCCGTTTCGGGAAGGTGTCGCCACGGCTTAAAGCGGGAGAAGAATAGTAGGCAAAAATGGGCCCACTCTAATATTTCAAACACAAATGCGGTAGAAAGAAAAGACCATACCTAGTGAGATTATGACAATAGGGGTGCGTACTGTTATACGTGAAGACCGAACGGAAGATTCCCGATGGATTCCTTCGTCACCGTCTTATGTAATTTCTAATATGCTGAGTTAGTAGTTTCCGCTTTATTTCTGGGGCCTTCTGCTTTGCTTAATTCCTTTTAGTTGTTTTCAAAACAAGAATTAGTTTAGGCCGCAACTGGCCAACATCTACCTAGCTATTAGACACGGCTGTCACGGAGAACAGATGCCCTAAGACATCCATACTGTGGACAGCGCTCATACATGTTACTTAGTAGGATCTCCGAACTGGGTAAGAATCCGGACATTCCGCTTCGTAACCACATAAAACATTACAGGACATGGTTTACATTTCACGAAAGCATTATTAGGCCATCTCTCTTATCGTTATGGTGGGGTAAGAGAGACGAATACACACCATGAATGTCCTGCCGCAAGGGCGTGGCAGATCTAAATATCATGCCCAGACATTTTAACACAATTCGGTGGGTATATGCATCTCGCCCGTCACCGGGTCCTATGGAACTAACCCTTTAACCTGTCGTTAGGTTTATATACAAGTTACCAGTTTTGCACTGTGGTGCGGGAGGATTGTCAGTAAATAAAATAATAATTAATACATGTGTTTTCGCAGTCATTTCCTACATTGGCTTAAAATACTATCTACTAAGTATCCGAAGATACACGGGAGTGTGTGTGATACCGCACCCTAGCCATCAGCGCTCGGAAACCCCAATAGTTTCCCGGAGTCGGATCAGCCCATGTGCGGATAGGGACATCCAAACAATTAAGAAGCCACAAGGCTGAGTGGAGCATGAAGCGAGACAAAATCTTAGAGTTATGAGCCTTACCGGAGCGCGGGGCGAGATTATCGCACTACCGGAAGAGAAGAGTATGTTACACAGTATGTAATGAAGAAAGTGTCTCTAATCATGTTGAGCCTATCCTATCGAGCTGTATATAGAACAGGTTAGTCGGTAGCATGCCGGGCTAAAAAAAGTTATAGCACGGACAGTGACCTCAGTGAAAAATTGTTGGTGGCGGGAGAAAGTGCTGCCTATATAAATGTTGCTGTATAGTGTTTCCTACGTGCACTGCAGTCCTATATTTTCTATAACTAAGCAAAACAAGTGAATGGATGGCCACTGGCCATATACATACATAATCTAACCAGAACATACAATACGGTGTCAAACGATTAAGATATATATATATATTAATACAGGTTAACGAACCTACTATAGTGCAGTTAGCAACACATTGAAGAAAATGATAATAACCATTAACAAATACAGAAATTATAACTATCGGTTCTAAGACCGTTACAGTTCCTTTTAGTCATCGGGACCGTTTTTACGGATATGATATAATTAATAAAACCCATATAGAGAAATAATTAAACTGTGAAGTATAGTTACTTGAATACTTGGTAGTCATTCCTGAGTTAGGCCACCGTGTTACTGAAATTGATACGTTGATCCGTAGTCGACGTGAAATGATGCGCTCTCAGGAAGCTGGAAAGTTCCTGCATGTTGGTTCCCGCAAGCTGTTTTCCGCAAACTAGACTTCTGGAAGAACACACATGGTGGGAGTGCTTTGCTTAGTGCTGTAGGCCTAATAGAATGTCTAACGAGCAGTCAGTAAACGATACGATAGTACTATGTGGTGAAGAAAGTTCCCGTACACCGATGGTATGGATGGAAGGTGTAAACAACCCGATCACTAGTGGGGTTTGCTAGAGGCAAATGAAGATACAAAACAAGGCTTCACGGTGCTGGGTATGTCAACCCGCTCTGAAGACGCACTGGGCAAAGTCGAAAGAACCGACACAATGTGTGCGGCGGCGATTGAAATACCACTTTTAGGCATGGCCGGCAGATCCGGCGAGTCATCCATCAAAGAACATCCTGCCTCTACATCTGTAGACTCACATATTCAGGCCGCAGAGGCCTCACCACAAGTTTGTGTTCCGAATGTGGATGTAGTATTCGTGAACGATTATCAAAAGTTCCAAATTACTCCCGCAGATGGGGAGTTACAAAATTGTTTTAGTGCGGTGGGTTGGAGAACTGCACACTACGGGATAAAAACCTGACACATAGCGAAGGAAGACACAAAATGTCTGTCGCGCTTGTAGTAGCTGGTACAGATCCAACCTGTTCGGCCCCTGGCCAAGGATGCTCTCGATCACTGGATCGCTTCTCCTTTTATACTCTCCGTCACGTCACAGGCGCAGGCTCCATCCAATCATCGTTCGAGCAACAGCCAATCAGCGAGTCGCTCATAATAGCGTAGTTGAAAGTTCTACAACATTCTAGAAGCTTTACGTCGACGTGGTTATGACGTCACGGCAATATTTTGAAGATAATCAAGAAGAGTTTTCCCTGGATAACTCAGCGATTTCTCAAACCGATTTTGAAATGGTTTACAGATTCGGAAAGTCCGTCGAATTCTGGTCTGGATTAATGCCATCATTGATAGTATGTGAACTAGTGTAACAAATCATATGATAGTATGTTCCTATAGGCATAATCTGTAGCAACATGCACAAATAACTTCAGTGACAATTTAACCCATCAGAAACATCGCGATTAGAAACATCCATCATCATGGCTAATGACACATCATCTAAGAAGATAAAATATTATGCAGTATCCCAAGGGTTCAAATGTGGAATCTTCTATCATTGGCCCAGCTGCCATGAGAGTGTCAACAAGCACACCGGTGCCAAATACCGGAGCTTCAACACACTGAGTGGTGCAGTAGAATTCATGAACTATGCAAGTTACAAACATGATGAAATATATGTTCACGATGAAGATGATCCACCAGGTTCACTAAGCCTTAGTGAATACTGCCAGAAACATTCCATCGAAATGCCACCATACAAGCGGCCATCACATCATTCTACTAACAACTCTGCCCAAACAGATGCATCCATTCCTACAGTTAACGTAGACGGTGCCTGTTCTGCCAATGGTCAGTCAGATGCTAAGGCAGGTTATGGCATCTTTTGGGCAGTAAACGATCCACGTAACCGCAGCTCACCTCTGCCTCTCGATGGTCATCACCCTACTAATAATCGGGCAGAACTCTATGCAGCCATCATCGCTTTGGAACAGGCCACTGACGCAAACATTTCCCACATTTGTCTAAGATCCGATAGTGAGTACCTAATCCAAGGGATCACATGCCACCTAATCGAGTGGATGAAGAGTACAGAAGACTTTCAAATACGCAAAAACCATGATCTATGGCTTCGACTACACACTCTGTGCAACAAGATAGAGGTCCAATGGATCCACGTCAGGGGCCATTCCGGGGATCCCGGTAATGAGGCAGCTGACGAGCTAGCTAACAAGGGTGCTACTCTCTATCTGACTGGCACTCCAGTCCTCACACAGTCTAACATTGTCAAAAGCAATTCAGATTGCATTCCGGATCACATAAACTCAAACTGTTCATATTGCATGTTCGAAGACGATGATGAAATGATCGCCTGCGATGTGTGCAATAAGTGGGTGCATTTAAATTAATGTTTATATTATCATTTCATTGTCTTGCGCTACGAGCATGCTTGCGTGGAGTTTGGCGCGTTATAAATTCACTTATTATTATTATTATTATTACACCAGCTCGAATTTGCCAGCATATCAACTCTTCTTGCTGTGCAACACTTCTCGCAAGTTCCAATGTGCTCAGTGTATCACCGTACCAGAACATTTCAAGGATTTGATACGTAAGTGTAAAAAAGCTTGTAGCTTCATTGACTCTGCTCAGAACACACCAGACTTGCCTATTCAAACAGCCCCACCTGCCTCACAGGACGCGTGTATGCAAACCGGATGTATAGATTCTGCGATGGGCACTCAATCCTACGCCTACGTTCAACCTACTGAGCAATATCACACCAAGATGATCCATATCGCAGTACAGACCAATGAGGAAACAATGACCCATACCGCAGTGCAGACAGATGGTGAAGCAACCACTGAATTAGAACACTACGTGTGCTCCTCAACACAAACGGACAATCTGCATTCAAATGACACGACTGGGATGAATACAATTTCAACCACTAATGACAACATCCAGCAATCCTCCTTGATAGAACTCATGGAAGCCATCCAACACCTAAGGTCATTGAGTGACTTTGGAAGCAAAATCCGTGACATGGAATCAAGCCAAATTATCTTCCATAGAATCAGAACGTGCTCGCCCAGGAAGCTCGTGCCAATACTGTGAGGATTCCCAGCTCAAGATTCTCCAGATGAACGTAGCACAAGAAGCACTTATGAATGACAACAAGCGGTTGGTAGAAGAAATTTGTTCAGTCAAAAGCTCAACCAAAAACTTGCTTCAGAATGTTATTGCAAATAGCCACTCCAGCCACTACCTAAACAGATGTGCGACACTACTCAAGGACAGATAAGCATCACTAATTCCACAGTAAAGCATCTCCATGACACGCGTGTGGCTGCACAGAACAAGATCAGTCACCTGAATGATGACATATCTCTCCTACGACAACATCAAGATCTTTACAGCGATCCAACTCCTTTCACATTTCCCAGTAAGACTGCTAAGGTGACACAAAGTAATCCAGTCAACAAGCAGATCAACACTGACAACCGATTTCAACAAATCCAACCCAGTGACTGCTCTTCATGGTCAATCGAGAACGATACATCAGTACCACCACCACATCATAACTCTTCTAATGGTATTGCAGTGCGCACACATTCTCCCAAGAGCCTCAATGAAGACACCACCATTTCGGGTACCTGCACTGACGACAACAACTCCAGCAATTCTCGCCCTTACAACGACCACAATGACGTCAACAATTCCAGCAATTCTCACTCTTATAACGACCACAATAACAGTATACGTGCGGAAACACACACTCGCAACGATACCCAAATTCCAGACGGTCCTTCGAAATTGGATGTGTTATTGATAGGTAATTCTCATGTCCGTAACATCGACAGCAAGAAGATGTTTAAATACAAATCATGTAAAGTTGTGAGTTTGCAAAATAAAAGTATTAGGGGTGCGTATCAATATGTAAACCAATGTGGATTAAGTACAAAATGTGTAGTTTTACAAGTTGCTGACAACTGCCTTGTTAACAAGTCAGTTGAATCCTGTATAGCCGCAATGGATAGCCTTGTCAGATTGTGTGGTGATCGGTTCAGTGGTGCCAAAGTGTGCATTTCTCATGTGTTACCTAGGCATCTGCAATCACCAGAGCAAACAGCTGTCTATTGTAAGAAAGCATCAGATTTTAACGCAAAACTTGCAACTGTGTGAGCCTGCGTGATACCACAAGATTCTATCAACCTACACGACCATCGATTATTCTCAGATGACGGTATCCACCTCAAGAGCCTCGGACTTAGCAATCTTGTTAAGAACTACAAATCTGTCATAAACCCCTTAATCGGTCTTCGTAGCTAGAATGAGTACAACTCGCCACGTTCCGGCGACCAACATAAATCTGGCGATCAACGTAGATCGGCCAGTACAGTATACCTCAAAGACTACATCCATCCTTGAGACCATGAACCCTGTATCTTGATGTTAGTTTTTCCTTACATGTTGAAGAAAGCTTTTGAAGGTCGCAAATAAACTGCGATCGTCTTCAATCACAGGTTGAGGTCTACTATCTCGTATCGGAGCTACGGCTGTTGGCTTACGGACATCGCCACTAACAAGTTTAGGGTAATTAGCACTATATGTGTTTGAGTGCCTTATTGTTTGAGTGGGTCTGTTTGTGTGGGCCTTGTGTCGTTGTTGTCCAGAGTCATATGTGTAACTCGCACGAGGTGAGGGACGGACCTTCAAAAGCTTTCTTCAACATGTACGGAAAAACTAACATCAAGCTACAGGGTTCGTGGTCTCAAGGACAGTGTAAATTCAAGCACTTTTTAAGGCCTCTTATGCAATTTTTGCTGATTTTTATTAACCAATTTAAAATATATAACAAATTTCTTTTTTAAACCTCTGAAACCTACTTTTTCGGTTGAATGTTTTGAGGGTTTTTTCACTGGAAGCCATTGCTGCGTAAGGCAGCAACGGCTTCCAGTCAAATTATTTTCAAAATATTTAACAGATTCCATGTAAGCTAGCCTTGAACACAGAAATCTATGGCGTTGGCCGCTTAACCCCATTAATGACAAGGCCAGCCAGAACCGGCCCCTGCATTACTCTTGGGGAATGTCTGCTTGCGGAGCCGGAGGGTGCTATTTCAGCAGATTTATAGCTGGAATGACGGACTCAATAACCGGGTCAGTCATTTCTGCTGTGGATCTGCTGGGATGGCCTCCTCTTGCCTTGCAAATGAAGATTCACTTGCAAGTGGAATCTCGCTGATTTTTAGTAACCAATTAAAAAAAAAATTCTTTTTTAAACCTCTGAAAACTGCTTCTTCAGTTGAATGTTTTGGAGACGTTTTCACTGGAAGCCATTACTCCGTATGGCAGCAACGGCTTCCAGTCAAGTTATTTTCAAAATATTTAACAGCTTTCATGTGGAAACAAGCCTTGAACACAGAAATTCATGGCATTAGCCGCTTAACCCCATTAATGACCAGGCCAGCCAGAACCTGCCCCTGCATTGCTCTTGGGGAATGTCTGCTTGCAGAGCCGGAGGAGGATATTTCAGAGGATTTATAGCTGGAATGATGGACTCAATAATAACGGGATCGGTCATTTCGGCTGTGGATCTGCTGTGATGGCCTCCTCTTGCCTTGCAAGTGGAAATTCACTGAGCACAGATTTCAATTTTCATGACCAAATTTGATCCTCATATACAATGTAATCTAAATGAACTATTCATCCAACATTGTGGTATATAACTAAATGTGTATATGTATATACTATGTGTATGGAATGTGCATGCATATTTTGTATATATACAAAAATGCGTGCGTGTGTGTGTAGTCATACCTGCTATTGAGACCACCTCTACATGAAGACCACATCTCTATAAAGCCTGCTCTATTATGAGTCTCAACTGCTAGAAAATTATGCATCTTGGTCCATAGGCAGGTGGTCTCTGTAGGCAAGTGTTCTCTCTGTGGAGGATCCTCACGGAGACCACTTCCCTATGGAATCCACTTTTGTCTGCCCTCACATGGGTGGTCTCTATAGAGAGGTTTGACTTTTATATAACTTCAGTATGTACTCATTGTCTGCGCACTGATTGCTGGTAAAACATATCTTAGTCCTTAATTGATAGTCCAACTAAATGATGAAGAATCTTACCATTGCCTTCTGGAACATAGACAATGCTAATGCAAATGAAAATGGCCCGAGGACATGCAAACTCAATGATCCTGATTTTCAGAATTCTACCAAAAACTTCGACATTATCTGTTTAGCCGAAACCCACTGTGGCGAAAATGAGACACTCTCCCTCCCAGGTTTTAATGTGGAAACAAGGCTTCGACCAAAACTAGTTACCACCACTCGTAACTACGGTGGACTCGCAGTCTGTATCAAGAAGGAAATACGCAAAGGCATCAAATTTATAGCTCCTTCTAATACCGAGATTACGTGGTTAAAACTCTGTAGATCCTTCTTTAATCTAGACAGAGACCTTTACCTAGCCGTCGTGTATGTCAGTCCTATCGGATCAACATTTACTGCCAGGTGGGAAAATATTTTTGCATTATTAGAGAGTGATATTGCACGCTACTCCAAATTTGGTGATTGTTTAATCTGCGGTGATCTTAACGCTCGAACTGCTACAGAGCCAGACTTTTGCCTTGATGACCAATCACCTATTACTGATTTACAGCCAGATTACGTTAGTGATGTAGGAACTCTTCGAAACATACTGTGGACAATCATGAACAACAATTACTATGTTCGTGCAAATCTAACAACCTCCGCATCTTAAACGGTCGTAGTCTGGCCATTTAACTTGCTATAGCAACTATGGTAAACCCAGTCTCATCGACTACATGCTCATCTCCGCTGATCTATTAGACGGAGTAGAATGTTTCTATGTAAATAACCCCACCGAATTATCTATTCATTGTATGCTAACAATGATCCTTACCACCAATGTATATAACCATTCACGGAGTGATACTCCTAATTCTCCATGCCCAAAATTCGTATGGACCAATGGCGACGATGTCAAATTTATGAAGGCAATGACAAGCCCGGCCATTGTGTAAAAAATTAACGATTATATGTCATTGCCTTCTGGTGTCCTATTTAGTAAACCTGCTGACTCCAAGGAACCACTGATAAACTCTATTGAAGATATTATTATAACTGCAGCCCAGATTTCTGGAATCAAACATGTTGGTAAAAAGAAAATTGCTATTCATAGAAAACCTCTTAATAAGAGGAAATCATGGTTTGATAATGATTGTCAAATGATGAAAAGAGATCTCCGATGTCTAAGTCGCAAAATTCACAATGGCCCATTCAGTGTGACACTACTAAAAAACTTCCGCGCCTTGCGTAAGAAATTCAAAAGACTTGTTGCCAAAAAGAAATCATTGTTCAAACAACAGATCATGGATCAAATGGAATCATTGCAGTCTAAAAACCCACAGACATTCTGGAAACTTTTCGACAAACTTAGAGGCAAAAAATAATCAAAAGTCAAGCCCAATTTCATGCAACGAATGGGTCTCACATTTTACGAAACTTGTAAACAGCGCTCCTGCCCATATAGAGCAGGAATTTGAAAATTCAATAGATACTTATATCCATTCAAATAGAAACCAAATTTTCAATGAAATGAATTTTAGCATTAGTACATCGGAGATCTCCCAAGCCATATCTAAGCGTAAAAATGGTAAGGCTAGTGGTTTAGACCAAATTCTAAATGAAATGCTAAAAGCTGGACAGAGTCAACTCGAGCCTGTCCTGCACACACCTTTCAATACTCTATTATCATCAGGACAATTCCTTGAGAACTGGCGATGCAACCTCCTGACGCCAATCCACAAAAAGGGGGTTATTTCCAACCCTGAAAACTATAGAGGTATTGCTGTAGGGAGCAATCTATGTAAGCTTTTTTGTAGCATACTACAGCTCAGATTATCAGTTTGCTGAGATAAATAAGCTTGTGCCGCAATGTCAAATTGGCTACAAGAAAAATGCCAGAACTGCTGATCACATATTGTCATTAAAATCAGCCATTGCCAAATATATTAATACAGCCACAAAGAAATACCTTTTCTGTTGTTTTGTGGACTTCAAATCAGCCTTTGATACAATCTCAAGGAAAAAGCTTGTTTATAAACTTCTGAACGCAGGTATTGGCGGAAACTATCTCAGTGTCATCCAAAACATGTATTCAGAAGTCAAATATGCAGTGAAAGTTAGCGATGGTTACAGTAATAGCTTCCCGTCATCTTTAGGGGTTAAACAGGGTTGTGTGCTTAGCCCCCTTTTATTTAACCTATATCTGAGAGACCTGCCGGATATATTTGATGAAGCATGTGACCCCATCTTGCTAAATGATATGAAGCTTAATTGTCCCATGTTTGCAGATGACCTTGCCATTCTATCTCAGTCAGCTAGTGGTCTGCAGAATTCTTTACTCAAACTTAGTGCATATTGTGAGAAATGGAACCTTACTGTAAATCTTAATAAAACTAAAGTAATTGTGTTTAATAAAAGCGGCCATCTAATGAAGAAATTTCACTTCTCATATTTGGGTGAACCAATCGAAATTGTCCCATCATACTGCTATTTAGGTATAGTATTTACGCCCTCTGGAAATTTCAAGGCATCATGCGAACGGCTTGCTGAACAAGGTTGTAAAGCACTATTCAAACTTAAGGCGCTTAATATCAGGAACAATATACCAATGGCATTGACATTATTCCATTCATTAATTCTACCTATCTTATCGTATTGTGGTGAAATTTTGATCCCATTCTATATTAAAGGTCTAAACGAGCACAATTTCATGAAACTGGGAGATAATGTACCCATTGAAAAAGCATTAATCAATTTTTGCAAATATTTACTTGGAGTCAGCAGGAAAACGACTCATGCGGCTGTGAGAAGGGAACTGGGGCAGTATTCACTACTGACAACAGTCCTCCCATATGCTTTCAAGTTCTGGCTAAGATTAGGCGCACTTGACTCTGATGCAGTAGTTTATCAGGCTTACCAACAATCATACAAATCTCTAGACACAAACAATTGGGCCACCTATATGAAAACTTTATTTACAAACTTTGGCCGTGATGAAACTTGGAACAACCAAACGGATCAATGAAATCATTAAAACTTGCTATGGAGGATAGATATAGATCAAATTGGTCTGCCTATATAAACAGGGACGTTGTGCAACCACCGAATACAGCGGCATCAGAACAAGGTTCCAAATTAAGAACATATAGAACTTTTAAACAACACTTTGGCTTGGAAAATGTTCTAGTGTATGATAGAAACTTTAACAGAAAAAACAATTCGCCAAGCTCAGAGTCAGTGCGCACAATCTCCAGATTGAAATAGGTAGACACACTGTGCCCAAGACACCAGCAGAAAATAGACTCTGCAAACTATGTGACCTGCGGGTTGTCGAAGATGAGAGACACTTTATTCTCAATTGTCCACTCTACAAAACCGAGAGGGAATCACGATATTCTGAATTCAATCAGTTTACCAATTTCGACTCACTCTCTGATGATGAAAAATTTATCTTCATTATGTCATACAATCATGGAGATACGGAAATGTGTAGGCCGGTTCTGAACTATGTAGATAAATGCATGTCCAAAAGACAAGAGCACATGGCACCTTCAAAATAGGAATTATCTTTATACCCGTGGGTCATTGAGTTTTTGCCGCGGCATGCCCGCTGGACATGTGCGCATATTTCATATTAAAAAATAAATAAAATTATTTTTGATATGAAATGGGCGTACGTGTCGGGCTGGCGTGTTGTGGCGGGAATTCTGGGGCCTGTGGTATACCATGCACTATTTCTGTTGATTTTGTGTTGCGATCTGCATTGAATTTGATGTTTGTCACCCACCATCACAGTCAATGCGGATCACAACACAATTTCGAATCAATCTACGATCTATCCTCAGATTAAACTATAGGTCTGATAGACCTACTGAGCCGGCCAACAACAATAAGTGAATTTCCCTTCAACCCGTACCGAAAATCAAGAGACTTGTGATCTCCATAAACTAAAAATTCACTTCTCATTTTGCTAGTGCTACTTGAAGCCGTAACGGGTGGTGATGCTGCTGGCCTGATTCGGCGGACATCTCAGCTGATTTGTATGATCACTCAATATTTATCAGTGTCATACAATAAAGTTTTGGTGAGTGATGAGTGCTGAGTGGTAGGCATACACCTCATCTGGGTGGGTTGCGGAGTCAATCCAGCTGTAAATGATACCTCTGCATGAGGTGTACACTTGTTGCAGTGCTATGTACATAGAACCTTCCCTATATAACTGTAAACACTGTATATTTATAAAATCTATTCACTGTTAATGCTCTAAACTTTATTACTGTGTGTCTTGTATAATATAATATCGACTATTGAGTGTATCATTTCATGTCTGGCCATGTCTATATCTATGTAGATTTTACGCCAATAAATATTCTGATTCTGATCCCAGGGGAGGGGGGGGGGGGGTTGGCGGCGGCGAGCTTGGAGCGTCCCAGACCATGCAGGCGTTCCGTGTCCAGGTTTGTACCCGACAGGCGATCCACGCTACACCATATACGTATAGTATACCAATTTTGAATTGGCCCGTGGAGACGTTTTCATGCTACCGGGTAAAAACACGATTTTAAACTGAGTTATGGGATTGGTGTTTTTCGTTGCAAATTATGTAGTTACACTGGAAAGGTCCGCAGGGCGTATGCTGGTGGTTCTCCCACTGGTACGGCTGAAAATGTCGCCAAAGAAATTAATCAAATAAACCAAAGGGTAGAGGTGTGTACGATCGTATGAGCGTACTTGCGTGCGTGTGTACCGTTTGTTAGTTGGTGACACGAAAGACAGTGCTGTTACAGCATGCTCTAATACACAGGCGTTTATCACACTATCGCAAATGTATGGAATATATTTGTTATTTTCATACATTAGTTGTCGAACCTTAATCTGGCTATTTTCTATGAAGCTGCCTGCCAATTACATGAATATTACAATATCTCGGGAAGTTTTGAGGCTAGTATGAAAACATAAATACCTAAATATGTATTGGAATGTATGTAAGACCTATTTAAACTCTCATATTAATAGATGAAACTTTAATAACATTATCTGCCGAGCGCCAGTATGAGTGGTGATTCAAAAGTGGCAATTGTACGGATATACCTATACTATCGCGTCATTCATTCATTTCAAGATCAAACCTTGATGTCAAAATCGGCACCATCAGAGACGTCAGACAAAGGACTCTTATTTTATATTCTTCAACATTTCCGCAAATATAGTTTATATATTCCTAACACCGCTGAAGAGAAACGCCTTATAAAAACGCAATTCGTAATTTTATTGCGATAGCATTGGATGACAGCGAGTAAAACATTCAACTTATGACGTCATACGCCTCATCCGGGAATAGAAATTTAACTAATGTATCACATATTTAAATAACGAAGTTATATATTTCTAATTTGAGCACGGAGCTTACAATTATGTTTTTGAAAACGTTACAGTCTGTAGATTCATTTTATACAAAGTAGTATAGAGGGTCTGGTGTTTCCCTTTAAGCTACACCACTGAAAGAATGAATGAGAAAAGGAACGCTCGAGGAAGGAATGAATTTAAGGATATCAAAAGAATGAAGGAATACCAAATTAATACCAAATTAATAATAATAAATAAAAAAGTAATAATAAATAATGAACACTAATTATAAATAAATAAATTAAAAAAAATAAAAAAATAAATAATATAACATAAATAAATAAATAAAAGTTAATTAATTAATTAATTGGTGGATGGATGGATAGATAGATGGATGGACGGATGGGTGTATATGTACTGAAGGATAGGAGGATAAATAGATAAATAAATAAATAATTACAAAAATAAATGAATTAAAAAAAGCTTATCATTGCATTATGAAAGTCATAAAGTGTTGGTAATGGCGTGAATAAGGTATGAAGCAAATAAATAAAGATCTGCATATTAAAATTGCAATAACAGATGCCATCTATTAATGCATCGTGAACATATTTGCATCAAATCAATACTTACTTGTATTTCAGAAACCTGTCGATTATTTTCTCCTCGGGTGGATTTCTTTATGTCGTTATGATTGTAAAAAACCGTGGGTTTGTTTATAAACAATTGTGACGTCAGAACACTTCCGCTACGGTGCGCGCGCAATGCGAAATGCTTCGTTTGTAGTTGAATTTTCGTGGTATGGTAACATAAAGTCTTATTGAGAGCCACAGAAGGTGTGGAACTAAAGATGGATGGTCATGATGACGTTAATAACGACTTCAAGTATAGTGCAGGTAAATAAGCAGAATTACTCGCTTTGCTATAACTGGATATTTAGCGTTTTAACGGTTAAAGTACCACGAAATCTGTTGCACTACTTTAGTGAATCATTAATAACATCATTAACCCTTTCAAGATTCAAGATTATTTCATTCCATATAGATAAATAATTTAGCAATTCAAAAGTTACCGATGAATCCCCCATCTCTAATTTTCAACGCTATCATACGATACAGTTTTGAATATTTTGAAATAAATTTTACTGCCACTGGAAACCTTTGCTTATTAATTTTACTGAAAGTAGAGGCCATTAAATGCTGCTGTTATCATCAACAGCTTCGAGCCAAATAAATTTTAAAATATTCAAATAACATTCTCATCATGTACGACGGGTGAGGCGTATATAGCCTTTTGTTGGTAGTTTTTCTAGCATAAATAGTTCTGACGGGTTAGGCGGAAGCACAAATGTTAAAAGCACAGATGTTAGTGACCGATAGGACAAAACCTACCAAAGTTATGAACCATTATTTACATATATTTACAGGGGTAATTTACACTGGTGTATCGTGGAAATTTAAACTGATATACATTATAAGGAAATAAAAGCAGGCTGGCAGGACAATCTCCACCAGGGTCATGTCATGATTAGTGTCCATGTAAGTGTAACAACAATGCATCGATTGTAAGATGCCGCCGAGCCAGTATAAAATAAACGGCTTCAGTTCTGTTTTCTCTCTTTCATTATTGTTTCTTTAAAGGTTGTATCAAAGGATTGATACTATCTACATTGTGGAGAGATAGGGGTGGAAGATGGAACTGGTTGAAGAGGATTTTTTCTGTGGCTAGTAATTGAACGACATAATGTAATTTGCGCTATATGTGTGTGGAACTATAGGACATTCCCTACCAAAACCAGTTGGAGGGATATGAAGCTTATTTACAATAATAATGGAAGTACAATGCAATAATTGGCTTGCCAGGTCTTTTTGAGATCTTAGCACAGACTGACAGGACAATCCCTACAGGTCTGCCATTCAGTAAACAGTTGCTGAGTGTGAGGAGTGTGGAGGCAAAATAACGGCTAGTAGGGTTTCTGGAGATCAGTGCTGTACACAGGGTTTGTACTGGTCATGGAAAGTCATGGAATTTGAAAATTTATCATGGAATGTCATAGAAAATCAGCATTTTCAGCCATCAAAATTTCAAATATTTGCGAGACCCATTTTTTTGTTCCGTGTTTCCAAGTCTGCGTGACCAATTGTTCGGTTGCGCAAAATCAGTTTGCGTAACCAATTGGTTGCGCAAATTGGTTACACCATTTTTTATCCAAACCTGCTTTATCTGAACATATGTCATCTGTATATTAAGTTAATAATGAATTTAAAGTTCATGTTGCTGAATTATCATTAGCATATTGATTACAGCATGGACTTATCCACCAATTACCTAATTTACAGATAAAATATGTTTAGTTACTCAACTATTGACCTCATAATCAATTACATCACATGTAGGTTGATGTCACCAGTCACACAATACTAACTAACTTGACAGACAATACTAACTCTCATATATATAGTAGTCTGCCAATAAGTATTAATTGTATGTCTTTGCAATTTAATAAACATTCTGTTGATTGTTACCATGAAATTGAGATTCTGGGACAAAGCTTGGAGCATAGCTTAGCTAGAGATGGGTGGGGAATAACTAAAAGTGGATTCATCCATTGTGATATAAGTACTGTAATATTTCTCAAGTAAATTTGTTGAAAAGCAGATTGAGTTTTTGTTTTATGTCCATTCATTCGTTCCATTTCCAGACCAAGAAGAATATTTTGGAAAATTTACCCCTGAAATTACAAGCTCGATAACTTAGCCAGTCATTCAGTGTTAAGTCTCCAGAACCAATACTCCTTTGGTCTGCAAATGTACATTTTCTCTGCCAAAATATCAGTATTTGTATGACAACACTCATTGGTAACATCTTTCCAGCTTGCGACAATTTCAGGGTTCATACACCTTGGGCACAATAAAATTCCATACTTTTTCCAAACATATATTTCAAAATTCCAGACCCACTATAATAATTAGTGACTAATGACCCAATATTTATAAATATATTAACACCCTCCTCCCACCCCACCCACAAACCCCACTACACAAACAAAGAATTGAATGTCTTACATTGTTGTGGCTTACCTAGTTGAGCAACCCTCTCCAGCCCACCCACCACCACCTTGAAAGCAATGGCTTCCAGTCATATTATTTTCAAAATATTTAAAAGAATATGCTTTAATTTGTAAAGAATTCCACCTGTATCAAAGAACTACCGTCTTAATTGCCCCCAAAACAACAGGGGTTGAAATGTTTATAAAATTGTACCTGTGACGGGTAGATTTTTTTGTAACTGTTACCAAATATTTGTACTTGTACAAGCAGCGTACATTTCTAATATAAAACAATAACCCACAAGTCCGCCACAATAAAAGGCGTAACCAGCTCTAAGGCATTTAGTAGATAGCTTGACGCTTCTTCACTTGTACGCTTTAAACTGACAATTTAGTGCAAATGTGATTTACTTGAAAATAAGAGTTACTACGCACCGGGTTTCCTGACATATAGTCCTGTTTTCTCGGTCGCTCCAAAACAATGAACCACTTAAATATCGGGTGGTGTTACTGTCAGAACCTTCCAATAATAATATATTGGGTCATATAACCCGTCAAAGTGGGCGTTAACATATTGCTTTACTGCGTTTAAAAGCGGAACAGTGACTAGATTTTTCGTTCGCCATTAGCTATCAATATTAATTGCGAGAGTCGCACAGAGATTGGTTGAAATAAATCATGTGATTAATTTGTTATGAATGACAACGAGGCACATGATCAAAATTTTACTACGATAGTAATTTTCATTCATGCCTATTGAAATCGGATATCCCGTGAGCCAATCAGAAACTACAAGTGCGCATTATCGATTGTTATTAACTACGACTGTGCAGTCATGCGAGACATTTCCCATTACCGGTGTATTAGCAGACCCCGCTCTAGGCTGATTCGTGACATAATTTTTAGTGTTGAAATTAGTAACCGGGATCGTGGCGTTCTGTAAGAATGGAATGTTTACGTTTTTGGAAGCGTTTATTTACGAGAATCCAGTTGGATTCCCATATTTTTTAATTTCGGGAATATTACGAGAATCACGTCGAATTTCGAGGCCTGAATTATTGTGTCCCGCTCTAGGCTGATTCGTGACATAATTTTTAGTGTTGAAATTAGTAACCGGGATCGTGGCGTTCTGTAAGAATGGAATGTTTACGTTTTTGGAAGCGTTTATTTACGAGAATCCAGTTGGATTCCCGTATTTTTAAATTTCGGGAATATTACGAGAATCACGTCGAATTTCGAGGCCTGAATTATTGTGTGTCATGGACAAATACACACTGACACAGTAGCTAGGATCTATGAATGTAACAGGTTAATTTAACAGATAAATTCTTAAACAGCTGTCTCTCCAAGCCAACTGAAACTCAAGGAGAATATACTGTGAGACTCACTCAACTATGCATGTCTTCCTATGTTATATCGGGATCCAATCGCGTATATAAAATAATACATCGGTTTATAATTGAACAGTCCGTTGTTGATGCATAACGTGTAGCGAGACTAGTTCCCGGCCTATGTAGTAATGCTAGTGGAAATACAATGGAAGTTTGTCTCTGACACATGCGCACTGTCGTTTATTTATAGAATTTGACAGACAGATGTTATCGATCTTTTAGATGTTTGAAAATGCTAAATTCCGTTGTAAATAGCATGCTTCATATCAAAAAGTTGTTGAAACCTTTCTGTTTTCCACTATCAGAGATAACTACCATTCTGGGCTTTGTCACTTACGCAGCCATTTTTTCCTTCACAGTAATTTTACTTCACGCGAACGAAACGATCGTTCACGCCAAATTTTGAGGGCTGATTTTTCATCATAGGTCATGAAAAAGTCATGGAAAATGGTAATCATGAAAAATAAAGGAAATATGTTGGCACAAATTACCGCCATAACCCCTATACAATAAAAATTATGACAAGAGCGTACCAAAACAAGGCTTTGGCTTGGTTGTTGCAAGACGCAATATTCAGACATTTGCAGAACAACATAGATCATAATTTATGTAGCTACATCATAAGCACAAATCTGCTAGATATTAATCTCTGGAAGTCATGGAATTTGTTCATTTTGGTCATAAAAAGTCATGGAATTTCACTCATAGAAAGGTGTACGAACCCTGTGTACAGTAGGTGTGACCACTGTTTGTCAAGGCGATTTTTGAAACAGTCTAAGGAAGGGGCATATACAACGTCTTCATGTAGGGAGTTACAGAAGTGTTTGCGTAGTGATGTGTTGCATTGGGATTTGTGTAGATTGAGGCCATGACCTCTGGTTTTCTGGGAGGTTTCTGGAAGGTCTGTATTGTACTTCGTATGTAGATACTTGAATGTCTCTACCATATCACCGCGTAGCCTTCTGTAGGAGAGTGATGGTAGTCTAAGGGTGCACAGTGTTTCTTCGTACGTCAAGTCTCTCATACCAGGCAGCAGTTTAGTGGCACGTCTTTGCACATTTTTAATAAGATTTATGTCTGATTTGATGTGGGCACCAGACAGAGTTTGAATATTCCAGTAGCGGTCGTACACGCCCAACACTGAAATAGTATGCTAATGTCAAAACCACCATACCAATAACCTGTAGAATATTTTGAAACATATTTGACTGGAAGCTGTTGCTGCCTGAGGCAGCAACAGCTTCCAATCAAATTAGTTTCAAAATATTCAACAGATTATTTCTTAAATTATTAAGGTTAAATATCCATGTACATGAAATAATTATTGCATTCAAAATTTCAGAATGGGTAAAAATGAGGAAATGTTATGATTGATCATCGGTTGGTATGTAAAACCAATCATCGATCACAAAAATAGTACCAATTCCCAACACTAGCTTGTGGAAGTTGGGATTGCTGTCCATATAGACACCCAAGTCCTTTATAACACTGATCTCCTCCAGTGCAATACTTTGCTCAGCCAACCCTGTCATTCTATAGACGAATCCTGGATGACCAGTTCCTAGTCTCAGGACGTGACATTTCTGGGGGTGGAATTTCATTAACCAGTCTCTGGACCATGATTCTCCTTCGATCAATACTCACCATTCTGTTACTTCTGATATACAGCTGGCCTTGACAGCGGCTCTAGGATTATAGACTTAGAAAGCTTTACCGACTCCTGGGAACCGGGTACTCGGCTCCCCACTGCCGAGTACCCGTTTACCATAGAGCTCATTCTTGTTTGCATAGCAACAAGTGCAATACATGCTTTTCGCATTAAGGATTTTAGTGTTTTTAAAAGAATCTAAGTCTTTAATCAGTGATAGTTTGTGTGTTCTGAAAGGATAACTAAGGACTATGGAGAATACCGCCCAAGACAACCAGGTTGTATTGTTCTTTATTATCCATAGTTAAAAGACTTAGGTCTCTAAATTTCGTTGTGTTGCATGTTCCGATTTCTGACCCCATAGAATCTGGGACGTGTGCTAACAACGATATATGCCAGACGATCGCCTTCTTTAAACCCCAACAGGCGATCGGCAGATATGAAAATAGGTGTTTGCTACGGTATTTCTAACACGAATATCGGCTGACGTCGTTCTCCGTAGAATCCGAGCGGGTGAGGTCACACCCGGTCGCTCGGATGTTTATGTGAAGAAAAATTTTTTCATTAATTCGCGCATCTTGTTCTGGGTGCTGCGTACTAAAAAATGGTACCGGAAACTTTAGAATGATCAAGTTTACGTGCGATCACGATCGGTTTGCAATGATCGGTGGTTTCAAAATTCTTGAGTAGATGTGTGGTCTGCGGTTTTACCGTGTGAGACAGCAGTTGTTATACATTTTGTTGTTTTCTTCACATATCGTGCTGCGTTCGTTAGGAGTATAATTTATATTGATTAGTAAATATACCCTGAATGCTATGCGATATGATTCCTGGAGCCGTTACACATCCTGTAGGATCTATTATGGGTGTGTTGTGCCCGCTGCGTACTTGTCGTCATAATCAATGCGATCGTTGTTGTAACGTGGCGGGGTGGGGTGCGGGAGGTTACGGTTAATTTATGAGTCAAAATATTTGAAAATTAATTGTCTGCCTTCCATCCGTGTCTCGTTCCGCTTGTTTATTGTAGGTTTGTGCTTATTTTATAGGCCAAGCCAGCCCCGCCATCATGTGACGACTGCCATAAGTTTGTCCGTGTAATGTTCAAGGACCATGTCTGTTTTAGGTGTGCCCTGTGTAATATAGATCATAGGTGTAATGTTTGTGCAGTGTGGTCCGTCGAAACGATGGTTAAGTTCCTTGCCCAGAAGGACTTGGCTGGGTCTGACGCGGGGTCAGGCGGTCCGAGAGGAAATCGTGGAGCGCCCGGTTCGGCCGGTGGGGGTGCTCCACGTCCCCAGCTGGAGGTGGCGGAGATGGCACCGCCGGCGTGGTTTGGTCCGGCTATGCAGGGTTTTCTGTATAGCGTTCTGCCCATGCTGGTGTCCCTGCTACCAAAGGTTGGGGGGCAGTTTCTCCCCATGCCTGGTACGGATCCTGTCCTCGGACAGGATTCTGGACTGGTTACCGAGGGGGGCCGTCTCGTACGGCCCCCTGGCGGTCCCGTCTGGCTTCGGCCAGACGGGTTCTGTCTCTCTGCGGCCACCTCCGGGCAGTCCAGTAGCGGTGGCCGGTCCGTCAGGTGTGGGAGCCGTCCGCCAGGACGGCTCCACGGTTTATTCGTCTAGTGACGGCTCTTCGGAGTCTGAAGACGATGAGGCCGAGGAGGAGAGGTTGCTGCGGCCCGTGAAGCCGCAGGTGGAGAATATGGAGGTTGATTCCGTCCTGGACGGAACCGGCCTCCATTTGTCTGGTTTGGCGCAAGCCAGGTCAGCGGCTCCACCTGCGGCTGAGGCCAATCCGTTACCGTGCACCGGTTCCGCGCGGCTTGGTTTGCGGGGGTATCTTCTTCGGAGATAGATTGGTCTGATGCTCTGGCGTGGCTAGCCAGAGTAGACCCGTCTGTGGTTTCGGCCACGGCCGATGAAGATGCGCCCCGTCCGTCGGTTGCGTCGATTAGGACGGGGATTTTGCCCGCGGCCCGGATCCAGTCAGTGGGACTGGATCCACGGTTCATTGATTTGTTGGATGCTATTTATAGTAAACAACTAATGACCAAGGGTCAGCTCCCTGCGGCCTCCAGGGAGGTGCGGGCAAGATGTCGTATTCCGCGGGGTGAATACGACAGGTATGGTGTAGTCCCGTCGGTCACGGAGGATGACCGATGGGTACTGGGCGTCCAGAGTGCCGGGTCGGGTGGTCCCGGTCCGGCACTAGTGGATAAGGCCCAGGTACACCAGGAAGAAGTCCTGGCCCTATGCGATGAGGGTGTGAGGGCAGCGATGAGCGCTGTCAATCACTCCTATCGTCTACTTCAGTCGGTGTGGGCTGAAGCGGGGGCAGGCCACCCTGTGCCACCTGTGGCGCTATCGTGCGTTAATGACGGCTTGGTGCTGTCAATGGACGCATTGGCAAGGGTGCAAGCGCGTGTGACGAAGTCCAGGAGGCAAATGGTCATTGACCATATGCGTCCGGCTACGGCAGTCAAGGAACGTCTTCTTGGGACGCCCCTGACAGGGCCTAGCATCTTTGGTGGCCAAGCGCGGGCCATCTTGGAGGACACTGCCAGTATTGCGCAGAATCGGTTAGCGGTAAATCTACAGCTAGAGCTAGTGCGGCAAGCGCACGCACTAGGGGCTGTGGGCAAGCCGCTAACAGGACAGCCTTCAAAGAAACAGAAAAAGCATAAGGGCAAGGCGAAAGCCAGGCCTATTGCGACGTCTGTTTCGGCTGGGTTCTCGGAGCCGGCGGCGGCGAAGAAACCCAGGAAGGCTGTAGAGGCGCCTACCCTCCCCAATGTTGCTCCGGACCGCCCTAGAGGTGGTAAGGGGAAGGGTAAGGCCTCAAAGGGCGGACAGAAGGGGCCGAAGCGTACCTGAGGGTACGCAAGCTCCCTTCATATCCGCCTGGACCGCACCTGTGCGACAGGAACAGCGGTGCCAGTTATACCCATCGTGCCTAGAACGAAATGGTTCTCACTCTCTCTCGTTAAGAAAGGGGGGGGGGGCGGACTGCGAGCCGGACAACCCCGTTAGACGTCGAGGCGTCTATGGTGGGTGGAAGGCTCATGCGTTTCGTCGAGGCTTGGCGAGGTGTGACGTCAGACAGTCTGGTCCTGGGATGGTTATCCCAGGGTTACATGCCGGAGTGGTGGGACTTTCCGCCACAAAATCTGTCTTTGGCACCTGTCTGGACACCCGTACCAAGGGAGCCAGACAAGTTAGAAGCCGTTCAAAAGGAAGTGTCGGGTTTGCTTCTGAAGGGAGCAATAAAACCAGCAAACCGGAACACTCCAGGCTTCTATTCAAACATGTTCCTTGTCCCCAAGAGCACGGGGGGGATGGAGACCCATACTCAATCTCAGGCCATTAAATTGGTTTATCCATACGCCTCGGTTCCAGATGGAAACACCGAGGTCGCTAATGGCGGGATTGAGGAAAGGAATGTGGTGTGTATCGATCGATCTGAAAGATGCATATTTCCACATTCCGATGAATCGGAGTTGGCACAGGTTTCTGAGATTTGCGTTTCAGAATCAAGTATGGGAGTTTACAGTTCTCCCATTTGGCCTGTCGACAGGGTTTTCACAAGAGTGGTCCTTGCGGTGACAGCGTTTCTCAGAAAAGAGAACGTGGCGCTACACACCTACATAGACGACTGGCTGCTCAAGGCAGACTCGGCAGCCAGGTTGAACGTGGATACTGCTCTGACTCTGAGGTTACTTTCAGATCTAGGCTGGATAGTCAACGAGGAGAAATCCGAGTTGACGCCCACTCAACATTTCGTTTATTTGGGGATGCGATTCGACCTCGAGGAGGGCAGGGTTTACCCGTCAGAGCCCAGAGTGGTGTCTCTGTTAGCCATCCTCGGGAGTTTTCGAGTGGGAAACCACATTCAGGCGAGGCGGTTCCTTCAGATGCTGGGCATGATGGTCTCCATGGAGCAGGTTATCCCGTACGCTGCTCTAATGCGAAGACCTATCCAGTTGTATCTGATGTCTCTGTGGAAACAGAGAACAGAACCCCTGTCAAAACTGGTGCCAGTTTTGGAGCCGATAATATCGCATCTTCTATGGTGGAAACAGCGTCAGAATCTCCTAATAGGGGTATCGCTGCACCTACCCCACCCCCAGCTGTCCGTTTACACGGATGCATCGCTGGAAGGGTGGGGTGCCTGCCTGGGAGAACACCAGGTCTCGGGCACATGGACTCTCCCGGAGAGTCAGCTGCATATCAATCTGTTGGAAATGATGGCAGTGGAACTGGCGTTGGAAGAGTTCCTTCCGATGATCAGGGGCAAGGTGATATTGATACGGTCGGACAATTCGACAGTAGTATCATATATAAATCGCCAAGGAGGGACCAGGTCTCCCACCCTGTGCATCAGGGTGTGGCACTTGATTCAATGGTGCAGGAATTACTCGGTTGTTTTGAAAGCAGCTCATATTCCTGGCCGATTGAACATTCTGGCGGATGCTTTGTCTCGCAGACAGAGAATCCTGCCAACAGAATGGTCCCTCAACCCTCCAGTTCTGCGACGGATCTTCGAGCATTGGGGCAAACCCAACGTGGACTTGTTCGCCACAAAGGAAAATGCTCAAATCATGACATATGTCTCGCCGATTCCAGATCCAAATGTCGTCGATACAGACGCTCTGGCGATAAGCTGGAGAGGGATGCACGCTTACGCGTATCCACCCACCATTCTTCTACCGAAGGTATTGGTGAAGGTCAGGGAGGAGCCGTGTCTGGTCCTGCTAATAGCGCCGTATTGGCCGAGCAGGGCGTGGTTCACGGATCTTCTGGATCTGCTGGTGGAAAATCCTGTGCAGTTGCCCGAGATTCCGAACATAATCTTCCAGGCCAAGGGACGCTTCCTACACGAGCGTCCCGAAATGTTCAAATTGACTGCGTGGATGTTGTCAAACAACGTTCCACGTCGGAAGGCTTTTCTCGACAGGCTGCTGATTTCATCGCGGCTGCGAGAAGGAGGTCAACCTTCAAGTCATATAACAACAAGGTTAACAGATTTGCAGACTGGTGTGAAGAAAAGGGTATTGATACCTTTCAATCCACTATTCAGCAAATAGCAGACTTTCTCTGTGAGCTGTTCTTTACAGGACTAGCTCCCGTCACAATTGCTGGATACAAGTCAGCTTTGGCATCAGTTATCCCTTGTCTAGCCAACAGGGATAGTCCAGAGGTGGCCCAGTTAAACGTGATGTTGAAGGGAATGAGCAATCTCCGCCCGAGACAACCGGTAGTCATTCCAGCCTGGAGTCTATCTTTAGTGCTTAATGTACTGGCCAAGCACCCATTCGAACCGTTGCGTTCGGCTAGTCTAAAGCATTTGACTCTAAAGGCGGTCTTTCTATTGGCAGCTTCCTCATCTAGAAGGCGCAGTGAGATCCATGCGCTTTCGGCAGAGAGGAACCGATTTATTGTTTCTGGAGAAGGTCTGCGTCTTCTGCCAAGAGCAGAATTTATGTCAAAGAACCAATCTTTGAGATATCCCGGCAAACCGATCATTATACCGAAGTTAACCAGGTTTGATCGTGATGCCAGTGTCTGGTGCCCGGTCCGTGCTTTGACTAAGTACAAGAAACAGACTGACTCGTTACGGTCGAACGATAGACATCTGTGGATCTGCCATAAAAAGCCTTATGGCGCCGCATCCATGGATACTATCTCTCGTTGGGTGGTCGAATGCATTCAGACTACTCATGAGATGGCGACTGGGCACCAGGTGCAGGGCGTAAGGGCACACGATGTTAGAGGAATAGCCGCCTCGACCGCCCTTTACAATGGTGTTCCGTTAGAGGACATCATGGCCGTTGCACAATGGCACTGTGAGTCCTCATTTACGGATTACTATATGAGGGATGTGTCAGACTCAGCCAATCCACTCGCTTTAGCTGTTTTGAAACGATAGTTAGTGACCACACTGCTTTTCCCCTTTTTTCACTTTGGTAAGAAAAGAACCTAAAGCAGGCATGGTCAAGCGAGAGGATGTCAACCAGATTGTGTCACTGATGGCCGAACCGGTGAATGGTTGTAGGCGGTACGTCTGAAGTCCTGTTATCATAAGGTAATTCAACAAGTGAGAGTTTTTTGTATTATGTATATGTATCATGTTCATTCATCTTATATATTCATGCTCATTCCCAGGCTAATACAAGCGATATGCAGGGAGTAGTTAACCCTCTTGGCATATTGGTGTTTCAGGCGAGATACATGTTCGTTAGTTCTCTCCCTTTTCTTAGGAGGAAAAAGGGGGGGGAGCTGTGACGCGAATGTGATTCGGTTCCGTGAACTTGACGGTCCTTTTATGTCTCCGTTAGTCAAGTTTGAAGTCTAAAATTTTTCTCCAAGGGGCAAAATTAGCATGTATGGCTTGCCCCTTCCCACCAGGTTACTGATCAAATCTGGTGTATATCAGAAGTAACAGAATGGTGAGTATTGATCGAATGAGAATGCAGGAAATGTCAATTTCCCTTTCTCCGAGATCTAACAATACTCACCATTCTGTTACGGACCCAGCCTCCCAGCCCCACGGAGGCAAGCCATAGTTTTCTCTTGTTTGGTGGCTATGCAAACAATATGAGCTCTATGGTAAACGGGTACTCGGCAGTGGGGAGCCGAGTACCCGGTTCCCAGGAGTCGGTAAAGCTTTCTAAGTCTATAATCCTAGAGCCGCTGTCAAGGCCAGCTGTATATCAGAAGTAACAGAATGGTGAGTATTGTTAGATCTCGGAGAAAGGGAAATTGACATTTCCTGCATTCTAGTGCATTAATGTCTTTCTGTAGGGACATGTGGTCTGTGGTGGATAGTATTGCACGATAAAGTTTGGTATCGTCCGCAAACAGTTTAACAAAACTAGACACCACATGTCTTGGTGACATCGTCAAAACATGTTTATTTCAATATATGCATCATTTTTACACAATATTTGAAGATTTTTATCAAAATGCAGCCGATGTTACCTGGGCTTCACAATTTTTGCTGTGATTAACTGTACTCTGTTAAGTACTGCTAACGTGCGAGGGTTCAAAAAATTGTATTTTGCTCTAATTTTTCATGATTTTGTACTTTGTCTCGCCTGCGAAGCAGAAAGCGAGACATATGTGTCACTTTTCCCATGGCGACAGCATTAAGCAGAATGCTGACACTGAACTCACAACGTAGAAGGTCAAGGTCATTCTAACCTCTACAAAACTTAGTTATTTTTCAATGTTAAGTTTAGCAAATCTTATCACATTATATTTCGGGATTACCTAGCCCTAATGGATTCGAACACAACTTGGGTACATGGTTCCTTATGCCAAGAGGATACAGGATAGTGATGTGGAGGTCACCAGGTCAAAGGTCCTGGCCATTCTAATGTTGCTATTTGACCTCTCCTTTTTTAACCGTAAGTTTTTCCATTCAGCAAATCACGTATATTTCAGTATTGGTTAATCCTATTGGAACTAAGCTTGAATACATAGTTACGTATAATGTTAGGAAGCAGCATGATAACACGGCGGTCACATGGTCAAATGTCAATACCACTGACAAACAGGACACGGACAAGATTGATTTCACTTCAAGAGTATACTTACCTCCCTAACACTCTTTGATATTCCCAAATATCGACATTCACTCAATAAACACTCAGATTAAAAAAGTTAGGTGCCCCTACTGGGCAGGTAGTCAGATGACAGTCCGGCGGATGCCAGCCCCAACCTGGCGCATGCGCAGACTAGTACTTTCTCTTTTCCAATATATTGGCAAACGAGTCACATGCATACTTTTTTTCTAAGAGTTTTCTGCTGTGTCAAATCACTTTCTAAACTTAATTATCATCTGAAAATCATTTCTGAGCGTGGGAAGTCGCCAGAGGAGGGCCCAGGACCAAGTCATCAGGTGATTTCTAATACATATTTGTCTAATTTAGCGTTTTATTTCCGATGTAATGTGTTTCCGGAACTCGTGATTAGATGTGATAAGCATCCATAAAACTGGTTTATTTCTATGTGGCGCTATGAAATAATAATCTCTCTTTGTGTTTGTGTCCACAGGTATCTACTTATGATTGAAAATGACAGCACATCATCAGAGGGTTTGTTTTTCTTTCCACCAAGGTTCCGTTTCCTACTAACAATGGTAGAGTGAACTAATACAAAATCTGTGCCCAGTGAGTTGGAGGCCTTGTAAGACGGTCTTCTCACTTTGCCCTCTTGGTCCACTTCCATCCCTTAATGGTGGAGCGAGTTAAGAGGTCATAGAGTTTGGTGGACCTTTCAGTGTATCAGATCGGATGGTTTGTGTATGCTAAAGACGCAGGTATTCTAGTTATGATATTAGGCACTTCAATTATTTTTGAAAATATTTTTCAAATTTGCTGCCATTTTATCATTGTATATCTGATGTTTGCATAGTCTGTCTCTACTATCCTTTCCAGTTAGATGTTCTGGATATGAATACGATTCGTCCGTACACATGGATATTGTTTTCGGGTCGGATTAACTTCTTATTTTATCCGTCTTGCACTTTACTAACTATTATAAAGTTTTGTCCAACGCTGGTTTACTTATTAGTTAGTGGTCAAGGCCACTTTCCCTCTCTTATTTTGGTTTTGAGCTACTAATTCATTAACTAAAATGCTCATTGTCTTTGTCTTCTGGCCTTTTTCAGAAGCCTGGTTGCCCTTCTTGTGGAAGGTTTTTGAAAGAACGTTTCGCCCCACATTTATGCTTCCAATGCAGTCCATTGGGGACCATTTCCTAACTGTGACATCTGTAAAATGGGGGGGGGGGGAGCGAGCTAATGTCTGAGTCTTTATCATTACAGACCACGGAGAAGGCGACTGAGGAGGAGAGATGAACGAGGAAAGAGGTTTTTGGTAAGAATGGTAAGAGGAAGGCCTCATCCACCATGGATATGGAGGCCTTCCGTATTGTAATGTTGGGAGAGATGAAGAGGACAATTAAAGATTTGGTTCCAGAGTTGCTTCGTGGCTTGCTGCTTGGACCAAATCCTTTATTGTCATTTTCTTCTGCTCTGGAGCCCATAATCCCCACCTCTGAATCGGTGCTCTGTTGCAGGACTTTCGCACGTCTCCCAGCTGTTACAGGGGGTAGTAAAAGCATCCGCATCATGCCAGCCTAGTCCGGTAACAGTCCAGAGAGCCATCCAGGATGGAATTAACCTGGCTCTGGATTGTTTAACCCAGTCTGTGACCAGGAGTGTCTGGGCACGGCGCACGATTGCCTTAGACAACTTATGTCCGATCCAGAACCTGTATAATAGGCTGCTGCATAAGCCTATGACAGGTCCTGATCTCTTTGGAGGTGAGGGATGTAAGCACCTCTAGGAGATGGTCACCCTGGTCAATAACCAGAGGGCGTTGCGCGAGCAATTTAAAGTTCTCCGCAGAGAGCGCGTTCGCGCAGCTCCCCCTGCGTATCATCCCCTGCAGGCTCGAGGTGGCAGTGGCCAGGTCAGAGGTTAGCCACCAGCGCGCGCAGCCTGCGTGCGCTTCAGGCAGCAGCGAGGGGGTGCGCAGGCTCCTCCAGCACAGGCACCTGCCCACGCACTGAGGTGTGCGCAGGCCGTGGCACGGGAGGATCTGGTCGTGGTAATCGTACCTGAAGGGTCAGTTACCACAGTAAGAACCACTCCAGTGCTTCTGGACCAGGGGACAGTGCCACTCTTGCGCTACTTATGTCCACCTCTTTCCCCAGGTGGCCCAGTGGGAAGCCGATTGGCCCACCACAAGCAAGAGTGGGAATGGTTGACTCAGGACCATTTAGTCTTGCGATGCTTTTCAGTCTGGTATCATCCCGATTGGATAGCAGGGCCGCCATCTGGATTCAAATTGCAAGAGATCCAGATCAATGGTTGTGCATAGAGGAGGAAATAAATTCCCTCATACTAAAAGGAGCAATTCAACTGGGACAAAAGTGCCCAGGCTACTATTCAACCGTGCTCCTAGTGACAAAGAGCACTGGAGGGTGGGGACCAATTCTCATTCTCCTTCGATCAATACTCACCATTCTGTTACTTCTGATATATAGCTGGCCTTGACAGCGGCTCTAGGATTATAGACTTAGAAAGCTTTACCGACTCCTGGGAACCGGGTACCCGGCTCCCAACTGCCGAGTACCCGTTTACCATAGAGCTCATTCTTGTTTGCATAGCAACAAGAGCAATACATGCTTTTTGCATTAAGGATTTTAGTGTTTTAAAATAATCTAAGTCTTTAATCAGTGATAGTTTGTGTGTTCTGAAAGGATTAACTAAGGACTATGGAGAATACCGCCCAAGACAACCAGGTTGTATTGTTCTTTATTATCCATAGCTAAAAGACTTAGGTCTCTAAATTTCGTTGTGTCGCATGTTCCAATTTCTGACCCCATAGAATCTGGGACGTGTGCTAACAACGATATATGCCAGACGATCGCCTTCTTTAACCCCAACAGGCGATCGGCAGATATGAAAATAGGTGTTTGCTACGGTATTTCTAACACGAATATCGGCTGACGTCGTTCTCCGTAGAATCCGAGCGGGTGACGTCACACCCGGTCGCTCGGATGTTTATGTGAAGAAAATTATTTTCATTAATTCGTGCATCTTATTCTGGGTGCTGCGTACTAAAAATGGTACCGGAAACTTTAGAATGATCAAGTTTACGTGCGATCACGATCGGTTTGCAATGATCGGTGGTTTCAAAATTCTTGAGTAGATGTGTGGTCTGCGGTTTTACCGTGTGAGACAGCAGTTTGTTATACATTTTGTTGTTTTCTTCACATATCGTGCTGCTTTCGTTAGGAGTATAATTTATATTGATTAGTAAATATACCCTGAATGCTATGCGATATGATTCCTGGAGCCGTTACACATCCGGGAGGATCTATTATGGGTGTGTTGTGCCCGCCGCGTACTTGTCGTCATAATCAATGCGATCGTTGTTGTAACGTGGCGGGGTGGGGTGCGGGGAGGTTACGGTTAATTTATGAGTCAAAATATTTGAAAATTAATTGTCTGCCTTCCATCCGGGTCTCGTTCCGCTTGTTTATTGTAGGTTTGTGCTTATTTTATAGGCCAAGCCAGCCCCGCCATCATGTGACGACTGTCATAAGTTTGTCCGTGTAATGTTCAAGGACCATGTCTGTTTTAGGTGTGCCCTGTGTAATATAGATCATAGGTGTAATGTTTGTGCAGTGTGGTCCGTCGAAACGATGGTTAAGTTCCTTGCCCAGAAGGACTTGGCTGGGTCTGACGCGGGGTCAGGCGGTCCGAGAGGAAATCGTGGAGCGCCCGGTTCGGCCGGTGGGGGTGCTCCACGTCCCCAGCTGGAGGTGGCGGAGATGGCACCGCCGGCGTGGTTTGGTCCGGCTATGCAGGGTTTTCTGCATAGCGTTCTGCCCACGCTGGTGTTGTCCCTGCTACCAAAGGTTGGGGGCAGTTTCTCCCCATGCCTGGTACGGATCCTGTCCTCGGACAGGATTCTGGACTGGTTACCGAGGGGGCCGTCTCGTACGGCCCCCTGGCGGTCCCGTTTGGCTTCGGCCAGACGGGTTCTGTCTCTCTGCGGCCACCTCCGGGTGGTCCAGTAGCGGTGGGCGGTCCGTCAGGTGTGGGAGCCGTCCGCCAGGACGGCTCCACGGTTGACTCGTCTAGTGACGGCTCTTCGGAGTCTGAAGACGAGGAGGCCGAGGAGGAGAGGTTGCTGCGGCCAGTGAAGCCGCAGGTGGAGAATATGGAGGTTGATTCCGTCTTGGACGGAACCGGCCTCCATTGGTCTGGTTTGGCGCAAGCCAGGGCTGCGGCTGAGGCCAATCCGTTACCTTGCACTGGTTCCGCGCGGCTTGGTTTGTCACCAGCCGTCAGGGGAACGGGTGTGCCGGGCCAGGCGTGGTACTCACCTATCTCGCCTGGTCCGGCAGCCGGACGTGGGGTGCCGTTGGCGCCCGTGTCCGGCTATGGTTCCGCGACTGTTACGGGTCCGTACGGTTTTCCGTGCGGACCTACCCCATGGACCAGAGTGTTTCATGGGGTGGCGGCGGAACCGTGTGGTAGCGGAGTGCCTGGCGTGTCAGCGGTGGCTCCTTGCCGGGAGGCTGTGGCTGGCAGACCCGTGAGCACGTCAACGGGTGACGTGTTTGCGGGGGTATCTTCTTCAGAGATAGATTGGTCAGATGCTCTGGCGTGGCTAGCCAGAGTGGACCCGTCTGTGGTTTCGGCCACGGCCGATGAAGACGCGCCCCCCACGGTTCATTGATTTGTTGGATGCTATTTATAGCAAACAACTAATGACCAAGGGTCAGCTCCCTGCGGCCTCCAGGGAGGTGCGGGCAAGATGTCGTATTCCGCGGGGTGAATACGATAGGTATGGTGTAGTCCCGTCGGTCACGGAGGATGACCGATGGGTACTGGGCGTCCAGAGTGCAGGGTCGGGTGGTCCCGGTCCGGCACTAGTGGATAAGTCCCAGGTACACCAGGAAGAAGTCCTGGCCCTATGCGATGAGGGTGTGAGGGCAGCGATGAGCGCTGTCAATCACTCTTATCGTCTACTTCAGTCGGTGTGGGCTGAAGCGAGGGCAGGCCACCCTGTGCCACCTGTGGCGCTATCGTGTGTTAATGACGGCTTGGTGCTGTCAATGGACGCATTGGCAAGGGTGCAAGCGCGAGTGACGAAGTCCAGGAGGCAAATGGTCATTGACCATATGCGTCCGGCTACGGCAGTCAGGGAACGTCTTCTTGGGACGCCCCTGACAGGGCCTAGCATCTTTGGTGGCCAAGCGCGGGCCATCTTAGAGGACACCGCCAGTATTGCGCAGAATCGGTTAGCGGTAAATCTGCAGCTAGAGCTAGTGCGGCAAGCGCACGCACTAGGGGCTGTGGGCAAACCGCTAACGGGACAGCCTTCAAAGAAACAGAAGAAGCATAAGAGCAAGGCGAAAGCCAGGCCTGTTGCGACTTCTGTTTCGGCTGGGTTCTCGGAGCCGCCGCCGGCGAAGAAACCCAGGAAGGTTGTAGAGGCGCCTACCCTCCCCAATGTTGCTCCTGACCGCCCTAGAGGTGGGAAGGGCAAGGGGAAGGGTAAGGGTAAGGCCTCAAAGGGCGGACAGAAGTGGCCGAAGCGTACCTGAGGGTACGCAAGCTCCCTTCATATCCGCCTGGACCGTACCTGTGCGACAGGAACAGCGGTGCCAGTTATACCCGTCGTGCCTAGAACGAAATGGTTCTCACTCTCTCTCGTTAAGAAAGAGGGGGGTGGGCGGACTGTGAGCCGGACAACCCCGTTAGACGTCGAGGCGTCTATGGTGGGTGGAAGGCTCATGCGTTTCGTCGAGGCCTGGCGAGGTGTGACGTCAGACAGTCTGGTCCTGGGATGGTTATCCCAGGGTTACATGCCGGAGTGGTGGGACTTTCCGCCACAAAATCTGTCTTTGGCACCTGTCTGGACACCCGTACCAAGGGAGCCAGACAAGTTAGAAGCCGTTCAAAAGGAAGTGTCGGGTTTGCTTCTGAAGGGAGCAATAAAACCAGCAAACCGGAACACTCCAGGCTTCTATTCAAACATGTTCCTTGTCCCCAAGAGCACGGGGGGATGGAGACCCATACTCAATCTCAGGCCATTAAATTGGTTTATCCATACGCCTCGGTTCCAGATGGAAACGCCGAGGTCGGTAATGGTGATTGAGGAAAGGAATGTGGTGTGTATCGATCGATCTGAAAGATGCATATTTCCACATTCCGATGAATCGGAGTTGGCACAGGTTTCTGAGATTTGCGTTTCAGAATCAAGTATGGGAGTTTACAGTTCTCCCGTTTGGCCTGTCGACAGCTCCGAGGGTTTTCACAAGAGTGGTCCTTGCGGTGACAGCGTTTCTCAGAAAAGAGAACGTGGCGCTACACACCTACATAGACGACTGGCTGCTCAAGGCAGACTCGGCAGCCAGGTTGAACGTGGATACTGCTCTGACTCTGAAGTTACTTTCAGATCTAGGCTGGATAGTCAACGAGGAGAAATCCGAGTTGATGCCCACTCAACATTTCATTTATTTGGGGATGCGATTCGACCTCGAGGAGGGCAGGGTTTACCTATCAGAGCCCAGAGTGGTGTCTGTGTTAGCCATCCTCAGGAGTTTTCGAGTGGGAAACCACATTCAGGCGAGGCGGTTCCTTCAGATGCTGGGCATGATGGTCTCCATGGAGCAGGTTATCCCGTACGCTGCTCTAAGGCGAAGACCTATCCAGTTGTATCTGATGTCTCTGTGGAAACAGAACAGAACCCCTGTCAAAACTGGTGCCAGTTTTGGAACCGATAATATCGCATCTTCTATGGTGGAAACAGCGTCAGAATCTCCTAATAGGGGTTTCGCTGCACCTACCCCACCCCCAGCTGTCCGTTTACACGGATGCATCGTTGGAGGGGTGGGGTGCCTGCCTGGGAGAACACCAGGTCTCGGGCACATGGACTCTTCCGGAGAGTCAGCTGCATATCAATCTGTTGGAAATGATGGCAGTGGAACTGGCGTTGGAAGCGTTCCTTCCGATGATCAGGGGCAAGGTGATATTGATACGGTCGGACAATTCGACAGTAGTATCATATATAAATCGCCAAGGAGGGACCAGGTCGCCCACCCTGTGCATCAGGGTGTGGCACTTGATTCAATGGTGCAGGAATTACTCGGTTGTTTTGAAAGCAGCTCATATTCCTGGCCGATTGAACATTCTGGCGGATGCTTTGTCTCGCAGACAGAGAATCTTGCCAACAGAATGGTCCCTCAATCCTCCAGTTCTACGACGGATCTTCGAGCATTGGGGCAAACCCAACGTGGACTTGTTCGCCACAAAGGAAAATGCTCAAATCATGACATATGTCTCGCCGATTCCAGATCCAAATGCCGTCGATACAGACGCTCTGGCGATAAGCTGGAGAGGGATGCACGCGTACGCGTACCCACCCACCATTCTTCTACCGAAGGTATTGGTGAAGGTCAGGGAGGAGCCGTGTCTGGTCCTGCTAATAGCGCCGTATTGGCCGAGCAGGGCGTGGTTCACGGATCTTCTAGATCTGCTGGTGGAAAATCCTGTGCAGTTGCCCGAGATTCCGAACATAATCTCCCAGGCCAAGGGACGCTTCCTACACGAGCGTCCCGAAATGTTCAAATTGACTGCGTGGATGTTGTCAAACAACGTTCCACGTCGGAAGGCTTTTCTCGACAGGCTGCTGATTTCATCGCGGCTGCGAGAAGGAGGTCAACCTTCAAGTCATATAACAACAAGGTTAACAGATTTGCAGACTGGTGTGAAGAAAAGGGTATTGATACCTTTCAATCCACTATTCAGCAAATAGCAGACTTTCTCTGTGAGCTGTTCTTTGCAGGACTAGCTCCCGTCACAATTGCTGGATACAAGTCAGCTTTGGCATCAGTTATCCCTTGTCTAGCCAACAGGGATAGTCCAGAGGTGGCCCAGTTAAATGTGATGTTGAAGGGAATGAGCAATCTCCGCCCGAGACAACCGGTAGTCATTCCAGCATGGAGTCTATCTTTAGTGCTTAATGTACTGGCCAAGCACCCTTTCGAACCGTTGCGTTCGGCTAGTCTAAAGCATTTGACTCGAAAGGCGGTCTTTCTATTGGCAGCTTCCTCAGCTAGAAGGCGCAGTGAAATCAATGTGCTTTCGGCAGAGAGGAACCGATTTATTGTTTCTGGAGAAGGTCTGCGTCTTCTGCCAAGAGCAGAGTTTATGTCAAAGAACCAATCTTTGAGATATCCCGGCAAACCGATCATTATACCGAAGTTAACCAGGTTTGATCGTGATGCCAGTGTCTGGTGCCCGGTCCGTGCTTTGACTAAGTACAAGAAACGGACTGACTCGTTACGGTCGAACGATAGACATCTGTGGATCTGCCATAAAAAGCCTTATGGTGCCGCATCCATGGATACTATCTCTCGTTGGGTGGTCGAATGCATTCAGACTACTCACGAGATGGCGACTGGGCACCAGGTGCAGGGCGTAAGGGCACACGATGTTAGAGGAATAGCCGCCTCGACCGCCCTTTACAATGGTGTTCCGTTAGAGGACATCATGGCCGTTGCACAATGGCACTGTGAGTCCTCATTTACGGATTACTATATGAGGGATGTGTCAGACTCAGCCAATCCACTCGCTTTAGCTGTTTTGAAACGATAGTTAGTGACCACACTGCTTTTCCCCTTTTTTCACTTTGGTAAGAAAAGAACCTAAAGCAGGCATGGTCAAGCGAGAGGATGTCAACCAGATTGTGTCACTGATGGCCGAACCGGTGAATGGTTGGAGGCGGTACGTCTGAAGTCCTGTTATCATAAGGTAATTCAACAAGTGAGAGTTTTTTGTATTATGTATATGTATCATGTTCATTCATCTTATATATTCATGCTCATTCCCAGGCTAATACAAGCGATATGCAGGGAGTAGTTAACCCTCTTGGCATATTGGTGTTTTCAGGCGAGATACATGTTCGTGAGTTCTCTCCCTTTTCTTAGGGGGAAAAAGGGGGGGTCCGTGACGCGAATGTGATTCGGTTCCTTGAACTTGACGGTCCTTTTAGGTCTCCGTTAGTCAAGTTTGAAGTCTAAAATCTTTCTCCAAGGGGCAAAATTAGCATTTATGGCTTGCCCCTTCCCACCAGGTTACTGATCAAATCTGGTGTATATCAGAAGTAACAGAATGGTGAGTATTGATCGAAGGAGAATGAAGGAAATGTCAATTTCCCTTTCTCCGAGATCTAACAATACTCACCATTCTGTTACGGACCCAGCCTCCCAGCCCCACGGAGGCAAGCCATAGTTTTCTCTTGTTTGGTGGCTATGCAAACAATATGAGCTCTATGGTAAACGGGTACTCGGCAGTTGGGAGCCGAGTACCCGGTTCCCAGGAGTCGGTAAAGCTTTCTAAGTCTATAATCCTAGAGCCGCTGTCAAGGCCAGCTGTATATCAGAAGTAACAGAATGGTGAGTATTGTTAGATCTCGGAGAAATGGAAATTGACATTTCCTTCATTGTCTGTTCAACCACTGAGGGGAACCCAACATAGATTTATTCGCAACGAAGAAGAATGCGAAGATGACGACGTACATCTCTCCGATTCCAGATCCGAGCGCTATCGCAACAGATGCGTTAGCTATCAGCTGGGTGGGAATGTATGCATATGCATTCCCTCCAGCTATCCTGATTCCAAAAATTCGTCAGAAAATCAGAAAGGAGGAGTGCCAAGTGCTTCTGATTTCCCCAAATTGGCCAAGCCGATCATGGTATACGGATCTGCTGGACCTTCTGGTCTGCAATCCGGTTCCTCTGCCTCTGATGGACAATATTATCTTCCAGGGCAAGGCCCTTCACAACAATCCATCAATATGCAGATTGACTGCGTGGATGTTGTCAAGTAATCTAGAATTAAGGAGGGCTTTTCTGAGCAGACAGCCACGTTCAAGGCAAAAGCCAGAAGGGGGTCAACCTCCAGAGCATGTAATTATAAAATCAACAGATTTGCAGAATGGTGCTCAAAAAGATGTATTAATCCAATGGATTCATCTATTCAGGTAGTAGCCGATTTCCTCTGTCACCTGTATGATGCCTATAGCCTCAAGCCTAACTCTATTGCTGGCTATAAGTCAGCTTTACTGACAGTTATCCCTTGTTTGGCTAATAGGGGAAGTGATGAAGTAAGTACATTAAATACTTTAATTAAAGGCATGGGCAATCTAAGACCTAGGAATCGCCCAGTGATTCTGTCTTGGAGTTTATCTCTAGTGCTCCAGGTACTAGCTGATAAGCCTTTTGAACCACTAAGTTCCATTTCTATGTTGACACTTAAAACTGTATTTTTAATTGCTGCGGCCTCGGCAAGGCGGAGAAGCGAAATTCATGCCTTATCAGCCGAGGCAGACCATTTTGTGGTTACAGGGGAAGGCCTTAAGCTTCTACATAGGATAAATTTCATGGCTAAAAATCAGTCTGAAATATCCAGGTCAGCCCATATTTTTACCTGCTTTGACTAGATATGATCCTAATTCAAAAGCATGGTGTCCAGTCCGAGCATTAAACCGGTACAAACAACGTACTCAGGAATGGTGGACGGATCCAACAGCATAATGATTGTCATATATTGAACCCCATGGCAGGGTGTTTAAGGACACCACTTCCAGGTGGATTGTAGAGTGCATTCAATTTTGTCATAAATCTGTCATAAATCTGCCACAGGTAAACAAGTTGACTTAGCTAAGGCTCACAGTGTTCGCGGCGTAGTGTCTTCTACTGCCTTGTTTAATGGGGTTCCTGTGGATGACATGTCAGTAGCCCAGTGGCACTGAGTCAAGTTTTACCGCCCATTACCTTCATGCCACCTCGAATCCTCTCGCCTTATCGATTTTGAAAAGATAATCTAGGTGTACATATTTTGATGAGGTTTTGTCATTTTTTTTACATATTTCACAATTAATCAATGGTAACAACCACTTATTTGGACTGCATCAGCCTTCACCAATGGGAAGATGATGACCGCGGCCAACTTTCACACGGTCAGTCTCGTTTATGTGTTGTTCATTGTTGATTGTGTTGTCATGTGACCCTTCGTTATTAATATGGTGATGGTACATGTTTTATGTGGTTCATTATTGAGAGTATATGAAAATGAAGCCTTTTCGTTAAATATTGTTTAGTACATGGCACTTGTGCCTAGAGAGCGTATGGGACATTGAAGTCATTCTGTCTTCGTCCCAAGAAAGTGGGGGTGGTGGGTGGGTGCATATGACGTATGGTCTTCTCAACCATCGGTTGTGTTATCCGATGTTCAAATCTATCCTTGGTTGTGTGTTCACACAATTTCAGAAGTTTGTGCCTTAAACGCAGAAAAGCGCATAGGGAAGAGCTGGTCTTTTGACCTCGCCTTCCTCCCACCGAATTCTCTGATGAATTTTGGCAATATCAAAGAGTGTTAGGGAGGTAAGTATACTCTTGAAGGGAAATAAACGAAATCAGAGATTTCTTTTTTGACGAGAGTTGATACTTACCTCCCTAACACAGACCCGGCCTCTCTGCCCCACAGAGGCTCGGTCTTCAGGTTTTCTTAAAGTTGCATAGTGTCAGCCAATAAATTAGTCAGGAAGTACTAGTCTGCGCATGCGCCAGGTTGGGGCTGACATCCGCCGGACTGTCATCTGACTACCTACCAAGTAGGGGCACCTGTTTATTGAGTGAATGTCGATATTTGGGAATATCAAAGCGTGTTAGGGAGGTACAGTAAGTATCAACTCTCTCATGAAAAAAGAAATCCGATTTCGTTTAATTTCGCTGAATTCTTGTTTTAAGACTACATTTTCGATTAAATCGGGAAATCGTGCAAGCCTTATATTACCTATCTTTTTATTTGGCATGTGACAAATATGTTTTCACTATTACATTTTTCAGGGTCCTGAAGAATGTTCATAACTGATAAATAAATTAAACAAACTGGTCCAATCTTCGGGTCCGATGACATCTTTCAGTTGCTGTTAAATATGGCATGTTGATTTCACCAACTTAACAATAATTCTTTTCTACGGATGCATTGAAGGGACATTGGTCATTGGGTGCTTTATGTTTTCTCCCAATAGCTGCAAGTAAACTAAAAATTAAGAATCTCTATCAATGAATCCAAAACAGAGTTCACCCACATATACATATCTACAAAGCATGAAACTAAAGACGAACCATGGAGGAAAAGTCAAATCCTGGGCTCACTGCTTTGCAGTACTGCTGGCATTGCTGCACAATCCTTCATGGGGAATAAAGCTTTCCAGTCTTTCTATGAACTCGTAGATCAAAGATGCCCTTGATTAAGAGGCTACTTTTGTACAATGCAACCTGTGTATCCTTGATGCTGTGTAACTGTAACAGCTGGGCAGCTCCAAAGGCAGCTCTAGACAAACTCGATGCCTGCCACCGCAAACACCTACACACCATCACTGGACACCAATGGCTAGACAGCATAATTTCCAATGATGCATTGTACAAGATGTGTAATACGTCATCGCTGTCTGCAAGATGGTCCATGTTTGGCCATGTGCTAAGGTAGGGACAGTGGTTTTCCATTTCAGAATTTGCCATTTTCCATTTCACCAAATTACGGGTTCTAGTCTGGGCAGAAAGTTAAAAAAGGGCCATAGATAAAGTCATGTAGACATTTTTGGGTAAAAGTTGGCAAACAACCGTTTCTAAACTAAAATTTCCTGCTGATTTTGAATATTTTGTTTGCCAAGCTGGGAAATGAGGTCTTGACCACTTAATCAGCATGAACAGCTGACCACTGGTCATTTTTAAATGAATATTGATTCTGGCATAAGTGATTGACCAAGCGTTGTCTAATTATGTTTTAGATGTCATATTTTACATGGATTGCAATATTTGAGGACTAATACATCAGAATTTGCATCAAATTTGGTCTTTCATGGCCATTGGTCACTTAATTTGCATAACTCAAATGGCCACGCGTCACTATTGAAGAATTCTTGTCTCGTTGGTGTAAATGTTGTACACTTCAAAGTTACATTTGGAAAATAATGTTTATAGAAGACCAGTTGTTCGTTCCGATCATAATTCTGACCTAATGCCTTCCTCAGTTATGTGGAAATGAATATATCTTTTAATAATGCACAGATGTAATAGTATGCTAAAGCCTTGCATATCGTACTCGAACTCTTTGCAAAGCATTTGTTCAGTGAGCTTTAAAATAGTACGCACTTATTAAGCTAATATAAGTAGGAAGCAATATAGGAAACAACAAGAGCCACAAGAAAGCTATGGCAGGTGCGTTAACGATGACCCATCTTATGGAACCACCATGTGGTGCTTATTGATAGAAATCACACTGAAAAGATGATTTTGCAAAGCGCGTGAGAGAAAAATTATTGACTGCATTAAACAATTTGGTCAATCAGTACTTTTATAACAGTTTTATCGATTTTGGAGCCACTACATGGTGTTTCCTGAAGATGAGTGCTTATAAAACAACCCACCTTAAGAGAAACACTTCATTGTGGCTCCAGTTTGTACTTCTTGTATGGCATCCCACTTAAATGTTAGTTTATCAATTGCCTAAAGCCACAAAATTTCGAGAGTTATGAAGGTGCCTATTTTCTATTCTTGTATTTTCTATAAATTTAATATCTATCAAATGCATGTTGCCTTAAAGCTTAGAAGTGATATCCTTAAACATAATACATTCCAAGGAGTAAGATGTTAACGAAGAGAACTCGATTGATAGATTGCGTACCTAAGTGTCCATATGTGTGTTAGTTTGTTGCTACGGGGTCAGGAAGTTTTAGAATTTGAAGAGCATGAAAATACTTCAGAAAATTGGAATTGAGACATTAAACACAGTAATACACCGGTTCATTCACATCACAACATCACTGAAACAAAGACACGTTGTCGTCACGGTAGATGAACCCTGTACCAGAATCTCATCCATCTGAAATGGGGAATTCCTGAGTTAGGGTTGCACGATTTTTCGATTATTCGATTAATCGTGATTATATAATTCAAAATGATCGTGGACGATTATAAAATTAAATAATCGTATAATCGCCATGTTGAAATTTTTGACAAGACACTTTTACGCTTGTGAAACTGCTCATGTTACCAATCATGGAAACAAACATCCGGCGATCGGCCGAATGTGTGAATGATTAAATAAACTAAAAAAATAACTGATTTGTTTGTATATTAACTAAATCAATACCTAGGGAGAAAACGAGTTGAATTTCCGTGGCATTTCGCTTAATTAAAGCCTCAATTGAAGTTCAATTTCCAACCCGACATCTCTGAGAAAGCGGGTGAGCTTATGTTAGTTTTCCTAAAAAAGTTTTCTAAAACTGATACCACGGAAATTCAACACATGTATTTCCCCCGTAAAAATTCCCACCGCCTACGTCTATGTTTAATGTATACCTCAAAACATCACCGGTGAAGTGAAATTATTTGATTTGAGCGCCTAAATATTGCGTATCCTTTAATAAAGGTCATTTATTAAATCAAAATTAATCCCCAATTTGATATAAAATGGCGTCTCGAAAAAATACAAATCACATGATTCGCCTCCAATTGAAGAGTTTATTTTAGAGCGAGCACTCGGATATAAATATTCTGGAATCGGAACTCGGGAGTTTCTATATATTATCATTGCGCGATAGGAACTGAGTATTATACTGATCTGAATAACGGGTACCCATTTGATAAACTCCCGTTAGCGTATAATATCTCGCGAGAATACGCCGCCTCCCATCGCAAAAGAGCCACTGGCTCGCCAACTTAAGAAGCCGGATATATTGTCGTTCGTAATAATTCGGTTTGGATCATTACATTACAAAATTGATGCACATTTTCTCCCGTGCTTGTTTGATACAGAAATTTGGTCTTAAAATATATTTATAATAAGGAAGGTATTTAATCACACCAAGACTGTTTTACACGCATTTTGACTACAAGAGTGTGGAATAAACTATTATATCTTGAACATACGTGGCCTACTATTAGTATTAATCTAATAGGTGGTCGAGATTTACAAATCCGAGGCCTGGATTGACTTCTAGGGGGGCTGGAAATGTATCGGGGCAGAGATCAGTCTGAAGTAAACACACCCTGTGTGACACGATTGTTATTATTATACACGCTATTCTTACAAATTTGCTCTTAAAAAAACCTGCTGAGTTTTGGGGGGTGGGCTTCCAATACAGAGTTTTGCCATTTTGAAACTGCTAAGAAATCATTGGAGCTCATATGCCAAAGTTAGGGGGTGGGCTTCTATTAGAGCATAGGCTACATAAGCGAAATACGGCCTTTCATGATTAATCGTATGATCGCGATTATTTGTATTAAATGATCGCGATTATGAAAATTGAATAATTGTGCAACCCTATCCTGAGTACACGGATATTCTCGTCCCGAAACTAGGGGGACTACATACAACGATGATATTCCACAGGATCATTGAACAACACATGGTGGATTGTGGTTTGATGGACATGTGAGTTTACAGTGGAATCTTTGGTGCAAAAGCAGAAGAGTGTGTACATGCTGGAAAAGGATACTCGCGAAACATGAGAATGCACAAGATGACTTTGCAGGCGCTTTGGCGAATTCTTCTGCCGAAATTATTCACATACATGGAAGGTCATGATGCAAATGCTGCAAAATCGAATGACAGGAGTGACTTTGGTGACCTAGTTTTCATATTTCTTTCATCCAGATTTCGTGACTGCATGAATGTATTCCTCGCTGCATGAATGTATTCCTCGCTGATGTACATGTCAACAATCCATGTGCACTGTTCTGATGGCATTATATGGAAATGCTTGTGATTATACTACAGTACACATGAGCAGACCGCGAAGGCCTTTGGGAACTTCACTTAGAATCCTTCCCAAAAATGCTTCCTTCCACTACAATCTCACAAATTATGCCAGTTGGGGATCGGTATATACAGCGGAGATGCACCTCCTTCAACCGGAAGTAAAAACTGTATTCCAGAATTGTAACTTTGTAGTGAAAGAAACTAACAATAAGTTCAACCAAGTCAGTGCAGACTACAGTCTTGAATGGCTAAATGGAATTGGTAAAAAGGGTGATGACATAGTCAGCATCGCAAAAACTTCATCAGGCCTGAGCAGATGGGCACTGTCTTACAACTTGAGAGCACAGATTTCCAAACAAACCAGAGAAATGTTATTGTCAGAATACGGCAATGATGATTATAAATCTACAGAATCTACTCGAGCTGGGGAAATACAGTATTGCGGTATTAAATCACCACTGTGTATTTGACAGTAAGTGATCTGTGTTACAAAACATTATCACCAAAAATTTGCCTACGGTTGAGATTTCATCATGTCTTCTCAACAGGAGAGATTTAGGACAGGTATCCCTCACCATGTTGGTTGAAGAAAGATTAGCTCCTTTAAAAGAAACTGTCACATGTGGAACTTTCTGCACGCCTGGAAAAAATGCCAGTGTCTACATTAACTCACTCTTTTCCATACAGAAAGTAGGAAAAGATAAACAAACAGTGGTAAAAGTAAACCGCAATATTTTACAGATGCTTATCGCTGCGTAGTGCATATGACGCTGGTCGAAATGTAGATCTGGAAGCCATCTTTAATCACGAACCTATGCCAGTGTCAATTTCATTGGTGTCCACGAATGGTACATTAAATTCAGGAAATAAATCGCTGTTAGCTGATATTCCAATCGGGGATACACCAACACCAGCTGATGTGACAATTTCCGAAACGAGATGCATTATAATAGATATAAAGGCAGTCGTGATGGCACGTGGTCCACCAAAAGATGTGGACACATTTGGTGGCTTGGCCAAACAGTTTGTGCATTATATGTCTGACATACATTGTAGGAAGGTAGTTTCAAAGAATAGATGTAACATTTGACAGATACAATGAAACAATTGATTAAAGGTGGTACTAGGAAAGAGCAAGACAAAGACGCAGTTTAATTGAGAACGATTGCGTACCTCTTCCCGGAAATTGGAGTAACTTCATTGCACTTGGCGATAACAAGGCAGACATGGCAAATTTCTTATCACACCATTTGCTGGAAAATGTACCTACTGGCAAGACTAGTGGTGAGTGGCGGAACCACTGAAATATCTACGATAAAGTATTCTGATGGGAAGTGGGACACTACCCTGCTCGAGGCAACCCATGAAGAAGCTGACACGAGAGAATATGCTATACATTGTAAAGAATTTACTTTTTCAGGGATTAGTCGCTGAAAGTGTTAATGATAGAATTTATGAAAATCAATGCTAAATTGCAATCGCGTAAAAATTTTGCATAGCAGATGCAGCTATGCATGATGCAGAATGTATAGCACTGGCCTAAATATGTGTAGCAAATTGAGATGCGATACCAGATAAATTATGCCCTGGTTCTATGAGGTGACCTCAAGAAAGCAGGACTCAGTACACTCAAGTCAAGAATGGACCTGAGGAAGCTAAGGATTTCGGCTGAGGACAAGACACAGTGGGCAATAGTGAAGGACTGATTGTGGTTGTAGGATGTTTCTACTACTACAGCCGCAGAATACAGTAAATCATGCATATGTTTTCAAATCTAAATCTAAACATATATGATATTGTTTTCAGCTGAAATATATTAGGCGTGTTGAAGGATGTCAGCTGGTCGTAGCATTTCATAACTTAATATGATCTCCAATGACGTAAATGTATTGTATTTACATGAGTATATATGTTTGGGTCATGCTGGAAAATTTAGAGATAACCCAGAGTAGTATTTAAGAACATATTTATAAATGAGCAGGTGTGCTATCAATATCTTAGCATACAATGGCAATACAAATGTAATTTTAACATGGACTGATGCAGATTTGTGATGGCATGACATTTACTGCACTTCTTTCTTTTTTTTGACTTCTTTAAAAAAAAATGTCTGCATTTCATGAATCTGATCCAACCAGATGAGTTATAAAGTAGTTATCCATTGGTGATCCATCACTAACGGATCACCGCTTTATAACAGTAACACTGATCTGTATGCATAAAAATGCCTATGCATTGCAAGTTCAGTAGTCAATTTCAACCAGGCCTGGTGTGTCTGGACCCCCCCCAGTTATGCAACTTGAGATTAAAAACTGCTTGACAACAAACTCGCAACACCTATTCTTGTAGTAATGCCATAATGATTTGCGATATTACATGTATAAGCAGTTTGGTCATGATAAAGCGGCCTGTAGGATGATGTCATAATCATTACATAATAAATGATTCTATTAGGCTCATCTTTAACTCTTAATAGGCTGGCACGTACAAATTGTATGTCTCATAGGCAGCAACAGCAGCCAGTCAAATTATTTTCAAAATATTCAACAGCTTACCTGTATAGTTTTATGGAAATTGATAGTCAATTAGTTAAGAGATCGATCGATCCCAATATGAGCGAGGTGTGGGTGGAGCTTAGATAGAGATGGGAGGGGCATAGCTATAGGCAAAAGTGGTAAGGTTCATTAGTATGAAAATTATGAAGTCAAATCATGTCATCAGTACAATCTCTGGTACTTGTTTGGATTATCTAGCTACATCATATTATAAATGACTTGATTGTTTTTCTATGTCCATTTTTTTCAGATATAAATTATGATGAAGCAACTATGGCTCAACAGAGAGATATTGAAAAGCAGGTACATTGTATACGTTTGTATATGCTGGATAGAAATAACACTTACATACATGTAGTATGATTGGCACATAATGGATTGATGAGAACAATTCAGCAATACATGTACTATTTATAATTAGTTCAGCTGTGGAATGTAGAAAACCATTCCTCAGATTATCTGATTTGCTAATTGTCAAGCCCTACATGAAGTATAGGATGATTCGAATTAGCGATTTGAATTGTGTCTGGCATCTGAGAATTAAGTACATTGTAGAATGTTAATCCCCTGAAAATCTTGTATGCTGTGCACCTTCACCAGTTTGATTCCCCTGCCCTTTAAGTGATTATTTTGAAACTTATTTGACTGGAAACTTTTGCTGCCCAAGCGGTGTTTCTCATGGGATCTAAATTTTGGAGGTCTCAAGGGCTCCACACCCTGAAATCTGGGGTTCCTCAGTTGAAATCTGGCGGTCCCAAAACTGAAATTTGGATTTCCCAAGCACTATTACCTCATCCGTGCTAGAATTAGAGGGTACCATAGACTCACAACTACAACTTATGTATGTCACATGCTAGATTTGATAGGTATTCTTATGCAAAAGCCTATAAAACTACTTAGTATTTAATAATCAGACAACATTTTCAGGATGTCCCACGGGACCCACTGCCATTACCTTTGGGAATTCCAGGCTGAATTTTGGGGGTATATACCCTCAAAAGACCCCTTAGGAGAATCACTGAGCCTAAGGCAGCAACAGCTTCCAGTCAAATTAGTTTAAAAATATTCAACAGATTATTTCTTAAATTATTAGGAATCTGTCATGCCTGCGACTTGGGTTGAAAGTGTTAAATATCCATAGATATGCAATAACTACTGCATTCAGATTGGGGAAAAATTAGAAAACTGGCATGATCATCGGTATATATATATATATATAAAACCAATCATAGACCACAGAAATAGTACCAATTCCCAATACCACTAAATGGAGCCGATTTCAGTTGTTCGCTGCTTTTTTAAAATGTGTGTTGATAAGAATGCTAAGTGAATGAATAAACAAATATGATGTGATCTGTTTTACTACCAGATCTCTGAATCTCAGCCCCTCATCAGTGAACGCTTGCCTTTGTGTGAAATTCTAACAAAAGAATATGCAGATGTAGATGATGATGTCTACAAGCAGAAGATACAGGTACATGCACAGCACTCTTTATCACCAGGATGTCAATCTTATATCTTTTACTGTGTCAATAGCGAAGAAACCGGTGTACATTTTCCAAGAATTTTGGTGGACGATCTTGCTGTCAATCCAATTTATTGAAAAACAAACCCCAGTTCATCTTTTAAATTTAATTTGAAAATTTAATATTTTGACATTAGAGTGGTAAGGGTCAAGGGTTGAAATTAACACTATCCCATTATGCCGATGGTAGTAGATATTAACCAGGGCTTGTTCTGATTGATGAGCTCTATGAGCTATTAACAATTTGATATCTTTGCAGCAGTGGTCTTCAGAAATGACCAAGAGAAGATTGCTTTTGAACATTTACCAGCTCTGGAGTGACTGGCTCGATAGTTACCAGTCATTCCGGTGGTAGATTAAAAAATTAGCCTTCTTGGTCTCACATTTTCTCTCAAGAAAACTGAAATTTTAGTGACCAAATCTGACCATTAAAGGGTTTTAATATATCAATTTTCATATTAAAACCCCCGGAATAACATACAATGTCATTGGACCAAGATTCTGTAATATAAGGGCTAAGAAAAATAATTGCCATTTAATATGCCAAGTAAGGGCTAGTAAATATTCAGTATGGATACTGGCTAGTAGAATCTAGTGGTCACTAGTGGTCAACTTTTCAATGTTGGCCTGGTTGCGTTAAGGACTGCGTGTACTTGTTTGTTTGACAGGATTTAATGTCTCGATACCAGTCTCTTAGACGGACACGAGGTGATGGAAACTGCTTTTTTCGTGCATTTGGATTTTCATATTTAGAATCACTGCTCACAGATAAAGAAGATTTAAAGAGGTACGATTGTATTAGTAAATAATAATAATATTAATAATAATAATAATATAGGGAACCGTTGTTGTACTGTCAGTAGTGTTGGCATTCCGACCATACATGCCATATTTTGTATATGCGTCGTATGTAACTCATACATGATTACATGTACATGTATCCTTGCTCAATCATTCAGTAATCATAGTATTAGATTTTCAAGGCAAAAAGTTGAATATTTCAAAACTAATTTTCCTGGAAGCTGGTGCTGCTTGCAAATAAGCAACCGATATGGTCAGGGTTGCCTTTATGTCTTGTGCCTTTTTGCCATAGACATGAGCTCTCACTATCTGATCATGATCTACATGAATGTAAGCCCGCTAGACAAGGCACGTCTGAAGGCGCGATATACATGTATAATTCCCAGGAAAAAGAAGAAAATGTCCTCTTGCACTCCGTAATTTTATCAGTTAAACTCATATAAAATTTGGTTGAATTCCGTTCAACTGGTTCAGAGGAGTTGCTTACAGTTAATTTCTGTGTGTTAAAATTTTGCCTTTTAACCCCCCCTCCCCCCCCCCCCCCTTTCTCCACCTACTGGGTGTGGAGCGAAATGTAAATTTTATGTCCTCTTGTACTCAACAATCATATGGGAAACTCACATACCAAATTTGGTTGAATTCAGCTAAATAGCTTTATGTGGAATTGCTTTACAATCAATTTAACCGTTACATCATAGTTGTTTTCGGAGGATTTGCATTAAAAAATAGATTCTCCTTTGATCAATACTTACCATTATATTACTCTTTGATAATACAAGCTAGCTGGCTAGCTGCTCTAGGAATCTAGATTTAGAAAGCTACCGATTCCCAACAACCGGGTACCTGGCTCCCAACAACCGGGTACCTGTCTGCCAGTGAGACTCATATTCTTGTTTGCATAGCAACAAGAGCAATACATGCTTTTTGCATATTGAAATAATCTTAGAGTTTTCTCAAAGTTTAAATCTTTGTGCCTAAGTAAGCTAGTTTTCACGCCTGGAATTATTGGATTACCATGGAAGGAGCTACTGAAACTCGAGTTGTATTCTTTCATGTTATTCTCTAGCATATATGGAGACTTAGGTCTTTTTGTGTGTGTTGCATGTCACAATTTCTGACCCCGAATCTGGGACGTGTGGTTACAACGAAATACGCCAGACAGAGGTGTAAATTTGTGGCGAACGGCTGAACGCATTCGCGTGGAGGTTACGCAAACATGATTTTAGGAGACTTATATCAGTTCTCCATAAAATAGCTATTTTCGTTCGCCATAAAAAAATTCAGCACTGTTGGCTCTCGGTACTAAGTACACTTAGTATATTAATTGTTTTCATATGATAGACATAGTAGTTATATGAAATAATTGATTCGTATTGTCAAAATATGTTCGGTGTTGTTGTGGCAGACAATAAAATGCGTAACCAGCTCTAAGGAATTTAGTAGAATTAGAAGACCCCCCCCCCTAGGCTGATTCGTGACAATTTTTATTGTTGAAATTAGTAACCGGGATCACACCTTTCTGTAAGAATGGAATGTTTACATTACCGGACAGCTGTACCAGAGCTGATAATGCAATCTACTGGCCATTGACAGATAGACATAGTGCTAGAAAAATATTTCTTCCAAAAATAACAAGTTGCCCAGGAGTGCAACCGATATACTAGACAGCGTATCTGTCTCTACCAGCAACTAATATAGGTACTGTGAAGGGAGACTTACAGTTATACCTACAGTCATGGGACCAATTTTGTCCCAAAAGGGTCTAAATTTAGAAATCAATTTTGGGGTGAGTTTTATTTGTTGATTTGTTGCTCCGGCCTGGCGGGTACTGTTTCTCTGCGGCCACCTCGGGGTGGTCCAGTAGTGGTGGGCAGTATGTTGGGCATGGGAGCCGTTCGCCAGGACGGCGCCAGTGTTTCCTCATCTGGTGAAGACTCTTCGGGGTCTGAGGATGAGGAGGCCGAAGAGGAGTGGTTGTTGCGGCCTGAGATACTGCGGGTGGAGAGCATGGAGGTCGATTCCGTCCTGGACGGAACCGCCTTCTATCTGTCTGACTTGGCGCAAGCCATGGCAGCCGCTCCACCCATGATTGAGGCCACACCGGTACCGGGCACCTGGTTTGCCACCAACCGACACAGTGACGGGTGTTGCTGGCCAGGCTTGGTACACGCCTATCTCGCCTGGTCCAGCGGCCACACATGGGGGTGCCGTTGGCGCTTGTGTATGGCCACGGTTCCATAACCGCTAAGGGTCCGCATGGTTTTCCATGTGGGCCTACTCCATGAAACAGTTTGTTTCATGGGGTGGCGGCGGATCTGTGCGGTACCGGTGTTGCTGGCTTACCAGCAGTGGTGCCTAGCCGGGAGGCCGCTGCTGGTAGACCCGTGAATACATCAACGAAGAAGACACCGCCCCCGTAAATACATCACACGTTGATGTATTCACGGGGGCGGTGTCTTCTTCGGAGACGGACTGGTCGGAGGCTCTGGCTTGGCTAGCCAGGGTGGACCTGTCCGTGGTTCCGACCACGGCCGAAGAAGACATGCCCCGTCCATCGGTTGCGTCGATTCGGATGGTGGTCTTGCCCGCGGCTCGGATCCAGTCCGGCTCGATCCATTGTTCAAGGAATTGCTCGATGCTATTTATAGCAAGCAACTCTTGACCAAGAGCCAGCTCCCTGCGGCCTCTAGGGAGGTGCGGGCAAGATGCCATATTCGCAGAGCGGAGTACGAGCACTATGGTGTGGTTCCAACGGTCACTGAGGATGACTGTTGGGTTCTTGGGGTTCAGAGTGCTAGAGCGGTGGCCCCGCTCAGGCGCATGTGGACAGATCCCAAGCACACGTTGAGGAAGTCCTGTCCCTGTGCGATGATGGAGTGAGGGTAGCAATGAAGACTGTCAATAACTCTTAAACGACGTCCTGGTGCTGTCGATGGATGCTTTGGCCACGGTGTAAGCGCGTGTTACGAGGTCCAGGAGGCAGATGGTCCTTGACGATATGCGTCCGGCTACGGCTGTCGGGGAGCATTTGTTTGAAAAGCCCCTGAACGGTCCTAGCATCTTTGGTGGCCAACTGCGGGCCATCTTAGAGGACACTGCTAACATAGCGCAGAATCGGTTAGTTGTTAACCTCCAGCTAGAACTAGTGCGCCAGGCACATGCACTAGGGGCTGTGGCTAAACCGTTAACTGGACAACCTTCCTCCAAGAAACAGAAGCATAACAGCAAGGTGAAAGCCAAGCCGGCATCTGCTATTGCTGGGCCTTTGCAGCCACCTGCAGCTAAGAAGGCAAGGAAGCTTGTGGAGGCTCCTGCCCACTCCAGTGTTGCTCCTGATCGCCCGAGAGGCAGGAAGGGCAAGCGGAAGGGCAAGGGTAAGTCCACCAAGGGCGGAAAGAAGGGAGCTGATCGTACCTGAGGGTATGATAGCTCCCTTCGTATCTGCCTGGACCGCGCCTGTGCGACAGGATCAGCAGTGCCAGTTAGACCAGTCAAGTCAAGACCAAAATGGTTCTCACTCTCTCATTAAGAGGGTGGGTGGGGGAGAGCGGATCGTGAGCCTGACACCCGCATTAGGCGTCAATGTGTCTATAGTGGGTGTAAGGCTCATGCGTTTCATCGAGGCTTGGCGAGGTGTGACGTCAGACAGTCTGGTCCTGAGATGGATATCCCAGGGGTACATACCGGAGTGGTGGGATTTTCCACCACAAAACCTGTCTGTCGCACCTATCTGGACTCCCGTACCAAGGGAGCCAGACAAGTTAGAAGCCATTCAAAACAAAGTGTCAGGTTTGCTTCTGAAGGGAGCAATAAAACCAGCAAACCAGAACACTCCAGGCTTCTATTCAAACATGTTCCTTGTCCCCAAGAGCACAGGGGGTTGGAGGCCCATACTCAATCTCAGGCCATTGAATTGGTTTATCCATACGCCTCGGTTTCAGATGGAAACTCTGAGATCGGTAATGGCAGGATTGAGGAAAGGAATGTGGTGTGTGTCAATCGATTGGAAAGATGCATATTTCCACGTTCCAGTGAACAGGTTTCTGAGATTCACGTTCAGAATCAGGTATGGGAGTTGGTAGTCCTCCCATTCGGCCTATCGACAGCCCCAAGGGTTTTCACCGGAGTGGTTCTAGCGGTGACAGCGTTTCTCAGAAAAGAGAACATGGCGCTTTACACCTACATAGACGATTGGCTTATCAAGGACATGCCAGCCAGGTTAGGAGGGGATACTGCTCTGACTCTGAAATTCCTTTCAGATCTAGGCTGGATAGTGAACAGGGAGAAATCCGAGTTGATGCCCACTCAACACTTTGTTTATTTGGGGATGCGATTCGATCTCGAGGAAGGATGGGTTTACCCGTCAGAGACCAGAGTGGTGTCTCTGTTAGCCATCCTCGAGAGTTTTCGATTGGGAAACCACATTCAGGCGAGGATGTTTTTTCAGATGCTGGGCATGATGGTCTTCATTGAGCTGTATCTGATGTCTCTGTGGAAACAGAGAACAGAACCCCTGTCAAAGCTGGTACCAGTTTTGGAGCCAATGATGTCGCATCTTGTATGGTGGAAGAAGCCTCAGAATCTCCTGGTAGGAGTTTCGCTTCACTTACCCCACCCCCAGCTGTCCGTGTACACGGATGCATCGCTGGACGAGCGGGGGAGGGGGCCCTGCCTGGGAGAACACCAGGTTTCGGGCACATGGACTCCAAGTGAGTCAGCTGCATACCAATCTGTTGGAAATGATGGCATTGGAAAAGTTTCTTCCAAAAGTCAGGGTGAAGGTGATATTGATACGGTCGGACAATTTGACAGTAGTATCATACATAAATCGCCAAGGCGGGACCAAGTCACCCACACTGTGTATGAAGGTGTGGCACTTGATTCAATGGTGCAGGAATTACTCAGTTGTTTTGAAACAGCTCACATTCCTCGGCGATTGAACATTCTGGCGGATGCTTTGTCTCGCAGACAGGGCTCTGCCGACGGAAGGGTCTCAACCCTTCAGCTCTTCAAAGGATCTTCGAGCATTGGGACAAACCAAACGTGGACTTGTTCGCCACAAAGGAAAATGCTCAAATCATGACTTACATGTATGTCTGGCCGATTCCAGATCCAAATGCTGTCGATACAGACGCTCTGGCGATAAGCTGGAGAGGGATGCACGCTTACGTGTATCCACCCACCATTCTTCTGCCGAAGGCTTTGGTGAAGATCAGGGAGTGCCTGGTCCTGCTAATAGCGGCATTTTGGCCCAGCAGGGCGTGGTTCACGGATCTTCTGGATCTGCTGGTGGATAATCCAGTGCAGCTGCCCAAGATTCCGAACATAATCTCCCAGGCCAAGGGCCGCATCCTACACGAGCGTCCCGAGATGTTCAAATTGACAGCGTGGATGTTATCAAAGAACGTTCCACGTCGGAAGGCTTTTCTCAACAGGCTGAGAGAAGGAGGTCAACCTTCAATTCATATAACCACAAGGTTAACAAATTTGCAGAGTGGTGTAAAGGAAAGGGTATTGATACCTTTCAATCCACTATTCAGCAAATAGCAGACTTTCTCTGTGAGCAGTTCTATACAGGACTGGCTCCTGTCACAATTGCTGGATACAAGTCCGCTTTGGCATCAGTTATCCCATGTCTAGCCAACAGGGATAGTCCAGAGGTGGCCCAGTTGAATGTGATGGTGAAGGGAATGAGCAATCGCCGGCCGAGACAACCAGAGTTGCCTTTATGCGTCCTTTTGCGCGTATATACGTATAAAAATGGCAGAGGGATGCATAAAAATTAACCCTCTGCATCCCCGAGGACGCGCGAGGGACGCAGGGAAAAAGTGTAATGGAAACTGGTAACTTTGCGGGTGCTTAATTATCGATTATATTATCGTCTGTGTATATTTATTTGTGCATGTTTTTACTTTAAAAAATATACCTAATGTATTGTGTGTTCAATAAAAACGAACTTACTGCGTTGTTTTACATTTGATTGGTCATTTGACGGATTAGCGGCCGTGTCTGTATTGCTATTTGAATAACGGTATCAATACTCGCTATAAGCTGTCTTTTATTTAGCAATAGTGGCTGATTGATTGACTGATGGATTAGTGTTTATAATGGTTAACAATACTCAATCGTTAGGTGTTCCCAATTTCTCAAATAAAAAGCTCATCCCAGCATCGCTGTTCAACGATATCGTCGATCTACAGGTAGGCATACGTTAAAATATTGATTTTTTCCAAACAGCGTATAGCTCAAAGCTCCCCGATACAAGCGTCCTTATTGGATACACGCTAATGCGTTATCTATACTTCAACCAATCAGCAATCGCGTTACATAGTTACTCCCTATGAATTAGACATATCTGGTTATTGGCTGATATATTTTCACTAATTACGCAGTTTAATCTGATTTATACAGATTATTTTTGATAAATTATTGTTTTGTCTGATCTTAGCCTATGTATTCCACTTTAGTCATTCCAGTTACATTATAAAAAATATGCGCGCATTATATCGAAATAGGTCAAGTCGTCCTTGAGCAAACTCGCCCCAGATACTCGTAATTTTTCAATTCGTCCAAAGTCAAGTTAGGGGTTTATAGAAAAACTAATGCAATGGTCTTTGCTAATTACTAATGTTGTGGTGTTTGGAAATGTTAATCATACAAGGTTGTCAATGTAGGTTGGTTGGTTTATCAGACAACAAACAAGTACAGTGCTTTAAGTTATTGTTTATTGACATGCAGTTCAAATGTTATTAGTTAAATATACAAGGGCCATTTCAATAGATCAATTTTAGCCAACATTGTAGATCACGGAATACATATGTTTGAAAATTTACCACTGGAATGACTGGCACTGTTTAGAGCCAGTCATTCCAGTGTTAAACTTTCAAAAATAGGTATTTTGGTGATCTACAATGGTGGTCAAAAGTGTTAAGTGCTAAAGGTTAATAAACTATGCATATTTAATATTCTATATATATACATTAACAGTATTTACACAATGTCATAACTAGTGCTTTCAACATGTTTAATAAAGTGCTTTATAATTAGATCAATGTGTTGAATTTATTTTAAGAAAAAAACATGGGTCCCCCATATTTCAGATGAGGACCCCATGGGACCCCCACATTTTACACTGGGACCCCCAAATCTGAGTGTGGGGTCCTTGGGACCCCCAAAAATCAGATGTTGTGGGCAACACTGGAGACAACCGGTAGTCATTCTAGCCTGAAGTCTATCGTTGGTGCTTAGTGTACTGGCCAAGCACCCTTTCGAACTTTTGGGTTTGGCTAGTCTGAAGCATCTGACTCTAAAGGCGGTTTCTCTATTGGCAGCTTCCTAAGCAAGAAGTTGCAGTGAGATCCATGGGGTTTCAGCAGAGAGGGACCGATTTATTGTCTCCGGAGAGGGTCTGCGACTGCTGCCAAGAGCAGAGTTTATGTCAAAGGTTTTGGGAAATGTCAATAAATTTGCAGATCAGAAGACGATTTTTTTAAATTTAACACTGGCATGACTGATTCACTAACTCAGCCAGTCATCCCAGTGGTAAATTGTGAAATACATGTATAATCAATTGTTCTGCAAATGGACATTTCTCAACTGTCATGATTATGGTACAATTGAAATTTTCTAGATACATGATGTGGCAGATTTAACCCTCTAATGGTCACCATTTGTTAAGAAAAACTTACATACATGTACGTGTAGTAAAAGCCAATTTGTAGACCAAGAGAAGACTACATTGTAAGATTTACAACTGAAACAGACTATTAGGCAGGGACCAATCCACCTGTCTTTTGGATGGGTAAATTCCATTCTGGCGTCCATAACACTTCCTTCTGTTTTATATATGTCAATGATGTATGTTATAGTAGGAGCTGTGCTAATTTTTTAAAAACAATTTGACTGTAACTTCTGTAAGCGATTAAGTGATGTCTAATTTCTTTCAATCAAACTAACTTCTAAATTTACCTCCTTTAAAACAAATTTCAGAATTCAGAATGACAAGTATTATTATAGCAATAATATTTATTCATTTGCCAGTATGCCACAGAGAGTCTTTAGAATGCTAGCGCATTTCTATAGGCTAATCGTGTCCCACCATAACGCAGCTAGATTTAAAATAAACACACTTTTGATATAAAAATATATTTTCATTCAGAATTAAAATCTGGGTGGCATGACTGACGAGTCCCAAACAGCCTGCCCCAACCATAGCATGTAATTGTAATGGCTAATTTTGAAAGTTTGCAGGCCTTAGGAAATAACACGGAGGGTGGGTGGTGGGGGTGACTAGTTTATCCCTTTATTGCTAAAGCCCGCCAAAAACACTGGTATGAGTGGCTCGATAGTCAAGTCAGTCATTCCAGTGATAAATTTTCAAAAATGATTTTCTCTTGGTTTGAAACTGGATATTTTCTCTGAGAAAGTAGAAATTTCTTGAACAAATCTGAGTAGTAACAGATGACACAGTGGTCACAAGAGAAAAAGGGCTGATTGCAGCTGTAGGATATTTCTACTACTACAGCCACAGAATACAGTAATCATTCATACATACTGTAGCATGATGATCTGATGGTACAATTACAATGCACGGATTGTTACACCTTCATATGGTAAGGATACAATGTACCACACCATTTATTATGATATATATATATATATATATATATATATATATATATATATATATATATATATATATTGTTTGGGGAAGGGACGAGGATAATTGTTCAGTATTCAGTAACAAGTCTTGTACTCCTCCTGAATTTGCCATACGCGTCAGTTGAAAAATGAAGGTGTACTGAACTGAAGAAAGTTATCTGGAGCACTGACTAGGATACAGAGCCTGTCATTCCAGTGGTACATGTAAGATTAAAAAAATTAACATGTACTCTTTGTCGGCAAATGGAAATTTCTCAAGACCATTTCAGAAGCCATTTTGTGGTGGCTTGACCGGTAAAGGTGCATATTCACACCAAAATGCCTGAAAATAGAATTGTTAAAATTGTATTCTTTGTGTGCCGATATGTCATGAACTTGAATTAGAAGCACAAATCTTAATTCAACTTCATAAAAATTATATTAATTTAAACGAAATGAAATATATTATGCATGTATATTAAGATTTATTAGGGCCCCGCAACTTCCGGAAGCCCCTGTGTCTTGCCGTCCGTCTGTCTGTCCGTCCACAATATCTTGTAAACAGCATAGAAGCGCTTCAGATATTTTAATGAAACTTGGTGTACATCTATGCTTCAGTTATGATACGCAGATGTGCTTTTTGAAGAATTCACCTTTATAGGTGCTATATTTTGGGTGAAAATTGACTTTTTAATGCAAAAACTCACAATTTTTGTCAATTTCTCCTCGTGAACAGCATACATGTATCATACAGAACCACTTCAGATATTTTAATGAAACTTGTTGTATGCCTCAGTTGTGATACACAGATGTGCCTTTTGAAGGATTTACCTTTATAGGTCCAAGATTTTGGGTGAAAATGGGCTTTTTAATGCAAAAACTCATGATTTTATCAATACTTTCGTAAACGGCATATCATATGGCATCGCTTAAAATAATTTAATGAAACTTAGCAGGTAGCTTTTTTATGATGGGTGCCTTTTGGAGGATTCACCTTTATAGGTCCAAGATTTTGGGTGAAAAATTTGCAATATTTGTCAATTTCTTTATTAACTCACTTGTCCTAAAAGGCCAAGTGAGCTTATGCCGTGGCGACCGTCCGTCATCCGTCAACTTTAACTTTAAACGACTTCTCAAGAACCACTGGGCCGATTTCGATTGTATTTGGCAGGAAGGATCCTTAGGGCATAGGGGTCAAAGTTTGTTCAAACGAAGCCGATTGGCCAATTTGGCCGGTGGCCATCTGGGATTTTGGCTGATTTTTAGAAATGTCTTTAAAAATCTTCTTTGACACTGCTTGGTGTATTGAAGCAAACCCCATGAAATATGATCTAGGGCAAGAGCTGAACCAAGTTTGTTCAAGGGAACTTGATTGGTCAAATGCTTTGGCGGCCATTTTCATTGACCTAGTTTTAGCGAAAGCGACTTCTCCAGAACTGCTGAAGGGATCGGGCCGATGTTTGGCAGATATGATTAGGGATTAACGGTCATTAAAGTTTGTTTAAGGGAAGTTGATCCGTCAAAAAACATGTCCGCCGTGGGCCATTCAAAATATAGTGTGTTTGGTGGCCATATTGGATTTTTTTATTTGATGGATTTTGAAATCTGCAAATTTCTAAACTGTCGGATAAACGGTTTGGTGGCCATCTTGGATCATTTTCCCGCCAAAAGCTCCCATACTAAAGCAATGGAAAATTTAAAATGTCTTGTTCTCCAGAACTACTGGGCCAATTTCAATTATATATGGCAGGAAGCATCCTTAGGGTGTAGAGATTCAATTTGGTTCAAACGAAGCTGATCGGGCAATTTGTCCCGCAGCCATCTTGGGTTTTGTCTGATTTTTAGAAACGTCTTTAAAAATCTTCTCCAAAACGACTTGGTGTTTTGAAGCAAACCCCATGAAATATGATCTAGGGCAAGAGCTGAACCAAGTTTCTTAATGAACTTGATTGAACCATGGTTTGGCGGCCATATTGGTTGACCTAGTTTTAGGGAAAACGACTTCTCCATAGCGGGTGTAGGGATCAGGCTGAAATTTGGCGGATGTGATTAGGGACTAAGGGCCATTAAAGTTTGTTCAAGCGAAGTTGATCCGTCAAAAAACATGGCCACTGTGGGTCAATCAAAATATAGTGTTAGGCGGCCATTTAAAATTTTTTTATTTGATGGATTTTGAGGATAAATTGGTTTTGGGGTATTCTGATCTCAAATTTGCAATTTTTGAAACTGTCGGATAAACGGTTTGGCGGCCATCTTGGATCATTTTCCTGCCAAAATCTGCCATAGTAAGCAATGGGAAATTTTAAATGTCTTCTCGAGAAGTACTTGGCTGATTTCAATTATATTTGGCAGGAAGCATCCTTAGGGTGTAGAGATTTTCAAGTTTGTTCAAACGAAGTCAATCAACCAATTTGACCCGGCCAATTTGACCGGCGGCCATCTTGGATTTTGGCCGATTTTTAGAAATGTCTAAAAATCTTTGCCGAAACTACAATGTGTTTGAGCGATTGATTCAAAACTCAAAATATCATTTAGAGCACAAGCTGAACCAAGTTTGTTCAAGGGAACTTGATTTGCCAAATGGTTGGGTGGCCATCTTGGATGGTCTGGTTTTCATGAAAGCAACTTTGTCTCCAGAGCCACACGGATTGGGTCGAAATATTGGAGATATGGTATTGGTGACTAAGGGCCATTAAAGTTTGTTCAAGAAAAGTTGATACATAAAGAAACATGGCCTCTGTTTTCTTGTTACAAGTCTGCTCAACTCATTAGAGGTCTACTTATTGTTAATGACCATTCTAGTTGAGATGCCTATGGTCCAGGTGAGCGATACAGGCCCTTTGGGCCTCTTGTTTGAAAATTTATATTTTTTATTTTTTTGTTTGTTTATTTCTTTAATAATATGAAGGCTTTGAATAAAATTACTATCTACTACATGGAGAAAGATATTTCCAGTCATGTGCCAGTGATTGCGGGGCCCTCTGAGTCAAACAACATTTTCTAGTTTCGTTTCATTACCATAGCCTAATATTAACGTCGTCTCACAATCGTATGGGTAACTTACATTTAAACAATTTGGTCGAATTCGACCATGTTTGATGTTCTGCCCATTTTGGGGGTGGGGGGTTTGTTGGTGGCGGAGCCTAATGTAAACAACGCCTCAATCTACAGCCATATACAATGTAAGTAACTCACATACCAAATCAAATTCGGTTGAATTCAGCCAATTTTGATGTTCTTACCCCACCCCCACCACATACACATCTCCACCCTGCCCTCACTCACACTCTAGGGGTCATAGTTTAATGTGAACCTCTTCTTGCAATCCGCCGTCATATGGGTAACTCACATAACAAATTTGATTGGCTTCCACCAAATGGTTTCTGAGAAGATAGCTGAACAGACAGATGGGTGGCTGTGATTACCATATCCCTGCAATTCTTCAAAATGCATGCAGTTATTAAATGTTAATTAGCCGAGTCAGGTCTTCCAGTGATCATTTTTCTAAAATACTCTTCTTGCTTTACAAATGAGCACACAGTGGAAACGACTACTGCAGACACCTTTTTGGCTGACTTGTCCATTCAGGGCATAATTTAGAATTTAATATTTGCATAGCATGAATTGCTATGCAAATTTAAAATTGCATAGTTGTCTGCAAAAATGTATAGTAATTAACTTTTTCACTGTTAAATTACCAGTATCTCAATCTCGGAGCAAACAAACAGAAAAGCTGTTGAATATTTTGAAATTAATTTGGATGGCTTCCAGTCATATTAATTTCAAAATATTCAACAGAATATGCTATACATTGTAAAGAATTTGCTTTTTCAGGGATTAGCCGTTGAAAGGGTTAATTATAGAACATAAGAAAATCAGTGCTAAAGTGCAATCGCAGAAAATTTTGCATAGCATATACAGCTGTGCATGATGCAGAATGTATAGTAACTGCCTAAATATCTGTAGCAAATTGAGATGCGATACCAGATAAATTATGCCCTGCCATTAAAAGCTTGGAATAATTGTTCATTTCTAGATTTAAGAAAGTGGCTGATGAAAGTAAAGACGAGTTAATAGCTTTGGGCTTCCCATCATTCACAATTGAAGACTTCCATGATACGGTAAGTGTGCTTTTATACAATAATGAAACAAAAAAGGGAGGAAACTGATAATACATGTACATTCACGTCAGAATCTCCTAACCTGTTTGAATAAATTTGAATATGTTTGCAAGCAAAAATTGGAACGTGCCAGGTTTTTAGGTGAATGGCTGTTCTTTGCATTTTCAACAATTTATGATGAGGCATCCGGCGATGAGAGAACAAAAGCATTTTTTGCTCCTCTGGCCTGAACCGATCGTCCTGCATTCACCCATCAACTTTTTCTTGAAAGGAAAGGACCAGGGAACTAACAAATGCTCTTAAATGATACAGATTTAGATAATAATCAACCTATAGCCACCAGTAAAAACAAAAATAAATCGGAATAATTTGAAAATAGCAGATAAATACATGTGCCATTTATGTCACTCTGGCGGGAACCAATTTGTGACGCAGGTGGTGCTATGCACTCTGGTGTCTGCCGAGCGAATAAATAATACCCGCTACAGCTGGTCATATAATCTCAATTACATTGTGTATTCGCACTACACTGATTAGCTACTACTTCCTGCAGGTAAAATACTGCCTAATCCTAATACAATTTAACTGAAAGCGGTTGTTTCCAGAGACAGGATCTAAATTCAGTTACACGAATTTCAAAATGGTTAGTAGGCATCATGTTTGCGACCTTGGAAACCAGGTGTGTATTTTGAAACCATTTTGACCGAAACTCGTTGCTTCCACCAGCAACAGAGACTTTCAAATATAATGTTGTTACTGCATTACAACCTACCTCCTTGCATTACTATTGCTCTTTCCTTCTTTGAAGGGAAGCGTAGTAGGATGAATTTTTTACAGCCAGTTTTTGCTGGGTATTGTGGTTACAGAGTGACTGAAGGCTCCTTCAGGTATCTCCATACTCTCTCTAATGATGAGATCCATACATGTAGTAATTCGCTTGAATGCTATATCTCAGAATGAGGCAAGAAGAGGGTTAATCCAATACCCAGTGCCACTGAGTAGGTAATTAAGCACAATGACAACCTCATTGGCTGATACATGTAGCTATCAGATGACCTTGTTGATAGCAACCAAGACTTCATTCCTTTTCCTACTTTGAAGCGGAAAGGTGTTTAAAATATTTCAGAGCCATTAAAAGTCGGGCTTTTTGCGTGCCAGATTTGCTGTGGATAAGAAAGAAAAGCAAGAGAACATCTAAGAATGTCGGACAAGCACAGAAACGCACCCAAGATAAGTGGTTGTAGGTCTTGGTGACTTAGTAATGATTTGTAAGATCATTTCTAATTTCGTGGTAGGCGCGTTACCAGTTTTGGTTCTTACACCCAGGGTGTATATAGACTGTGTTATGTCTACTCTTTTGCTTCTATTACCAGTAGCATATATAAGCTACTGAATTGACATGCTTCTTGTACTTGAGCATGAATCTGTGTATCTCAATAACATACTCTCTCATAGAAAAATCGAATAAGATTTATTATAGATCGCTGGCTAACCCCAAGGCATAATCAGAGCTTTACTCTATCAATTCTTTCTGTTATTAAACGATTCAGATTTGAGTAAGTCTCCGAAGAAGACCAGGAGAAGGTCAAAGAAAAGAACCAGAATCATTCTATAAGTTGTCCATCTGGCAGTTGCCAAAGGTTCATAAAATCTGAACACGCGGTTCATGTGTGTTTGAAATGTACATCGTGTACCTTAGAATCGGCTTGCTTGATATGTGAGTCATGATCTCAATCTGCCAGAATGTCTTTCTTTAAACCTAATTCTAAAGAGATCTCAAAATTTCCTGAGAATCCTTCTCCTTCAAGAAAAATAAAAGCCAAACCCCAGGCCATGGCTGATTCAGCCATTTTTGAAAGATAGTACAGTCTATGGAGTGTTCAGAAACAAGTACATAATATTGACTCGTCTATTGACAGTGGAATTAACAAGGTTATCTTGGAGCAGTCAGATACCAATGCTTCATCACTTGACGTGGCTGAATGTGTAGCATTGGAACTGGCTGTTCCCAGGAAATGCCTGTTTTCTAAATTAAATGAATTACGACTTAGAGATTTACATTGTTTCAGAGGTTCCACGAGAAATGGGAAGAAAGCGTACCAAGACTCAGGTTTCGCCTCGTCCGTTGCCTGTTCATAAGCCAGTCATACCATTCCAGGATACATCAGATCATTCTTCGTCTATCAACATTCCGCAGCCTGCGCCCATGTGGCCCGAGTTCAGTTTAGCCACTCTCAGGCCCGAGCGGGTCATAAGTCGAGGGATGTAAGCACCTCCAGGAGACCTGGTCAATAACCAGAGGGCGTTGCGCAAGCAATTTGAAGTACTCCGCAGAGAGCTCCCCCCGCATATCATCCCCTGCAGGCTCGGTGGCCAGGTCAGAGTCCAGTCACCAGCGCAGCGCCGGCCACGACCGCACACGCTTCGGCCAGTAGCGATGGGGGTGCGCGGGCTCCTCCAGCACAGGCAGTCGGCCGCGCACCAAGGTGCACACGGCTGCACACCAAGGTGCGTGCGTGCCGTGGCGCACGAGGATCTGGTCATGGTAACCATACCTGAAGGTCGGTTGCTACGGTAAGAACCACTGCAGTGCTTCTGGACCACGAGACAGTGCCAGCCTTGCATTGCTTATGTCCACCTCTCCCTAGGTGGTCCAGTGGGGGTGGGTGGATGGTGGGACGATTGGCCCACCACAAACAAGAGTGGGAGCGGTTGACTCAGAAGCGCTTAGTCTTGCGATGACTTTCAGTCGGATATCATCCCGATTGGATAGCAGACCCGCCATCGCAGCTGTCTCTGGTACCGATCTGGACTCAAAATGCAAGAGATCCAGATCAATGGTTGTGTATAGAGGAACAAATAAATTCCCTCATACTAAAAGGAACAATTCAACCGGCACAAAAATGCCCAGGCTTCTATTCAGCCGTGTTCCTAGTGACCAAGAGCACTGGAGCGTGGAGACCAATTCTCAACCTCAAGCCATTGAACAAGTTCATAGACACGCCGAGTTTCAAAATGGAGACCGTGAAAACGGTGTTGGCAGGGTTGGAGAAGGGAATGTGGATGGTATCAATGGACCGGAAGGATGCTTATTTCCACATTCCAATGGCAAGGAGTTTTCGTCGGTTCCTGAGGTTCGCATTCCAGAGCCGACAGTGGGAATTCAGGGTTTTACCCTTTGGAATTTTGATGGCTCCTCGGGGCTTCACCAGGGTGGTTCTTGTGATAACAGCATACCTCCGCAGGAGAAGCATAGCAGTTCACATGTACATAGATGACTGGCTGTTAAAAGCACACAATCAGGAAAGTCTATCAGCAAATCTGGAGATAGTTTTGAAAACTCTCACAGACTTAGGCCGGATAATCAACTTTCAAAAATCAGAGCTGACTCCATCCCAGAAGTTTGTTTACCTGGGAATGTTCTTCGATCTAGAGATAGGATATGTGTATCCTACTCAGGAGAGGGTACATGTACTCATCTCATTAATACAATCAGTGTGCAACAGTTGTCATGTTCTGGCACGGGTTTACTTGAGAATGCTGGGGTTGATGGTTTCTCTGGAACCAGTCATTCCTCAGGCGGCCTTATGCAGGCGGCCTATCCAGTTATTTCTCAGGACTCAGTGGACCCAGAGTACAGGATCACTGGACTCAAACGTGTCAGTGTTAGAGCCTCTTATTCATCACCTTCAGTGGTGGATGAAGACAGAATCTCATGGTGGAGGTGATGCTAACCCCTCCCCACCCTCAGTTAACGATGTATACAGATGCATCGATGGAGGGGTGGGGAGCGTGCCTGGAAGAAGCCACAGTATCAGGGCTTTGGAATCTGGATCAGTCACAAGAACATATCAATCTACTGGAATTACGAGCAGTAGTCCTGGGCCTGGAACATTTCATAGAGAAAGTTCAGGGCAAGATTGTTCTGGTTCGATCAGACAACTCAACAGTAGTCACTTACATAAACCGCCAGGGCGGAACGAAGTCGCCCAGTCTCTGTATGATGACTTGGAAATTGCTTTACTGGTGCCTGGATCAGAGGATCACCTTGAAAGCAGTTCATAGCAGACTCATTGAGCCAAAGGATGAGTGTTTTACCTACGGAATGGAAACTAAATCAATGTGTGGCGGATCGTCTGTTCAACCACTGAGGGGAAACCCAACATAGATTTATTCGCAACGAAGAAGAATGCGAAGATGACGACGTATGTCTCTCCGATTTCAGATCCGAGCGTTATCGCAACAGGTGCGTTAGCTATCAGCTGGGTGGGAATGTATGCATATGCATTCCCTCCATCAATCCTGATTCCAAAAATTCTTCAGAAAATCAGACAGAAGTGCCAAGTGCTTCTGATCGCCCCAGATTGGCCAAGCTGATCATGGTATACGGATCTGCTGGACCTTCTGGTCTGCAGTCCGGTTCCTCTGCCTCTGATGGACAATCTTATCTTCTAGGGTAAGGCCCTTCACAACAATCTGTCAATGTTCAGACTGACTGCGTGGATGTTGTCAAGGAATCTAGAATTAAGGAGGGGTTTTCTGAGCAAGCAGCTATGTTCATGGCAAAAGCCACAAAATGGGTCAGCCTCCAGAGCATATATATATATATTATAAAATCAACAGATTTGCAGAATGGTGCTCAAAAAGATGTATTAATCCAATGGATTCAGCTAGTAGGCGATTTCCTCTGTCACCTGTATGATGACTATTAGTCCAGTAAAACTACAAATTAACCTAGAACAAATTGCAACAGAATTTATTTCTTTTCTGCGGCATTCATGGGACTGCCAGGTGTCACATATCAAAAGTCCTCCAAAATCCCTCGATGGGAAAGTGGGTAAATTCGCATATTTAGCTACCGCCATTATCCGAATAATGAAACTTCCCTTACCTGCTTCATTCCGCAAATAAACGAAGTAGAAATGTTGTCTAAGCTCTGAATTTCATGGTCACGGAAGACAGTAAGAAATTGGCAATATTGCCTTGAACCACTTGTACAAATTCTCCAAACCACAGATTAAATATGGTTGTATGCACAGGGCCGGGGTAATTTAAAAAAATTATATTTAATGTAAGTTTAATTTTGTTTTTCGCTTTTAAAATTTAATCTAAAATAAATTGCATTTTAATTTTCACTTTTATCTCACAATTTGAATAAATTTCTATACAATTCAATCAGAATATGGACATGGATTTAGATACATGCGTTATTTGTAACCAGAGCCTAGAAAATGGCTCACAAACTGTTAAGCTTCGAGTTAAAGGCTGTGACGGTAGTCTACGCTGAGAATGCTGTCAAACACATTCTTAGTGGAAAGGCAATTTCTCGAGCAGTTCGAGGACACCTCATGGTTTTTGCTTCTCTCAGTACAATCTTGATTGCAAATGCATACAACCTACCACTACCTACAATTGCAGATGCTGAAGTTGACACAGTAGAATATTCCACTGCAATGCATTCAAAAGAATTGTTTGACAATGATGATAATGTTGCAGGACATGAAACGATTGAAAGTTCCCTAAATAAAAATCTGGTTAAAGTTGGAGAGCTCTATGATGACATTATCAAAAATCTGTATGTAGCTACAAGATTGTCCTCGGAAAATGCATTACATGATGTCAAGGACAAACTAGACTCAGAGAAGGTGGTCATGAAAGATAAGAGGACTGCACGACTCTGGCTTTTGTATATGGAGTTGGTTGACATTCTGCGCAAATTCATTAAGGCAGAACGAACTGGTGGTTGGAACATGCACCTTCAGACCGTTCGTGAGATGCTTCCAAATTTTGCAGCCGCTGGGCATAATCTGTACGCCAAGTCTGCATATGTATATTTACAAAAGATGTTAGAAATACCTGAAAGTCATCCAGATATACACACCAGCTTCCTCAATGGTCATCATGTCATTCATCGAAGTGATAGGTATTGGGCAGGGTTATCTACTGATCTAGTTATTGAGCAGGTCCCTATGAGAAGTGTAAAGTCAAGTGGTGGTCTAACACGAGGTCGTGGAATGACAGAACTTCAGCGTCTTGTTTGGTTGTTGTCTATGCCCGCATGTGCAGATGTGTGTAATGCAATGCAAGAGCTCTCTGGGGTAAACTGTGATTCAAGTGAACAACACAAAGATTCCACACAATCTCGAATAAAGCGTGATATGGATGATACTTACAAAATTCTCAAAATCCTTAGTGAACTGAATCCATTTGGACCAGACCCTTCTCTTAGAGGACTTGTTAGTGGATTGTCTGCACATGAATCAGTCAATGTTGACGATGCTAAAGATATTGGAGAATCAATTATTAATTCGATGTGTGGCCAATGTGTATCAAGCATTTCGTTCCAGAGAAAGAGACAAGCTATTACCTTAGCATCCAAAACATCTCTCAAGATTGATGATGAATGTGTACAAATTGATCCACAACTCCTATTTCAAAGACTCAGTTTAATTGCTACAAATGGGTCAAAAGGGAATCCATCATCTTATTTTGAGTATGAGTTGTGCACTCATCCGCCCGCACTCTTTGATAATTCATCTCTTCCATGGGAAGCAAATAAGCTGGCACTTGCTGATGCATTGTGGAAATTAATTCAAAATGAAGATGCAGTCCTTCCAGATTCTGTCCACTATGTGCTTGATGGAGGAGCTCTATTACACCGTGTTCCATGGCAGCGTGGAGAGACATTTGCAAATGTTTGTCAAAGATATGTAAAATATTGCATAAGCAAATATGGAAAGGCTACAGTAGTTTTTGATGGTTATGACCAAGGCCCAGACATAGAAGATGTAACACATAAGAGGCGAACTCGTGGATCAGGCGCAACTGTTGTACTGACTCCGCAAACAGTTGTAACTCTGAGTAAGCCTGGTTTTCTTAGTAACAAGCAGAACAAACATCGGTTCATATCAATCTTAAGTTCATCTCTCGAACAGGCTGGATGCTTAACGATAAAGGCAAGCGGTGATGCTGATGTCTTAATTACGCAAACGGCTATCATGGCTTCAAAGTCAACAAATACTGCTCTTGTTGGAGACGATACCGACCTACTGGTGTTGCTTCTATACCATACTGATATGAATGGCTGTCAGCTATTTTTCAGACCAGAGCCAAAGCAAAATGCAAAGAAACCAAGACTGGAATATCAAAATGGCAAAGGAAAAACTCGGGTTCTGTTTGTGCTCACAGCTGTTATTTATCCATGCTATCCTTGGCTGTGACTCAACATCTAGGCTTTATGGAATTGGAAAATCTGCATCCCTTAGCAAAATCCAGTGCTGCAAAGAACTCTCTCAAATTGCTGAAGTGTTTACAATGAGTAATGCGAATAAAGATGACGTGATAAAAGCAGGTGAGAAGGCAATGCTTATTCTATACAATGGCACTTCAATGAATAGTCTTGTTGCTTTGCGGTACAAGCGATTCAGGGAGAAGGTTGCAAAGAGTTCCAAGTATGTTGAAGCACGAGATTTACCACCAACACCCGCATCCGCAAAGTTTCACAGTCTTCGCGTGTACTACCAAATTCAAGTTTGGAGAGGAGATGCTGGAGATATGGATCCAACAGAATGGGGCTGGAAAGTTCTCAACCACCAAATGCTGCCTGTTAAGACTGACATGCTGGCAGCACCTGACGATTTACTGTATTCATTTAGATGCAGCTGCAAAACTGGCTGTGAATCAAAGAGATGCACCTGTAGAAAACATGGGCTCAGCTGCACATCCGCCTGCGAAGACTGTAAGGGTCTCAGTTGCTCGAATTCAATAACGCTCATTGAGGAAGATGACTTGGATAATTGATGCAAGATGAAATTTGTAGAAACCAGGTACCTATGCCATACTATTTCATCTTAGCTTAGCTTAGAAACACACAATACCGTGACATAATAAAATATAATATGTATTGTATCAATATCAATGATGGTATTAGGTAAATTCATGCAAGTGGCATAACACAATACATTTAATTTGTGGAGAATATGTCAATCGTATTCATTTATTACTAAAAAAAGTCCAAAAATACCCAGTCACACATATATTACATACCGGTTTTAAAGAAATAAAGAAAAATGGATTTTTCAGGTGAAATGTCCCAAATCTGGTAATAATTATGCAAATTTTACCCTTTCCCCTATTGGAATTTTGGAGGACTTTTGATATGTTGTACATGATGGCCCCCTATACACTGGGCAAGGTAAAAAAATTCTGTTGCAATTTGTTCCGGGTTAAAATATTTTTGGCCTAGATTGACTGGACTATATAGCCTCAAGCCTAACTCTATTGCTGGCTATAAGTCAGCTTTAATGACAGTTATCCCTTGCTTGGCTAGTAGGGGAAGTGATGAAGTAAGTACATTAATTTCTTTAATTAAAGGCATGGGCAATCTGAGACCAAGGACTCCCCCAGTGATTCCGTCTTGGAGTTTATCTCTAGTGTTCCATTTCTATGAAAATGTTGACACTTAAAACTGTATTTTTAATTGCTGCGGCCTCGGCAAGTCGGAGAAGTGAAATTCATACTCTATCAGCCGAGGCAGACCGTTATGTGGTTACAGGGGAAGGCCATAAACTTCCACCTAGGATGAATTTCATGGCTAACAACCAGTCTTTGAAATATCCAGGTCAACCTATATTTTTACCTGCTTTGACTAGATATGATCCTACTTCAAAAGCATGGTGTCCAGTCCGTGTATTAAACCAGTACAAATAACATACTCAGGAATGGCGGACGGACCCAACATCGTTATGGTTGTCATATATTGAACCCCATGGCAGGTCGTCTAAAGACACCATTTCCAGGTGGATTGTAGAATGTATTCAGTTTTGTCATAAATCCGCCACTGGTAAACAAGTTGATTTAGCTAAGGCTCACAGTGTTCGTGGCGTAGTGGCTTCCACTGCCCTGTTTAATGGGCACTGCCCTGTTTAATGGGGTTCCTATGAATGACATTATGTCAGTAGCGCCAGTGGCACTGTGAGCCATGTTTTACCGACCATTACCTCCGTGACACCTCGAATCCTCTCGCCGTATCAATTTTGAAAAAATTATTTAGGTGTACATATTTTGATGAGGTTCTCATTTTTTACATATTTCACAATTTATCAATGGTAACGACCACTTACCAGGACTGCATCAGCCTTCACCAATGGGAAGATGATGACAGCAGCTAATGTTTCACACGGTCAGTCTTGTTTATGTGTTGTTCATTGTTAATTCTGTTGTCACATGACACTTCGTTATTAGTCCTTACCGGTAAAACCGGGGGGACTATAGGTTTGCACTGCGTCTGTCTGTCCATCCGTCGCAGTTGGTTTTCCGCAGTTTTTTTTCAGTCTCAAGATATTATGCTGAGAATTGATACATTCCTTTGTTATGAGAAGTTACAGACCAAGTTCGAGTTTCAGGCGTGTGCGTCAATTTTTGATGGAGTTATGCCTCCTTTCAACTTAAGAAATATGAAAAATATCAGCTTTCCGCACTTTTTTTCGCACTCCTTCAAGATATTTAAGCGAAAATCGGTGCATCGCTTTACTATAAGGAGTTACAGAGCAAGTTCGAGTTTCAGACATTTTCGTCAATTTTTCATGGAGTTATTGCCCCCTTTCGACTTATGAAATACGAAAAATATTAGTTGCCCGCACTTTTTTCCGCAGTCTTTCAAGATATTATTCTGAGAACTGCTACAATGCTTTGTTATGAGAAGTTACAGACCAAGTTCGAGTTTCAGGCGTATGCATAAATTCTTATGGAGTTATGCCCGCTTTCGACGAAAAATATCAGCTTTCCGCACTTTTCGCACTTTTCGCAATTCTTCAAGATATTTACGGGAAAATTGTTACATCGCTTTAGTATAAGGAGTTACAGAGTAAGTTCGAGTTTCAGACATTTTCGTCAGTTTTTCATGGAGTTATGCCCCCTTTCGACTTATGAAATGCGAAAAATATTAGTTTTCTGCCCTTTTTCTCGCAGTCTTTCAAGATATTCAACTGAGAATTGGTCCATTACTTTATTATGAGAAATTACAGGCCAAGTTCGAACTTCAGGCGTTTGCATCATTTTTTGATGGAGTTATGTCCCCTTTCGACTTATGAAATACAAACATATCAGCTTTTTCCTTCTCCTCCTTCACCATATATAACTGAAACTTGGTTTATTGCTATGTTATGAGAACTTACAGATCAATTTCGAGTTTCAGCTGCTTCTGTCAATTTCTAATGGAGTATTTGACTGTAAATCTCTAAAGATTTATGTCAGCAGGTAGGGGATATGCATTGCAAAGCAATACTTACAGAATGTTTGTTGATATGGTGATGGTACTTTTTGTATGTGTTTTATGTGGTTCATTCTTGAGTGACCAAAAATGAAGCCTTTTCATTTAATGTCCTATAGTACATGGCACTTGTACATAGAGAGCGTATGGGACATTCAGGTCATTCTGTCTTCCTCCCAAGAAAAGGGGGCTGGGTGGGTGGGAGCACATTTGACATATGGTCTTCACTCAGCCATCGGTTGTGTTATCCGATGTTCAAATCTATCACTGGTTGTGGTTCACACAATTTCATAAGTTTAAGTACCTTAGACGCAGAAAAGAGCATAGGGAAGAGCTGGGCCCGGTTTCACGAAACTTCTTAAGTTTTAAAGCTTAAGCAAAACAAATTTGCTGAGCTAGGCAAAAAATCTTAAGGTGTTTCTCGAAATGTGCTAAGCTCAAAACGTGATTTGCTTAGCTTAGCAAACTCTTAAGCAAGGAATCGCAAGAGAAAGGACGGGGGAAGTCAGGTACAAGCCTACACTATGACACAAATCCAAGTTTTACCACAGCTCTGATAAACAGGTGCTTTCAGTTAGGCGGAGCTTTTTCTATATGCTTTATATTGGTCATCACCCGTCATTACTTGGTTTTCATTACAGCATATTTTTCGCATTTTGTGAGATTGTTGTAGAATCCCAGAGGTCATTGTGATGTCATAAATATGACATCATAGACTCACAGCGCTCACAGCTATCAGATGACATATGCCAATGCGTTGTTTATTATCATTGAGCCATTCTGAACATAACAACATCGCGTCAATCAATACCGGTATAACTCGGTGTTTCAGCAATCTGTTTATTATAAATATATTATAAGTTTTAAGGCAGTTTTGGATCACTACTTAAAAATAGTTCCTGTGAATTATGTATTTATAGAATATTTTAAATCAAACGGGTTAGATTTTGATGACAGACATTTGTGCTGTATGCAAATAGAAAAAAATATTTAGTTTGAGTTTTACCCTTCAAAAAATTTCACAATAGTGTGAGTGGACAGAATGCGTCAATTCCGATCACTGGGTAGTTCCGGATCAAGTCATTTAATCTCAGTTTGATGACTATAAAATACTATTTTTTGATGACTATAAAATAATATTTTCGAAACCATTCTTATTCCATTGTCATGTTTTCAAAAGGCAGAAAATTAGAAATATCATTTACCTACAAACATTTGCTGTCTATAGAAGTATTTTCGGCATACCGCTGTGAGAGATGAGCTTGTTTTCGTGTTGAAATAATTGCTGGTTAATCGCGACAGATGATTTATTATGAATTAAATGCTGGAAATCTGACACAATTGAGATACACATTTTTATGTTTCTTGGTCCTCAATAAACTAAAGTTATTGAAAAACATAACAAAATATTAAATCTATTAAGCCTAATTCCAAAGAATGTTATTGATGACTGAGATATAGTGCCGATGATCCGGAACTGCCGTACCCACTGTATCTACCAATTCTTGCTATTTAAAAATGAGACAAGATTAGCGAATTAATTCAACGCACATTTTGTCAGACTAGTATTGTAATGTTAACGAAAATTGGGCATTATGCTGCGCAACACTGTGTGCGTGCGTGCGTGCGCGCATGTGAGTGAGTGTGCGTGCGGACGGGCGGGCATGTGTCTGCGCTCAAAAATTGATTATAACGCATCTTCCGAAACTGTTGGATGGAATTCAACCAAATTTGGTATTTGTGTTGCCCATATAAGTGTGCAGTGCACGAGAGCATTTACATTTGGCTCCACTCCCTGAGGGGGTGGGGATGATGCGATTTTGTGTGGGTGTGTGTGGGTGTGTGCATGCGTGCATGCACGTGTGTGTTGGTGTGGGGGAGGGGTGGCGGGGTGTTGGGTTGGTTCCAAGTTTCGAAGTGGTGAACGTGGGGATTTGCGATGACGCATCATCGACCGAACAATCTAGTTTATCTTGTGGTCAGAAATATATTTCGATAGCAACAGCTTTATAGAAACTATTTTTGATGTGAGGGTGGTGAATCAGGGATGTGGCGTAGTACGTCGCAGGGTTGGGTGGGGTGATGGGTCAGACGGTGGGGTGGGGTGAGTTGGGGACTCTCCTCCTCCCACAGTCCCAAAAAATGTGTAATGTCTATATGCTCTCAGAGAGCATCTCCTGTATTTCCGGAGGTAAATATTATCTTCAGCGGGTTATACATTATTAATATCTTATTGCTGGTAACATATAAAAACAAGAGGCCCAAGGGCCTGTAACGCTCACCTGGATCATTAGCATTTGAAACATTTGCATTTAATTATACATGATTGTTTACATTAAATAAGATGGCCACCTGAAAAACGGACCAATCAAAATTCTGATTGGACGTTCTGGGGCTTACCACCATAGGGTCATTACAAAAATATTTGGAGGAGTAGCATATTGACAATTTCTGGTAAATTTTTCATAAAATCTGATTTTGACCCAAAAATTTGATCAATCAAAATTCTGAACAGAAGTTCTAGAACCTACCACGATATAATCAGTCTTGCCAAATTTGGTTGAAATATGTCAAGCAGCTAAGGAGGAGTAGCATTTTAAGATTTTCACCCAAAAAATCGATCAATTAAAATTCTGAAAAGGTGTTCTAGAGTCTATCGCCATAGAATGCATCTAGCCAAATTTGGTTGAAATATGTCAAGCAGCTATGGAGGAGTAGCATATTGACCATTTCCGGTAAATTTTTCATAAAATCTAAGAACCCCCAAAAATAGACCAATCAAAATTATGAATAAGAAAAATGGAGGGTACCAGGATAGGATCCTTCCAGCTAAATTTGGTTGAAATCACCAAACAGTTAAGGAGAAGTGATTTGATGGATGGATGGACGACAGACAGACGGACGGATGGGTGGATGGACAACGGACCGACAATGGACGGACGACGGATGGCTGCCATGGCATAAGTACACTTATATGATTGCAGATTGTGAGATGATACATGTATTTATCGCGGGCTGCATCCCTTGATGGGTGGGGGAGGGGACGGGGGCAAAAGGTCAAATATCATAAGCATTCCGTCCAACACTCTTTCTCCTCTAAAACCATTTGTTGAACTCCAAGCAAATTGTTATTCCCCCTGTGCATGGGGTAGGTGTGGGGCCAAAAAGGTCAAAGCTGAGGAAAGTGATGGGGGATTTGTGATTTGGTAATTAAGTCAGAAGTGGTGGATAAGCCAGACAAATAATCCAACGAGAATTCTACTATATATAGTTCGATGTTTTTTAGAATTTATTTGTTTTTAAACGAATCAAAATGTTCAAATTTAATTAATTAATTCATGAAATGATTACTAATTCAGAGGTGCGGATAACACGGTTAGCATTACCCTGATAACCAGGAGGTGGGGTTGGGGTGGGGGTGGGGGGTTGACAACAGTAACAATGGCATAGGCTACGCATTTAAATTATTATTATTATTAGAGCCTATAGTATTATTTGTTTATTTCATATGCCACTATACCAGTGAAAGACATGAGTGAATGGATTTGTAGCATAGTTATCGCTCCTCTTTAACATCGGGAAAATGCAACAAGAACTAGCTCGGGTTATGAGTGCATATACCCGTGACGTTTCACTATTATGACATCATAATTGAATGTTCATTAATGCTAAAATAGCATTGAATTATGACGTTAAAATGCCTTATTAGATCGCTTTGTTGGTCTTTCTAAATCGGCTGAAAGAAGGACAGTTAATGGCACGGACGATACTGGGACGGTATTTTATGCGCATACTGTACATTTGTATGTCAAGCGGATTCTGCCGACCCCTGAATATTCTGTCAGGGCGAATCACGCCTTCTATCGAATGTTGTTTCTCACGGCGGCCATATTTATCTGACTAGTTTTGAACTTAAGACTGCTCTAAACCAGTCTTAAGAAAATTATTTTCTTGTCTTAAATATTGTCATTTTGAGATTAAGATTTTTCGAGAAACGCATTTGTAGTGATTTAAGAAAATAACTACAAGCTAAGCAAATTACTAGACTTAAGAAGTTTCGTGAAACCGGGCCCTGGTCTTTTGACCTCGCCTCCCTCCCGCCGAATTCTCTGACAAATTCTGGCAATATCAAAGAGAGTTAGGGAGGTAAGTATACTCTTGAAGTGAAATAAACGAAATCACAGATTTCTTTTTTCACGAGAGAGTTGATACTTACCTCCCTAACACGGACCCAGGCCTGCCCCACAGAGGCTCGGTCTTCAGGCTTTCTTAAAGTTGCATAGTGTCGGCCAATAAATTAGTCAGAGGAAGTGCTAGTCTGTGCCTGCGCGAGGTTGGGGCTGTTAATACATTTGCTCATGGTCATTACCCTCACTGTCGGAGGATCCACCCTCGCTTTTTTCACTTATTCCTCATTGGATCACAGTTCCCTCATTACCACTGAATCTTCAGGCATGGGATTCAGATTCCTCAGAATGCTGACCATTCATCTTGGCTTCCAATTTGATAATGGTTCGGTCCAGTCTTTAGATTTTTCTTTTCAGGTAGGCTTATGGGCCTTTCTCTAGTCCTGAAAGACTTATTTCTAGTCCCTTTTCACCCTTCCTTTCAAACATTCGCTTCATATCACATCCCTTGACCTACATGTAGTATGGCAGTTCCCCTTCCTAATTGTCAGCCTTGTTTTTTCCCCCTTTCGTGTTTACCCGTATCATTCTTCATGTCGGCTTGTCTTAACTTTTACCCCTTTTTCAGTTCAGGTCTACTTAGACGATAGAGTCAAGTTGGGATAGAATCATCTACCGCTTCATGGATCTGCCTCAAGCTAGATTATATGCCTGGATTCGTCAAGGAATGAAGTCTTGGTTGCTATCAACAAGGTCATTGCTATCAGCCAATGAGGTTGTCATTGTGCTTAATGACCTACTCAGTGGCACTGGGTATTGGATTAACCCTCTTCTTGCCTCATCCTGAGATATAGCATTCAAGCGAATTACTATGGATCTCATCATTAGAGAGAGCATGGAGATACCTGAAGGAGCCTTCAGTCACTCTGTAACCACAATACCCAGCAAACATTGGCTGTAAAAAATTCATCCTACTATGCTTCCGCTCAAAGAAGGAAAGAGAAATAGTAATGCAAGGAGGTAGGTATATGTAATTAGTAAAATATAAGACCAGACCCTTCGGGTCGTCTGGTTGGTTTCAAAAGGATCAATAGTGAATTACATATACATGTAACAGTAATGAGTTAATCGCTCTACATCGGCGCCTATAGAGAATACTATTCATACTGCTTACGAACTATATGCAGGTTTGCTTTTTTTATAATCGAATCCACGGTATATAGTGTACCTGCACACATAGTTGTCACACGGGTAAGTGTGAAGCACCAGCGACGTCACTAATTGGTTCCAAGTTAAGCGCTCCTAGATTTAGTAAATGCTTTTTCTCAAATAATCCTGATTCATTTCCATTTTTACCTGTGGTAGTTTATTTAATATTGAATAAAATTACCAACAAACGTCATTTGTTATTTCCCTTTTCCTTTCCTTTAAATAACTTGTTCTCAACCTATGGTAGTAAGCATCAACACTTCTAACGAGAGTTTTCATTGGTAAATTTTAGAGTGGCAATCAAAATGTTCTGGAATTCTTTTCAGAATCTTAATTGGTAAATTTGGCGGATGGACATCTTTGAATTTTAGTTCACCTGGCCAGCTTATGTTATGGCGATCTTCATCCATCAACTTTTGCTTTAAAATGTATCTTCTCTACCACTTAACACACTTTAGACAAATGTGGCGGAAAGGAACCTATGACGGTATATAGGCAAAGACATGCACATTTTGTACACATGACAGTCTTTTCAAGTTTAATTGTTGAGATCTACATCATTGATTCTGATTAGAAGTTCGAGAGCCTATCACCATAGGATCATTTCAGACCAATTTGTACTTGCTACCATGGTTATTACATGTATCTTGTATCCACATAATGCATATGATCGTGAGCTACATGTACTAGCTAACACTGCAGCCTCCATCCACTAATAGTACTAGCCATGACATGCAGCTACATGTAGTCTTACATGTAATTTCAACAGATTCTCATTACTGAAATAATATGCATCTAAACCAATCACTGACTGTTTATAGTGAATGAGGCATACACCTTCAGCCTGTTGCTTTAAAGAACAAGATTTGGCTCCGTCATTTTACCACCAGACCACAGATGACCAGTAAAGAATAAAAAAGCAGCCTTATTTCTGCTGAGTTTTCAATATCCACGCTTGGTATTCATATTTTGGAGATTTACAATGCGTATAACGGTCATAACCACACTAGCCAACAGCAGTAATTTATACAGTTTACTAGTACTGATACATGTAGTACTAGCAGAAATTACTGTTGTCGTTGAAGGATTAAATTCTAGACCATGGCAGATTATTCAGCAATGGCTTTTACATCGCAGATCATTCAGAAAAAGCATCCTTTCTCGTTTCTGCAGTGTTTTCAATATCCACACGCGGTATCGATATTTTAGAGTTTTACAATGTGTATAATGGGCATATATTGTAGCTTTAGAAGATGTTTGATGTTTTTCTTTTTTAAATCTTAGTTTATGGAAGTTGTAGAACAAGTGCAGAATGGTTGTCTACTACAAGCCCTCCTAGATACATTCAATAATCAGGGTCTCTCAGATTATCTAGTAGTTTACCTTAGGTATGTATGTACATGTACACGTACGGTGATGCACACGCATGCACGCACGCACGCACGCACGCACGCATGCATGCACGCGCGTGCATGCACATTCATGCATGGACATACATTTAAATTTAATTATTTTGTCATTTCTGCCATTTTTGCTAGCTAACTCGTGTTGCTCGTAGTATACTTGGTCTCCTCATATGTCCTTAGCTTGACTATATGAAGTAAAACGAGCTATTGCGATACCCTCTCCATTATCTGGTGGTGATGGCCATGTAGTAGTAGGTGTCATCGTCGTCCAGTTTATGTTCACTTCAACTTAGAGGTTTGTATCTCATGTTGGGTTAACCATACTGCACACAAAACTTCGACACACACACCATATAATGAGAGGGCATGATCTCATATTTGGTTAAGTATATACACAGGGCCCAAATTTGTACAACTGTTTCCTGCAGACAAGTTAATGAGCTGGCATGACATACTCACCTTGGGGATCAACGTGTAAACGGTCAACTTCAGTATGATAATGACAAAGCAGTTTTATTAACTAACATTTTGCATTATGCTGAAATTATCGGCTTATGTTTTATGTTTGGTTAATCATATTGCACCCAAACTTGGACACATGCCTCCCTGTAATAGGAGGGCATGACACATGTGCAATAACCTTGGGCGTGTTGTGGTCAAAAGGTCTCGGGCTACCATCATTGTAACCATGATAAAAACATTGAGTTTTTGTCTCAGCTGGCCCTTCTGGCCAAGTGAGCTTATGCCATGGCGGCCATCCATCCGTCAAATCGCATCCTCATTTATGCTGTGACCGATTTCAACCAAATTTGGATGGAAGGGCTCTACGGTAGTAGGCTCCAAAAGGTCTATTCAAAATTTTGATTTGTCATTTCTGGTGGGCATCTTGGCTTTTCTGAAAATTTCCAGAAATCAGTTAAAATGCTACTCCACATTAACCACTTGAATGATTTCAGGCAAACTTGGCTCGAAGGACCGTAAAGTCGTGTCTTCAGAGCTTGTATACATAATTTTGATTGTTTATTTGACGGCCATTTAAAACTTTCCAAATAGGCTGGATATCGTTTAAAACGCTACCCATTAACCACTTGTTCCAGTGCTCATCTGGTTTCCCAAAATGACATCTCAGGAACAGGCATGGGGCAAAGCCCTTTTGAAAGGGTTTAAGCACAAGCACAAGCCCTTTCACTTAAAAAGGTGCTTAAGCACAAGCACACGTCCTCCCTGTTTCCAAAGGGCTTAAGCACAAGCACAAGCCCTTTGCAAAGGGCTTAAGCACAATCCCTTAAGCACTTTTGAGGAAATTACATAGCCAATTGATAATTCTGTTTGATTTAAGGTTTGGTCAAAACTTTATACATACATCTAGAGAATACACAAAATGACTATCACATCAGTTTATTAATTTTGAGAATAGTGCTGTTGAAATATCACCAACATCTTGTAGTATTATTAGAATAAACAGCAATTAGCAACTAACATGTAAAAGGAAAAGGGACAAACCTACTTAAGATAGGCGTACATTCAGGAGTTCCAATTCTAATCCAATTAACCCCTGAAATTTCTGTTTCTCATTTTCAAATCAAATATACAGATCCATCGAGAAGCTGTGTATGTTGAAATACATGTATGTTGCTAACATTCCATACATCATAACACAATTCAGGGTTAGAAATAAATGAAAAGATGTAGTTGCCCGCAGGACAATGTATGATGCCATTTCACGCATTTGCAGGTTTTCCGCTGCATATTAGGTTTGCCCGTATATGTTAAGCTAAATGAAAATTAGAATCACTATTGCTTTGTTAAGTAAATTCTGAAGAATGACCACAATTATTGAGAAATGGTATTAAGCATACTGGTTACTCTTTCTAATAATTAAATAAATAAATGCCTTAAAACGAGGAGTTAGTCAGTAGGTATCAAAAACACAGTATAATACTATTAGTCTGAGTATTTATCATGGTTGCCCAGTGTACCATTAACAGCCAAAGTTTAGTTGCCCTTTCGAAATCAGGTTGCCCCAGGCAACAGGGCGAATGGACATTTCGATCCCTGCATTTGTCATATCTCTTCTGTACTGGCCAAGCCTACTGAAATTGCCTCTGCAGTGGACTTCAGAAATGTCCATTCATAGAGAAATTTAAGTTAATTCTTAAATTTTACTACTGGAAAGACTGGATCAATTCTAGTTATAATTCTAAAAAATTGTCTTCGCTTGTTCGTCATATATCAGCATTTTCTGACAATATTTTGCAATTAAATAGTTAATTATTTCCTTGAAAAATATCTTACTTTCAAGGGAGTCATACAAGAAAGTTGCAGAATATTTTCAAAAATAATTTGACATGAAGCCATTACTACTGACAGCAGCATCTTCTGCACTAATAATTTCAAAATATTTGACAGAATATAATTTACATTGTAAAGAAGTTATTTTATCAGGCCTCATCTAGTTGTAGATATAGATCAAGAGAGGGGCATTGTGATGAGTGGTGGGAGCCTACATTAAAAGAACATTCATATTCAGTAGCTTTACCTACATTTGTGTACCGTAATTTCTCGACTGAAGGCCGCCCTCGAATATAGGACGCTGTCCCAAATTTGACCAAAATCAGACCAAAAAACTTATAATCAAGTATAAGACGCTGTTAAATTTAGAAAAAACGTACCTTTAAAAAATCGAAAATTGGTATAAAAAATAACCATCACTCAGCGCTTTGTTTAATGCATTATTAAAATTATCATGGTGGAAGAGAAATTATTAAATAGGACCGCCTAAATATCGTGTATCTTCAATAAAGATTGTTTATTACATCAAAATCAATCTAATTTGGCATAAAATGTCTCCTTGAAAACATACAAATCGCGTGATAGAAACAGATTGTGATGGCTCTTTTGCATTTGGAGGCGCTGTGTGATCTTATGCGCTAACAGGAGTTGGTTATCTGGCTCTTTTGTGATTGGAGGCGCTGTGTAATCTTAAGCGTTAACGGGAGTTGGTTATAAAACGGGTATGGGAATATTCAGATGGTCACTAGTTGTAATGACTCTTGCGTTTGTAGGCGCTGTGTGATCTTATGCGCTAACGGGATTTGGTTATCTGGCTCTTTTGTGATTGGAGGCGCTGTGTAATCTTATGCGCTAACGGGAGTTGGTTATCAAACGGGTACGGGAACATTCAGTTCCTATTGCGCAATGATGATATATAGCAATTTCCGAGTCCAGAATATTTAGATCTGAGTACTCGCTCTAATTAGAATAAAGATCTTTTGCGATTGGAGGCGAATCACGTGATTTAAACACGTATTTTTTCTCGACGCCATTTTATGTCAAATTCTGGATTAATTTTGATGTAATAAGTGATATGTATTATAGAATAAGCATTATTTAGGCGCCCCAATTTAATAATTTCACTTCCGCTTGGTGGTTTTTTTAGTATACATTAAACATAGTCGTCAGGCGGCGCGAATTGTCTAGCGTAACATTTAGTTCAATTTCCGTGGTATAATCTGTGAATTTTTAAGAAAAATTTGGACCCAAAAATGTGGGGAAGGAATGTTCTCGATTATAGGACGCACCCCCCTTTCTAGTAGATGTATTTTGACCAAAAAAACTGCGTCCTTTAGTCGAATTTTTACGGTAATTATAAGACAGATATATCTTGTGAGAGGTGTGGTAACAGGGAGATGTGAAATTCATTCTTTTGTATTGATCAGATAAGCAGAGAAGCTAGAATGGTCAGTTAACACCACCAATCATTCAGTCTTGTGAGAGGTGTGGTAACATTCTGAATTTTCAGAATGTTGATATCAATGTTGCTAAATCTTGGCTCTGTTGAATATTTTGAAAGTAAATTGACTGAAACTTGCTTTCAATCTACTCAGAGATTTGTGTATAAATCTCTCCCTTTTAACCAGCATATTGGGATATAATGTTTAACAAATATTTAAGTAAAGTGGATATGGGGTAAAATGGGTTAATGTTTTGCGACTGTGCAGGGAGCCAGATAAAACACATTATATATGATGTACAGATTATCATGCCGAGCATTTTGTTAATAATTTTGTTACGGCAGCAACAGCTTAATCTACTCAAATTAGTTTCCAAATATTTAACAGGTTTTGTGCCCATTGTCTTAAAATAATAAATACATGTAATTAGGCGATTTCATTCTGAATTCAGCAAAAAAATCTTGTTAGGTAAGCTTTGAAAGCTACTAAGTGTTATCTAACGATTTGTCTAACAAGAGTTTTAGTGAAATTCAACATACGCCCGCAGGCATACTTGTTTGAGGAATACTAAATTATGTGAAGTATGTCTTTGATAATTCTCTAAGAAAGGGGGTGGGGTGGGGGGGGGGGGGGGGGATTCCTATTAGGTACACATTTGGAATTCACTGCAAAGACATCACTAAAAATCTGGAAAGTCTTAACAGCTGCATTGATCATTACAATTACAAGACAATTTTTATGAATTTTAATCTTTCAAGGACGATAACTCTGGCAAATATGGGTGAATTTTGCCGAAACGAAATTATTGCACTTCGTCTATCCCTAAAACATCTGATGAATGAAAGATTATGAATGTAGGTTCAAAACTGTTCGAGATCTGGACCGGATAAGAAAATGTTCACAAATTTTAATCTTTCAAGAAAGATAACTTTGGCAAATATGGGCAGATTTTGCCCTTCATCTATCCATATTAGATCCAATGAAAACAAGAAAACTTTGACAAATTTTGTATTTCAAGGGAGATAACTCTGGCAATTATGGGGGGATTTTGCAGAAAGGAAATCATGACACTTGGTCTATACTTAACACATCTGCCGGGAAAAAAAATGTAAATTTATAGGTACAAAAGTCTTCAAGATCTGGCCCGGACAAGAAAATTTTGATGAATTTTAATCTTTCAAGGGAGATAACTCTCACGAATATGCGAGGATTTTGTCGAAGGGAAATCATGAGACTTCGTCTATACCTAACACATCTGCCAGAAAAAAATTTGCGAGTGTAGGTTCAAAACTCTGAGATCTGGCCAGGAAAAGAAAATTTGGACAAATTTTAATCATTCAAGGCTGATAACTCCCGCGAATATACGAGGATTTTGCCGAATCGAAATCATGACACTTCGTCTATAGGTAATATATCTGCTGAAAAAAATTTGTGAGTGTAGGTTCAAAACTCTTCGAGATCTGCTCCGGACAAGAATTAGACGGACGGACGGATGCAAGGACGTACGGCGAGCGCCATCACATAATACGACCCCGCCTTGCGCGGGCGTATAAAAATATATCAGTCAGAATAATTTCAAAATAAGCAGCAGAAGTTTATCTGTAATATGTAGCAACAGCATATGTGTAGAATGGCAAAGAACAATGACTTGATAACTCTTAAGATTTGATTCAAGGTGAAAATTAAAAAAGGGCTTGAAATAGGGCTTTAAAAAGGGTTTGAAAGCACATGGTATTTTTAATGTGCTTAAACACAAGCACAAGCCAAAGCCTTTTTTGGACTAAAGGGCGTAAGCACATTTGCAAGCCATTTGAAAAAGCCTTAAGCTCAGTCAAGCCCTAAACCCAAAGGGCTTCGCCCCATGCCTGCTCAGGAACTGCTGTACGGGTCAGGCTGAAACTCGGGATGATTAAACTTTGTTCAAGAGAACTTGATTCTTGATAAAACATGGTTGTCACGGACCAGTCAACATTTTGACTTTTATGGCCATATTGGACTTTTTTATTCCACTACATATCGTTTGCACTGAATTCCCAATTGTATTTTATGTCTTGCTACTGCTATATTTAAAGTATTATGTCTGTTCAAATGCTAATAGTCCAGGTGAGCGTTAAGGCATTGGGTTTCATGTTTTTAACATTTTGCATTTAGCTCAACTTATTAGTTTATATCTCATGTTTGGTTTGGGCCCAAATTTGGACAAGTGCTTCATGATAATGAGCTGGCATGACACATTAGCCTTGGCATCAAAAAGTCAAGTCATGGCAAAATTTAGTTTTTTTAACAATAACGTTTTGTGTTTAGCTCACCTTAATTGTTCATATCTCATTGCTCTAGTGTTGATAGTTTCTATTGATAATTTGGACAAATATTTTGCTTTGCGTTTTGCGACACAGGTTGTTAGTATCTGGTCATTTGCAGAAAGAAGATCAGTTTTATATGAACTTTGTCGAGGGTGTTAGAACAGTCAAAGAATTCTGCAATCAGGTACATGTATTATATGCAAAGTTTATTCAGTGCACTATAAAGTGATGCGATCCATTTCTAGTTACACCGCCCATTTCTAGCTCAGCTCCGCCCATTTCTAGCTCAGCTCCGCCCACTTTGTAGACACATTTGTATCGATACATGCTTCCTTTGAACCGTGATCGCCAGGAATTTCAATTTCCAGATAACTATACATGTAGGTAAGTTGTTGAATAATTTGAAAAATATTTGACTTGGTACATATGGCAGCAACAGCTCCCAGTCAAATTGGTTTCAAAATATCTAACAATGTTTATTAAATTGTAAATTCATCAAGTACATAGAATTCAGAAACTTGTGTAATGCGCCATTGCCACTTTCATGTTGGACATAAAATACATCATTTTGATTGTGATGCCAGATAACAGGTGAATGAATGATCTATTTGATTATGACATCAGATGTACCTGCGTGACAGATAAATTCAGTCAATTGAATTATTATCTCACCTGGCCTTTCTGGCCATGTGAGCTTATGCCATGGCGACGATCCGTCTGTCAACTTTTTCTTAACCGACTTCTCAAGAACCACTGAGCCAATTTCAGTTATATTTGGCTGGAAGCCTTCTTAGGGCATAGAGATCCAAGTTTGGTCAAACGAACAATTTGCCCAGTGGCCATTTTGGATTTCGAGAAATTTTTAGAAATTTCTTTAAAAATCTCTGAAACCACTTGGGGAATCGATTAAAAATTCATGAAACATCACATCTAGGGCAAGAGGTAAGCCAAATTTGTTCAAGAGAGCTTGATTGACCCAATGTTTCGGCGGCCATCCTGGATGACCTAGTTTTCGCAAAAATGACCTCCAGAACTGCTGAAGGGTGATATGATTAGGGACTAAGGCCCATTAAAGTTTGTTCAAGGGAAGTTGATAAATGAAAAAATATGGCTGCCATGGACCAATCAAAATGTAGCATGTTTGGCGGCCATATTGGATATTTTTATTTTGAGGGATTTTGAAGCTGAAATTCTTTTTATATAGGTTTTTTATGTATTCTGAATTCAAATTTGCCATTTTCGAAACAGTCGGATAAATGGTTTGTCGGTCACTGGCTGGGACAATTTCAAGTATATGTGACAGGAAGCATCCTTACGGCATAGAGGTACAAGTTTGTTCAAAGTCAAAGTTCAAAGGAAGATGATCGACCAATTTGGCCGGTGGCCATCTTGGGCTTTGTCCGACTTTTAGAAACGTCTATAAAAATCTCCGAAACCACTTGGGTGATCGATGCAAACCTCATGAAATATGATCTAGGGCAAGAGGCTGAGCTGAACCAAGTTTGTTCGAGGGAACTTGATTTGGCAATTTGTTTGGGGGCCATCTTGGATGACTTAGTTTTTGCGAAAACAACTTCTCCAGAACCGTTGAACGGATCGGTCCGAAAATTGGCAGATATGATTAGGGCCGATACTCCATTAAAATTTGTCCATTGAAAGTTGATAGGTAAAAAACACTTGCCTGTCGTGGATCAATAAAAAGTTAGCGTTTTTGGTGGCCATCTTGGATTTTCTGTGTAAAAGTTTTCTGTATCGTTTAAAAGACTATTATTAAAAACTGGGCCGATTTGAATAAAACTTGACTACATCTTCACAGAAATTAGATTTTAAAAATCTTTCCAGTGATCATGTCATTTTGTTCATTTGTTCCAGTGGCCAATAATTGCAGGTGAGCGATACAGGCCCTCTGGGCCTCTTGACGTCGTTACATTTTAACAGTCATTGCACTTATGTCCTTTATGCAAAGTTTTTGCCTTATTTCTGGTTAGTTCAACAGAATATACATGCTTATATTATACAATGCAATGTAAGTAAAATAAATCTAAGAAATTATAAGATATTCATAAGTAAAGTAACTGCACAGAAAGTTTCCCTTAGTCATGTTAGTTTTGAATTCTTTAAACTCAAATACAGGTGAACTGGAGGATTTTTGGATCTTGACAGCAGAAAATACTATCAGGTGTTTTTAGCTTTCAATATTGCATTTGTCTATTAACCTTTTAACATTCAAGCTGGCCAGAAATGGCTTATGAAGTGGTTATGAGATATGTCGATATGCAGACAAAATGGGTTTTATTGAAAATTTACCACAAAAATGAAATGACTGGCTTAATAACCGAGCCAGTCATTCCAGTGTTAAATTTTCAAAAAAAGCTTTTTGATTTGCTATTGTACATTCTCTATAGGAAAATTGAGATTTTCTTGAATAAATATGAGGATTAATATATGTTTTTCAGAGCTTTTTAAGCACACAGTCTGTACATGTATGTTGTTTATTCTCATGTTCTCGTTATTCAGGAGGTAGAACCAATGGGTAAAGAAAGCGACCACATTCACATCATAGCCCTGACAGCTGCACTTGGTGTCGCAGTCAGAATTGAGTATATGGACCGCGGCGAAGGCACCAAAGTGATCAGCCACGATTTCCCAGAAGACTCTAAACCAGCTATCTCACTACTCTATAGACCTGGACATTATGATATCCTGTACCAATGAAAATATTCCTTCAACTACATCATGTATTCATAGTAACGCACTTATGTAGATTTAATCATCTGTGTCCCGTCATTGATGACATGTCCATGAGAGAGAAAGAGAGAGATCACAAGATCAAGGAGAATTCTAATTGAATGTGTCTTTATTCATTTAACCCTTTGATTCTCAAATCTGTTCAAGAAAATTTCAGTTTGCAGAGTATACTTATTATATTATTATTTTTAGAAATTTAACATTGGAATGATTGCCTCGGTTCTCAGAACTTGTATACAGAATTTTGATTGATAAATTTTTTCAGGGGCTATCTTGAAAACGCCTACTCCTCATTAGCTGCTTGGCTAATTTCAACAAGAGTTGGCTGGAAGGACTGTAGGAATTTTGATTGGTATTTTTTTTTTGCCAACCATCTTGGATTTTCCAAAAGCTTTCTAGAAGCCTTTAAATCACTCGTATGACTTAATTAGTTCAGCTTGATTTCAGCGAAACCTGGGTGGAACTATCCTATGGCGGCTTCAAGAAATTAAACAAGAATTTTGATAGAAGAAATTAAACAAGAATTTTGATTGGTCATTTCTTTTGCGTCATTGTGGATTTTCTGAAGATTATCCATTACGTCTATTTATATGAAAATAGTTCAAATGCTAATAGTCCAGATGAGAATCACCGACCCTGGGGCCTCTTGTTTACTATAAATCAACAGTGTCTTTTATATATTTTTGTGAATTCTTTTATTGTTCTACAAGATATCAATTAAGATGACTGTTCAGTTTCATACTGTTATTTGATGCTTTGGAAGCATGAGACATGCATCGTTCAGAGTGGTCATGGAAATCCTGGAAGGTTGGCTTGTTTTCACATATCTATGTCGTCATGGTTCCTGCATGAACTTAATGTTTTCAAATCAGAGTGATCGCTCAGGATGTTCAAATGGGTCAGATATGATCTTGGATCATTTTTAGAAACACATTTAATTCTCTGACTCCTACAAACCACTAGACAATAGTTTCAATGGGCAATTACTCTGGATATCCTAAATATTTTGAAAACAATTTGACTGAAAGTCGTTGGTGGCTTAGCCAAAAACTCAGTCAAATTGTTTTCAACTAAGCCACCAACAACTTTCAGTCAAATTGTTTTCAACATATTCAGCATATCTATAGTTAAACCCTATGAAAAATGTAGACTGCAGAAATTCAGCAGACCCACTGTTAAGCGTCTCCAAAACTGCTTGGCCTAAAGGATTGATACTGGAGACGCTTCATCTAGGGCAAAACCTGAACCTGGTTTCTTCAAGAGAACCCGATTGGTTGATTTGTCTGGTGGCCATGTTGGATGACCTAGAGTTTTGACAAAAAATACTCTGGAACTGTTGAAGAAATCGGGCCAAAATTTATCAGATATAATTAGGAACTGATAGCCATTTAAGTGTATTATCCCCACCCATTTTGCTAAAACAGAAGGGATATTGCAATCGGCTCCATCCATCCGTCTTGCTATCTCCCCTGAAACTGTTTGTAGGAATTCAATCAGATTTGTTATGTGAGTTACCCATATGATTGCGAAGTGCAAGATGACGTTTACATTAGACTCCACCAGTCCACCAGCGAGCGGCAGGGTGGAGGTGTGGACAAAAGGGTCAAAGTTGTTGAAAGATATTGCAATCGGCTCCATCCATCCGTCTTGCTATCTCCCCTGAAACTGTTTGTAGGAATTCAATCAGATTTGTTATGTGAGTTACCCATATGATTGCGAAGTGCAAGATGACGTTTACATTAGACTCCACCAGTCCACCAGCGAGCGGCAGGGTGGAGGTGTGGACAAAAGGGTCAAAGTTGTTGAAATTCAAACATTTGGTATATAAGTTGCGCATATGATTGTGAATTGCGAGGCAATGTTTGCATTAGGCTCCGCCCCAGGAGGGGGGTTAGTGTGAGGCAGAACGTCAAAGTTGGCAAAAGCGTGTAAATCTGCGATTCTGTGCAATCGACTGCGCATTCTAGTTTAAGTTTGTGCAAGCTTACTCTGACAAATATGGTTATGATGAACAGCTCAGATCTATTAACCCCTTAGACTATTATTAGCCATCAAATTTATTCCAGAAAATTTAAATTTTCTCATAAAAACTGTCCATTTGCATGCCAAGAGGAGATTATTTTCTCAAATTTACCACTAGAATGACTGTCTTGGTTGTCGAGCCAGTCTCGAGTGCCACGGGTTTAAGCGTGGTATGTACATGTATTGTACCATGACGTGCTAAAATAGATTATCTCTCGTCGATGCGTATACTGAATGTTGCTTGTAAGAGTTGTATCAGTTAATGCTTTTAGTCATGGATTATCTCGTCCTGCGGTAAGCTCGTGTTTTATATTCGGATCTGGTGCCGCTTAAATGATAAAATACAGGCTTTTAAATTACAATAGATCATCAGAGCCAATGCACATCTTCACATTAAACGCAATATTTTTCAAGAAAATTGTTTTTATGATGGTAAAAGATTAATTTATTTGCTATCTTAGCAATGGAAAAATGCATGTGGTGTCACTCAAGGTAAGACACCTAGAACATCATTGATGCGGAGAAACCATTCTGACATAATTAAGATATGGGAATGAATGAAAATGTCTAGTAAATTAACTAGTTTTGCCTAATCCTCAGACTGGCCGTTATATATAAGTTTCATCAATCTATCATCATGACTGTGCATCTTAACTCTTTGAACCCTGGAGTCCCAGTGTCACAATTTGTTGCTACATATTCCAGTCAAATTGTTTTCAAAATATTCAAACAATATTTCGTACATTTTATTCGGTTTATCGTATTTGGTCTTTCGGGTTGAAAGGGTTATGGTTCACTCACTGTTACTTAATGTATAATGTCACATTATACTGAATTTGTGTACATTGTAAATAGTAAAATATTTAGTAAATGTCATTGGAAATTATTGATTTTATTTAAATATTGAACTCCTTATTGTTATTAATCAATTTTCTTTATCTTAGCTGACTTGACCTCCAAGGCTAAGTCAAATGATCTATCATAATGCCCTCCCTCAGTCTGGTGTTTCTAGATTGATTGACAACAAGCTTGGTTCACCCTTTAACACTAATATCAGCCAAAAATAGCTACTGCAGTGGTCTTGAGAAATGTCGATTTGCAGACCAAGAGAAGACTATTTTTGAAAATTTTGCCATTCAAATGACTGGCACGATAACCGATCCAGTCATTTCAGTGGTAAATTTTCAAAAATAGTTTTCTCTTGGTCTGCAAATGGACATTTCCTATAAGAAAATCGAAATTTCTTTGAACAAATTCAAGGGTTAAAGGGTTAAATTTCTATTAGAGACATTTAGTTTTTGAATGGATGGATCCACTTTTAACTACGCTGCGCCTATTTCTAGCTAAGCTCCACTCACTGGTTACACTTGTTGGAATCAATTTGACACTTAAACCTGAATTCCCAGAATCCTAAATTTCAAGGTAACTATACAGGTTCACTGTTTAATATTTTGAAACTAATTTGTCTGAGGGCTGTTGCTGGTCAAATTAGTTTCGAAATTTTCAACAGAATGTTTATTAAATTGTAAATTCATCGAAGACGTACAATTCGTACACTAGTGACAGTATTTTTGATTTTCATGACAGCTATACGTCATTACGATTGGTTTATCAGCTAACTAGTGAAGTAATGGAGGAATCCAGTTATAGCTATACCCCACCCATTTCCATCTAAGCTCCACCCATGTGGTGCCCGTTTTGGGATCAATCGATCCCTGCACTCTGTGAATCTCAATTTCCATAAAACTATACAGGTAAGCTGTTGAATATTTTGAAACTAAATTAACGGGGCACGAGGCAGCAACAGCGCCAGTCAAATTAGTTTCAAACTTCAACAGAATGTTTATTAAATAATAAAGGCATACAATCCGTATAACAATGCTTAGTCCGTCATCAATTAAGCGTTCGTAACAAACATATCTACGTCATTCATGATGTTATTGATTATGACATCATCCTACACATCATGTAGTTGTTTATGACGTGATTTGTTTGATTGATGGATAAACTGGAAAGGTCCGTTTATTACGATCCCATATACTTGAGTAACAGATCGGATCCTTTCATTAAGAAATCCAATTCAGCCCTAAACACAATAGTTGTCTCACTTTTGAAGAATCTTTTGTTATTGTGCCTAATGATGGAAATAGTACTTCATTGACACATATTGAGTATGTATAGTAAAACAACGTACCAGCATATATAATCATATAATATACTGCACCAAAAATGTTTAGCAACACAGAATATTACTGTATAAATGTTATTTAACAAAAACAATAAATTGATTCAAATATATTATTTAATTGATAGGTCATTTTCCAATTTGAACAACAGTCTCTTGTTACTGTAATGTTAGCATCACGCCTTTAACACGGCATCATTCAACGGAAGGGTCCAATTTAAATAATGACACTGTGCTGTCAATACTGGTTGTGACCTCCGCGCGCATTAACCACCGCCGTACATCGTTTTCTCATGCTTCGAATTAAGCACCTGATGTCACGAAGAGGCACGTTGTGAAGATGTGAATGGATCTCACGCACCATATGGCCAAGAATGTCCCACATGTGTTTCGATAGGGGACAGGTCCGGTGATCGCGCTGGCCAGTCCAACACTGGAACGTTGTTAGCCTCAAGGAAATCACTGCTGGAACATAGTCTGCATGATGCTGCATAAAAGGGGTGACAACTTCTTCACAGTAACGTTGAGCCGTTAAATTTCCGCGAATCACAATAAGATCTGTTTTGCCATTTTCATGGATTCCAGCCCACACCATGACACTGCCGCCACCGAATCTGTCACGCTGAATGATGTTGGCTGCATCATACCATTCTCCTAAACGTCGCCAAACCCATTGCCTACCATCCGCCACATCCACACAAAACCTCGACTCATCACTGAACAAAACGTGGCTCCATTGTTGAGCACGCCATCGCTGATGAGTTCTTGCCCATGCAAACCGATTCTCGATGTGACGCTCTGTAAGCGGAACAGCAACAAGTGGACGACGGGCATGCAGTCCAGCATCATGGAGTCTGTTTCGCACAGTTTGTGCATGCACTGTAGTGCTTGTAGCGGTTTGCAAATTACGGGACAGCCGCGGCGCAGTCTCAAACCTGTGATGTCATGATGACGTCACTAAGTAGCGGTCTTCTCGTGGTGTTGTTGCTCTCGGTCTGCCAGATCGTGGTCGGTCATTAACATGTCCAGTTTCCTGCTCACGTTGGCGGAGACGGGAAATGGTTGAGGCGCGAACATTAAAATGTCGAGCAACAGCGCGAACGCTCTGCCCAGCAGCAAGTCTTCCCATTGCTTCATGGCGCTGATTTTTGGGTAGCCCAGGGCAGCGGCCCATGTTCGGTAGGGTAAACTTTTAAGTGTTTTCTGTTAACGTTCTTTATCTGCTTTTACAATATGGTGAATTTTTGCCTTCGCTACCCGCCAATGTGGGCCAGTGCATGAAAAATGCATTTTCACATGCAGTAAGCGTGCGGCCAAGAAATGCAAGAAATGATTTGCATTTCTTCATGATCAGCGAGACATTACATTGACAAAACATGCCTGCAAATTTGGTTATAAATGGACGCATAGTTTTAATACAACAAACCAAACTTCACTGTTGCTAAACTTTTTTGGCTCAGTATATATTTATAATACGGGAAATTAGTTACCTCTCCATGATGTTGAATATGTTTGGTGAGAAGTTAGTGAGATGGCCCAGAAAGCAACATTCGAACATATGTAACATCCCTGAGAGGTAACTAATTTTCTTTATTATGAGTAATCCTGGGAATAATATCTTTGGAAATATTATATGCGCATGTTCTGTCACATTTTGTGATATTGGCTCCTACATTGACATTGTTGGGTCAATTAATTTTCTACTTCCTCTGCAGGTAGAGTTAGGTTTGATTTGAGGCTAGGATCTGCTCCTGTTTGACAAGCTTTAGATATTCTTTCAGCGTATAATGGCTTTCCACATTTTACCAATTTAACCCTTTAGTGGTCAGGCCAGCCCAAAAATGTCCATCTGTTTGTAAAGGGAAGAGTATTTTTGACAATTTACCACTGGAATGACTGGCTCGATAATCGAGCCAGTCCTTCCAGTGGTAAATTTTCAACAATACTCTTCTCTTTACCTGCAGATGGATATTCAGTAAGGAAATAAATTAATTTTCTTGACCAAATTTGGCCAGTAGAGTTAATAAGTCAGCAAATATATGGCATTAGCCAATGCAGACAACCTCCAACAGGAGCAGGTCATACCATCTATATGAAAACTAACTCAACTTATAGAGGAAGCTTAAAATTAATTCACCTAATTATGGGAAGGAGTACCTTTCTGTATGCATAATCCAAGTTCTAATAGTGCACTCAGATATGGAATGCAGTATCCTGGTTAAAGAAAGAGAAGCATACTGGATCCATTAGCTTCACTGAGTATCCAGCAATGCACCTTTCCAGTTATAGCTATGCCCCGCCCATACATAGCTACGCTCCACCCACACCTCGCTCGTGTTGGGCTCGATCGATCTCTGAACTTCCTGACCATCAATTTCCAGAAAACTATACAGGTAAGCTGTTGAATATTTTGAAACTAATTTTCAAAGCAATAGCGCCCCGTCAAATTAGTTTCAAAATATTCAACAGCATATTTCTTAAATAGCAAAATCATACAATTCGTACAACATGTCGGACCATTAAGCGTCAAAGACAGGTTTAATCGAATCATTCATGTCGTCATGATTATGGCATCAGCATACACATCGCATAGTTGATTATGACGTCATGATTGTGTGATGAAATGGATTCATGAATTGTCTAGACATCAAATATATTGGATAAAATGAGCTAAAACACCAGCCCTCTGTTCCCCCCCCCCCCCCCCCCCCCCCCCCCCCCCCCCCCCCCCCCCCCCCCCCCCCCCGGCCTCCCTCCACCATTATAACCACATCAACTAAAGCTTTTTTGGCTGCTCAAATTCTGCACATCAGTGTAGGACGTGTCCGCACATTTCAATGATGTCATGGCTATCCACGGTCTAAACAAACACGTCCATTTTGCTCCACGCAAACTTATATGTAAATCCTCTTAAGAGCTTCACACAAGGAGCTAATCTCCATAAAGTTGACTCTCATAATGGGTCGGGACCGCAGCCAAGTAAACTTTGCTCTCCTCCCCCACTGGTCTCAGTATTTAAATAATGAAGATAACCTTCAATAATACCTGGACTCTGCATGTAGGCTCCAGTGATGAACATCTCTTTCCAATATAGGAGCTCTCATATAATATATAATATAAAACATATACAGACACATGCAAGTACCATAAGCTCGGGTACCCTGCACAAGAACATTCAGTGGGCATGTGTGTGCACATGCTCAGTTGTAGGGACCCTGCCATATCCATGGCCTGTAAAGAGCAGGAATTCTACCTCTGTCAGGCATCTGAGTTTCGTACACCTGCGGCTGATTTTCGCGACAGACGCAGTCAGTGGTTGACTGACGCAGTCCGTGGTTCATGTGTTTTGGCTTTCTGGAAGTGGAAAGTTTACTGACTTGGTTCGTCGAACCAGGAACTGAGTATTGATCTTGGTTCATTCTTACCAATTGTTACTGGTTCATAAAGTTCAAGATGGCGGCGCTCAGTTAAATTTTACAACTTATTTGAATGACGAGATCTCGTCAGTATTTTAGTATATGCGGTTGTCTGCAATTTACATAGACTGAAATTAAAGTCTAAATCGAGTTACATTCAAATTAATTGTTAATGTTACAGAATATTGCCACGAAATTGCGATCGGCAAGCCTCGTCAATTTACATAAATGTTGTTTTAACATTTGTGGTTCGTGGTCAGTGGTTCATGTGTCCGTGATTCCACGAACCAATTCAGTCACGAAAACGTGCCCCTGATGACAAGTATCAGATTTCCTTCCAATGTTGTTGCTTGACATATTTTACCAACTTTTATTTTATGTTGTTTAATATCACATTAAGTAAAAAAATGCCATCTATAGTGATGACTCTGTTTTAAATCTCATTCTCCAAGTGTCAGCCCATTACAATTATAGGGTAGCTAGACCAGGTTTTAAGATGGGCTGATCTTTAATTGTTTAGATATTCCAATAAAGGAAGCAGTCATCAAAGAAGACGAGCTTGAGTTGAAACTTGAATCAGGAAGCTTATTTAGATGTAGTAGGAACAATAGTGTGACTAATACCTTTCCCTGAGGTGCACCTGAATTGACAGATATCCTTCAGTAACTACCAGTTGATTTCTTTAAGTGAGGATGTTTTGCCCGATATCATCATGATTTTGTTTCATCAGCAATCTTTGGTGATGCATAGTATCAAATGCTATGATTTTACCGTGACTTTACGAATGTAAAATGAGCTATTGTGATAGCCTGTACATTATCTGGCGGTGGCTTTGGTGTCGTCGTCCAAATTGTGTTTAACTCGACTTTTATATTTATATCCGATGTTTGGTTAATCATACTGGATCCAAACTTGAACACACTTCCTTCTAATGACCTGGCATCACGCAATGACCTTTGGGTCAAAAGTCAAGATCACTGACCTTGGTAAAAACCATGTTCATTTTAAAATTTAAGATTTTCCGTTTAGCTCAGCTTAGCCATTTATATCTCATCTTTGGTTAAGCATTCTGGACCTAAATTTGGACTCGTGCTACCTTGTAATGACAGGGTAATAATGTTGGGGTCAAAGATCAAAGTACAAGGTCATTGGGATCTTGGTAAGACACTTAGTTTTTTAAACAAAACTCAAGGGTTTTCTCAGAACTAACATTTTCTTTTTACCTCAACTTAGCTGTTCATGTTGTGTTAATAATACTGCACCCAAGCTTGGATACTTGCTAATGAGAGGGGATGAGACAATTACTTTGGGGTCAAAAGATCAAAGGACTTGGGTCATGTTTATTGATAAATGTATTGATATTTGATAAGCCTTCTTTATTTATTTTGAAGTCAAGCTTCATAGCTCATTGCAAAGTCGTAAAATCGACCTTCATTGTTGCATTGCAACCACTTTTCTGGTTGAAGAAATTCAAGATTCAAGATTATTTGTTCAATAATTCTAGATAAACAATATTCATGAATCATATCAGATCGACCAAATCCTTAGTGTGAAAGAAAACAATACAAAGTTCCTGTACCTTCCTATCATTGAGTTGTAGAAGGTTGTGTGCAATTGTCAGGAGCTGTGATTCACAGAAATATTCTTTACGGAAGCCATGTTAGACACTTTGTAGGATGTTAAATTTCAAGATGTTTGGCCAAATCACATGTTTCGGACGTTTGCTATAGACATACGAGGACTTCAAGGTGGTGATGTTCAACTTGTGTGTCTGTCCCATCTGAGACATGTAATCTGTTTTCCCGTCAGAGGGAGTTGACTTACCTCAGGTGACAGTTAAAAGTGGTTTCAATATCGATGTAATGTCATAAGCTGTTTCTTTAAGTATATGGTTATTGATAGCATTTTGCTCAGCTGTATTCTGTGGAGAAGTGGTCGTACACCTGCTTCGTCTATTTTAGACCAACTATGGCTAGTTTCACGTCACTCAGGTGTTCTGAAGTATGGCTTGTATCTTTCTGTATAAACACTGATTTGAAATTGGTTATTTAAAAGCTGAGCTTTAGATATGGAGACTGCATAAAGTTTGCTGTTTTGTCGAATGGGTGATATTCGAATCTTGTCTGTCTTCTATGATTTGATAAAGCATCAATTTTGTATTGTTTTCTTTCAGACTAAGGTTAAGAATTTGGTCGCGCTATTTTCAATGAGATTGATTTATCAACTTCAGAACCTGCTCGTTGATCTCCTTGTATTGAGCAATATTTTTAGCCCGACTACAAAGTAAAACGAGCTATTGTGATACCCTGTACATTGTGCGGTGACGGTGGCATCGCGTCCAATTTGCTTTTAGCTCAACTTTTATATTTATATCTCATGTTTGGTTAATCATACTAGACCAAAGCTTGGACACATGCTTTCTTATAATGACACGGCATCACAATGACCTTGGGACACACCCTTTTCAACATTAACATTTTCTGTTTGGTTCATCTTTGCGTAAGCATACTGGACCCAAACTTGGACAGGGTGTCACACAACAACATTGGAGTAAAAAATCAAGGGACAAGGTCATCGTGATCTTGGTAAAAAAAACCTCAAGGTCACTGGGACATTGGTAAAACCTTTGCTTTTTCAGTATTAACATTTTACAATTATCTCAACTTAGAGGTTCATATCTCATCTTTGGTTAACTATACTGGGCACTGCCATGTTTCTTTTTCAACATTAACATTTTGTGTTTGATTCAACTTAGTAGTTCATAGCTCATGTTTGCTTAATCTTCCTGGACACAAACTTGGACACATACTTCATTATAAGGAGAGGGCATGACACAATGACATTTGAGCTAAAATGTCAAAGGTCAATGTTATTGTGATATTTGTAAACGACTCGGCATTAACATTTTTCTCAGCTTTGTAGTTCATATCTCAGGTTTGGTTTATCATACTGGAGTCAAACTTAAACACACGTTTCCTTGTAATGAGAGAGCATGGCACAATGTCCTTCGGGGTCAAAAGGTCAACAGTCATTGTGATTTTGGGAAACACTGATTTTTCGACAGTAACGGTTTGTGTTTAGCTCACAATATCTCGTTGGCTTATCCATACTGGAGCCAGAGTTGGACACAAGTTTCTTTATAACGAGTAGGAATAGCACAATACACCTTGGAGTCAAAATGTCAAAGTCACTGTGTCCTTGGTCATGGTCACTGATAGGTGTATTGATAAGCCTTCTATATTTATTTTATGTTTGAAGTCCAGCTTCATAGTTCGTTGCAAAGTTTTAAAGTCTAGCTTCATGGTTGCATTGCATCCACATTTCTGGTCAACACTAGTCCCATTTCATTACATAAGAATCATGCACTTTTTGTGCCTTTTCTTTATGGTATTCTTTACATCTAGTCATTTACCGATGGCAAGTTGTTACTTCCATTGATGTTCTTATGTGGGAATAAATTTCCTGATAATATCCAGTAATTCGTCTTTAACAATGATCCAGTTCTCATCTCGCGATATATGGCAGAAGGAACTTGCTTTCAGGAACTTATGTTGCATATGTCTGTCTTCTTCATGCGCTTTTGAGACTACCTTCTTGTACCGTGGTACATATCTGCATTTTAAGCTTGTCACATAAAATGTTTTAACATCACAGTCTGTTATAGTGTTGTAGTGGTTGCAGTCTGAATCATTTTGATGAGAGAATGGTTTGTTGGTGAAGAAGCGGTCAAAATTATTTTCTTTTGCTGGCTCTTAACTGTAACTAGCAAAGCGAATACAGGGCTCGAAAATTATACAAATATTGTGTTGCCCCTAGGGGCAAGTGCACCATTTAAATTAGGTTGCCCAGCTGTACATCCAGGTTGTTCCATTTCTGTAAATTCTGTTGAAAATATGTATTGTAAGCTTGTAAGACTACAGAATTCTTGTAAATACCAACTCAATCATTATATTAACACTTTTCCCCTCATATCGACCAAAAACGACTTCTGCTGTAGTCTTGAGAAATGCTCGTTTGCAGACCAAGAGAAAACTATATTTGAAATTGTATCACTGGAAACCGATAACCGAGCCAGTCATTCCAATTGTAAATGTTCAAAAACAGTTCTCTTAGTCTGCAAATGGATATTTTAAATGAGAAAATTAAAATTTTATTGAAAAAGGTTTGAGTGTTAAAGGATTAAGACGAAATAAAGTTAGTCACCATGAGTACATAACAAATTATCTAGGTTGTCCCCCTTGGCAAACTGTTAAAGTTTGGTTGCCTTGCAGTAAAATGTGGTTGGCTCGGACCGTAGGAATGTGTAATTTTCGTGGCTGGGAATATCTGTTTTCGAGTCAAAGGAGTTTATGCAACACCAGCTGTATAGGTACATAGATTTACTAAGTTGATATGTGGATTTGTAGGACAGAATTAGGCGGTTTTGTCTCCTGTCTTGCAATATTGCAGAATATAGGTCTTCCATTATATTTGCCAAACTGCTGGGGTTCGAAGCTAAGGTTTGAGCTTATGAATCTAACTGCATGTTGCTGCACATTTTCCAGTTTGCCCTGAAAAGTTATTTGATGAGGGTTCCAAACTGCACTTGCATATTCCAAAACTGATCTAATCAGTCCCATATATGCTTGAAGTCTGATTTCTTGTAAACAGAATGATAACTTTCTCCGCAATGGTCCTAAAGTTATGTACAACTTGCTGCATATCTCTGTGATGTGTTTGTTCCAGGTTAGGTCATTTGTGATGTTGACGCACAAGTACGCTTTACTGATGAGACAAACTGGCTGGTTTCTTTTAACGTGTAGTCAAATTGTATTGGGGGTTTTTTTCTGGCGAGGCACATCATGTTGCAGTTTGCTGGTGGAAAGTGCATTCCCCAAGTGGTAGCCCAGTTACCTTATATGTTTATGTCATGTGGGAGTGCTTCGCAGTCCTTTGGGTCATTAATTTCCTGGTAACATATGCAATCGTTGGTGAATAGCCTGATCTCTGAGGAAATACCCTGGACTATATCATTTATGTGGACCAAAAACAGTAGTGTGCCCACCGCCCAGAACCGTTCCTTGAGGTACACCAGACACAACCTTGGCAACGTTTGATTTAGCACCATTGACTTCTGCACATTGTTTGCGATCCTTAAGAATCCTAAATCAATTTAGTGTCTTGACACATCATATTTGTGCACTTTAGAATTCAAGAGTTCCTGCAGAACGTTATCGAAAGCTTTTTCAAAGTCGAAAATTAAAATGTTCATTTGCTTGCTGTTATCGATGGATGAAGCCCATTCATTGATGACGTTAATAAGTTGAGCTTCACAACTGAAATTTAGGGAAGGCATGTCGGTTCGTTAAGATGTTATTCTCTTGGAAATGGGTCGTTAAATTAGTGCAGATGATGTGTTCCACCATCTTAAGATGCATGTGAGAGAAACGTGTCTGTAGCTGCTTGTTAAGGAACGGTCGCTTTTTTATATAATGGACAAATGTTTGCTGATTTCTATTCAGTTTGTCTATGGACTGTTGAAAAAAATGTGACAGTATGTCTGACAGTTCTGTTGACAGTTCTTTGAGTGTTCGCGGATGTATTTCGTCTGGCCCCATGGCTTTTGATGTTTTAAGCCATTTAGTAATTTCTTAATTCTATTTAGTTTGATTGTGATATTTTCCATTTTGTTTGTTTTAGGAATTGTGTCTGGTATTTCACTGAAGATTGTTTCAGTGAACACACTGGTAAATTGGTTGTTAAGTGCTTCGGATTTCATGAGTTCGGTGTCTGCGGGATTTCCATTGGTCTTTAGTGGAGGGATGCCTTGTTTGTCAGATTTTTGGTTGTTAGTATATTTTTAAAATGGTCTGCGTGCTCTGGTCATTAAAGAATAGTATAAGGCCTCTTCTTATCTGGTCACTGAACATATCTGGGCAAGGGGCGTTCATTTCTGCCAAAAATAAAAACTGGAATCTCTGCCACTATTTATGGTGGCATTGTCTCTAATGTGTGATCATTGCCCCCAATGTGTGATCGTGACATTACAGGGTGACATGGGGGCATATGATAATATGTCCATTGACATTGTCTGATCACTACGATTTCATTTCTGCCAATAATGAAACCCTCTACGGTGTACCTTTGTCTTTTGACCTTTAACCACCAAATCACCAAACCTCTGAAATCACAACCTACCCAAATATAGTGGTGATCTGATACAAACTCGCGGTGTAGTTCCAGTTCAAAAGTTAATTCTTGAAATTCCCATACATTTCCATATATGTGTCCACCTTGGACACGGGAAAGCAGATTTCGCAAAAAACAATTACATGGATCAACTTTAAAATTGATACAAAATCAAGTCAATATAAGACCTAGAAGTTGACAAATTTCATATCGATGGAGCCAAAAAATTTGCACTTTTGAACGGAATTTTGATTTAAACTTTTCCAAGTATGGTGAGTTCATTTTTGTCAAGGACGAGAACTGGTAATTTTGACCTAATATGCTTATTGGACGTATATAGAAGAATTCATTGTGACCCCAAATACCCCCCCCCCCCCGAAAACTGGTTAATTTCACGCAAAATAGGGGTAAGATACCACTTGAAGACGTGACCTTTATATTATGGGATTACATTGGGTATCTTGTAATATGTCCATTGACCTCTGCCAAAAAGATTAATTGTTAACGTTGACAGCTAGGGGGTAACTTTGACCCTTGACCCCAAATGGACAAACATCTTCGGGAACCAAACGACAACATTTTACCCAAGTATGATGTTGAACCGATCCAACCTCTACGTGCTGTCGCTGTTCAATGATCAAGATTGAAACGCCACATATTTCCTATGAGATATTTTTGCCCACGAAAAGGTAGGTATCTCGAAAACCGTTAGGCCTATCCAAAGTAACAGCGCAAGGGAGTTATTCCGCCGTCAGTACTAGAAGTTGACCAAGTTTGTAGACCGGGTGAAAACTAGGAGATGCGAGAATAAGAAAGAAAAAAGACAATACGCGGATGCCGAGTAATTATAATAATTTGCATTGACAAGTTATTATTTTGGTCTGTGATCAATGATTCTGTAGACTGGTGTAGGCCAATGTGCGTGCTAACACATTATGTTACCGTATTTAATTTTACCCTCTTAGAATGAATTCTATCGTAAAAGTTGTCATTATACAGCTAAATATATTATATTACATTACATTATATTATTTGAGCTGAACCCTTTGAAGCCAAATGGTTAAACACCAAAAATCATTTAGAATTTAGTCAATATTCTGGTTGAGTATTTTGATACTACTCTGACTGGGAGTTGTTGCTGCCTATAGCAGTAACAGCTTCCTTTCAAATTAGGATATCATACCTATCCAACATAGTTACCGTTAACCTTATAGGCTACCTAGTGGCCAGAGTTGTTGGGTATGTTACTGTAACGTGCCAATATTGAATTTCCGCTGTTGTTGACCGACGAGCGCACCGATGTGTGAATTTGATATTGGTCCGTGTGTCGTTGACCAATTAGCATGCCGATATCGAATTCAATATAGTGAAGTGGCCCCTGCGCCATTGACCAACAGGCGCGCCGATGTCAAATTCGATATCGACAAGTTACAGTGCGGTGGAGACTGAAGATTATGCCTAATGGTCGGAGTTGTTGGGAGTAAAGGGTACAAATTGTCACACTGATCTGAAACCATGTCTTCGTGTTGATTCGGGGGTCAAATGCGTATAATAAGCGCTTAATATTCAGACTTGCATGTTTGGATAACTCGTATAGCCCTCATCGTTTATAGCCAGCACATTAACGCGGTGTCAAGTACTTGTAAGGGGAGATTTTCCATTCAGCCTCTTGTCATTGCAATATTTTATAGAAGTTGATGCATGCGGCTAACCGTGTTTAAGAGTTGACAAACGGCGACGGTTAATTGCTGGTTTTGTGTAACACTAAATCCTATTCGCGTTGAATTTCGCAGGAACTATATTCCAAGATAACAACGAAATATTATATGAAACCTGGACATAGTTTTATGTTAACTGACAGTTTTAGATTGTTGTTACCATATAGGGAGCAGCGACTTATCGTCAAATTCTTTTTTTGAGAATAATCGTCATAATTTAAACTAGGCTTACACAATGTAACAATTATTGTCGTTTATGGCATAAGCAATTACTGTAAAACCTGTCTTAGATGACCACTTTGTGGAGCACAAACAATTAGTCACTATCGACGGGTGGTCTCTTAATACTGGTAAGTTGCTATATAATTCGTCTTTTGGAGCCAGAAGATGGTGTCGCTTTAATTCACCCGATCTTTCGATCAAGTATTTTAACCCTTTGATGACTAAATTTGGTCAGAAAATATCAAAATATTTGTCCATTCATATGCCAAGAGAAGTTTATTTTTGAAAAATTTACCACTGGAATAACTGGCTCGAATAGGCTAGTCATTCCAGTGGTAAAATTGTGAAAATCGACTTCTCTTGGCCTATAAATGGACACTCCTTAACACCACTGTAGAGGCGCGATTTGGGCGGTTTCGTATAAAGAACCACCCTCTGTCGGTTCCAGAAAACAGTCGGCCTCTTGAGGAGATTCCACTTTTTGCGTTAATTATCAGTTTACTCAACGCTAGGCGAGACAGCAACCCCTTCATGTCACAGAAGAGATGTGAAGCGACATATCATCCCATCTCACGCGTCTGAACGTTCAAAATGCTATTGGTGTCATTATGAAATAATTAAATGATAAACTTGGCAGCCAAAAGTAGGAATTAAGAGATATTTGAATGCCTGTTTTCGGTAATTAATTTCTCAATGTTCACGCACAGTTGCCTTCGTTACATCGTGGCAGGCGGACTATTACGTCCGTCTCGCGAGACGACGATCGTCTGCTGGGTATTCATACGCCGACCCATGCTGGTAGTACGTGCAGGAAACGGTAAATTTAACATGCAAACTTGGAAAACCTGGTTGGATTTTAATTATAATATCTATCCAATCCTCCTCCTTGGATGACTGTCCACGTGCCATGCACGTGCCCACTATGACAACCGACTTTTATCACGCGGGTCCTGCGCGTGCTGAAGATGGATATCTGTAGGGAGACATAGTCTCGTGCTCTCGTCTGCTGACAAAAGAATGCAGGTGCCGAAATAATGTCTCTTTGTAGCCGGTATTGTTGTCGTGTGTTCGCTTATTCATGACTCCATTACAGAATTTAGTTCAACCACTCAAAACTCTTAATCACGACAGTTGCTTGACGCGTCCATCATTTGATTAAGCAAAAATATTATTGTCGGTCTTGACTTGATTGACTCTGATGTTATTACTTAACAAATTTAATTTTCGAATTCTACGGAAGTTGTTTTCAAAAAGGCAAAATTTGATGTAGGCCCTTAGGTCTATTTGTTTTGTGATAAAATGGGATGGTCTGATGGATTAGGCTACAGTTATGTTAGAAAGAAGTTATTAATTTACTGACTTGGTACGCCAAGATTGATCAGGGACCACGGTGCCAAAATAACCGTAATAACGCAAGTTATTGAGGCGGTACTAGACCTCATGCTGCCAAATTCTTTCTCAATACCAGGCTAATACGGTACGTCCCTGGATTAACCCAGTACCGCAACAGTGACGTATGCTATCAGGGAAGACAGTGGTTGGAGCGAGGTTTCATGTGCATTAATTGTGCCCTGTTTCTCTTCAGATTCATTTAGACAATCACCACACAGATTAAAACAGAGGGAAGACTACAAATCCCAGGAAAAAATCAGAAAATGACGCCGCAAGCCACACCCATTTTCCCACCATTTTGAGAAATGGAAATATTATAGCTATAATATAGATTTTTTTGGCGAGCCATTGGCAAAGCTGAGCATGGCTCGACATAGTGATCCAAATAGCATCTGCGGTCAGTGTCCGGCGTGCACCGTGAAGCAGGTAAAATACTAAATGTTAAAGTTTTTCAAAGGGACATTTAGGCCTGATTTCGTCAAGGACGTGTCCGATCTCAATTAATCGTTACAGATTTGTTCCATACCATCACTACATCCAGTGTGGGCCATAGTCAAAATGATTGTCAGAATTGTTCATACTTTTATGTGTTTTCACTTTGGACATATTTATCTTACAGTAATAATTAGAAGAATGATAGTTTATTCAATAGAATGTCCTCCCATGTATATCAGTGTGTGAGTATGTGAATTGAATGTAAGCATTTGAGTTCGATCGCATTTTCATTATATTTGTATATATAAGAATTAATACATAAGCAGGTTTCTATCCGAGATAATATAATGGGGCATGCGGAATGTCTTCAAATGACTGATTGTGTGACGTGTATAACTGATTTAAATTGCTTAGTCTACAAATAGTGTTTTGTGAAATGTGTCATATGTAGATGCTCCACTGTCTCTCACATTTGAGAGATGCTTATGTACAGTATACCTCGGAGTAACTTAACATTTCAAAGCAAATTAAAGCTTACTGCTGAATATTTTGAACATAACTGAATTGGAAGACAATTGCTGACATGGCTGCCACTGTCTTCCAATCCAATTATGTTCAAAAATATTCAACAGAACATTTGTTGCTAAATAATATGTTTCTGTTTTTATTTTGGAAATATGTTAACCTATTATGTTATCCGGCATCACCTGCGAGGATGGTGTGCAAACAGTCATCCGGCACCACCTGCGACGATAGTGTGCAAAGAGTCATCTGGCATCACCTGCGAGGATGGTGTGCAAACAGTCATCCGGTATCACCTGCGAGGATGGTGTGCAAATAGTCATCTGGCATCACCTCCGAGGATGGTGTGCAAACAGTCATCCGGCATAACCTCCGAGGATGATGTGCAAACAGTCATCCGGCATCACCCTGAGGATGGTGTGCAAACAGTCATCTGGCATCACATACGAGGATAGTGTGTAAACAGTCATCTTGAATCACCTGCGAGGATGGTCTGCAAACAGTCATCCTGAATCACCTGCGAGAATGGTGTGCAAACAGTAATCCAGCATCACCTGCGAGAATGGTGTACAAACAGTCAATCAGCGTAACCTCCAAGGATGGTGTGCAAACAGTCATCCGGCATCACCTCTGAGGATGGTGTGTAAACAGTCATCCGACATCGCCTCCGAGGATGGTGTGTGAGACTGAATGTGTTCTCACAGTGAAATACACCATTGCTTGGACATTTGGACGTTCATCTCATCTAATTCCCTCCCGGCATTATTAATGCATGCTCTACAATCAAATGGTATGTATGATTTTTATTCCACTTACTACTACTAGTAAAGAAGATTACTAACCGTCAACATTTCATGATAAATAATTTCCCACTCAGCTCCAAATGGCTTTTTCTTATTGCATTAGATCTGTCCTTTTTAAACCCTTTGACTACAGACTAATATGTTCTTCAACAGAACCGTTAAAGTGGAGTGAATCTTTCTCTTCTCGTGCGCTAAAAGACTGGGAATAGTTAGGTTTAGCAAAATAAATCTTGGATTCGGGAAACCTAATCGGACCTAATCGTACTAAGGGAAGTTACAGACGTTGGGTGTATGAACTCATTGATTTATCATTTTCATTGATGCAAACGTTTATAATGATTTCTATTAGTTTGGTACGAGCCATCATACCTTTTTAATAATGGCCATAGTATGGGCTACTGTAGCGCCTGGAAAGCGGGCAGGCAATTTGAGTAGTAGTGGTAGTAGTAGTAGTAGTAGTAGTAGTAGTAGTAGTAGTAGTAGTAGTAGTAGTAGTAGTGGTAGTGGTGGTGGTGCTGGTTGTGGTGGTGGTAGTAGTAGTAGAGTAGTAGTAGTAGTAGTAGTAGTAGTAGTAGTAGTAGTAGTAGTAGCAGCAGCATCAGCAGCCTTTCAATGGAGGGATTCGATCTGTCGCTCAAGTATATGACGTCTTAGCTGACGTCACAATCAATTAAAGTAGATCCGTCACGAAAATCGAAATATAGTAGTAGTAGTAGTAGTAGTAGTAGTAGTAGTAGTAGTAGTAGTAGTAGTAGTAGTAGTAGCAGCATCAGCAGCGTTTGTTTTATCCCCGCAGTCCAAATGGTTGATTCACATTAAAAGTAAAACGCAATTAAAAAGTAACAATTAATTTCCAAGCTTCATCTTAAAATATTTATTATATAATTCTTTGAAAATCACTCATCCACAGCGGCGTCAAAATGTTCACCTCTAGCGCGTAATCTATGTGATAATCATTACATATCCATCATCGTTATAACGATCTGTCAACTCATCCGCGCGCTCACGGGAACTATAGCGATATTATTATAGATGCATTTCATCAATCATTTGAGTCACAAAATCTGCAGTATTATTCATCTTGCCATA